>OW028580.1:16896601-17421601 GCA_932294295.1 Alitta virens | reverse complement strand
GCAAGGTGGTCTTAATAGAGAGGTGGTCTTTAAAAGAGGATTCCACTAAATTGGGTGAAACAACTTCACAATATACGGTGTTCAAAAGTAACATTCCCAGAGCCATAAATGTGAAAAATTGGGTATAAAAAGCACATTTATGGCAGAAAAATTGTATTGATTGGACTTAAAGACCCGAAGACAGATCATGCCGAAACTTGATGCATGGAACCAATAGATGTATAGCTTTCTATCCTGACTGCTGATTGGCTAATCAGTGATAGATGGGCCCCTGTCATTGGTCGATTGATAGATCATGTGACTACATGACGTAGGCAGCCAAAAAATGGCGTCTGTAAATTGGAATGACATGACAAAATTTCCTGTGGTTTTATCTGAGTTGGTGAGATTTATTTGTTCTTACTGGCAGAAAATTCGTCAAATACATAAAAATAAAATATTGCACTTTTAAAATGTAGAAATGGCACAAAACCTATATATATAAAAAAAATACTTAATCTATAAAGATTATAAAATCAATAGTCGATGTCAAATTTTATAAACACAGATATAGTTTCGTCAAATTTATATAGTAAATGGGATTTGTTAGCAATGCAAATACATTAGAAAAACTAAATATTCAGATCTGATATTTCCTTTTATTAACTTTAAACTTCGATGGTAACTTCAGACCTGGAATATATTATTATTATCACAGGCAGCGAACCCTACCGGATATGACAATAATTTTCCAAAATATTCTTCCCGCATTCCTTAATTAAAGTCCAGCTTACAAAAATGTCTTCCAGATTTTTTACTTTATATTCCAAATAATATTTCCATTTTCTTCTTGATGTCATGATTCTTAAAAATCCTATAGTCCAACAATAGTCCCACCAATCCCGAATTTCCCAACCCTTTTATCCAACCCTTTCATTGGCTGGCTCCAGAAAACTATGACCTCCCAAATCTAGTTATGCAACATTGCAAATGGCCTGTAACGCTGCGTTATGCAAATGAGACGTAACGTTATGCAAATATGACGTAGATCAGAACGTAATCTCCCTTATATGGACCGCTGCCTCCGCATCCAATACGATTATTTGCTTCTTTTCTTCTATATTGCTTTTTGGTCGCTGCTGGAAGGTCTTCCCAGATAAGTCAGAGTTTTAGATGTAAATCACAACCAAACATAATGGGGTGTCGGCAGAATTATAGTGACATGTTATCTCTTACATAACAGGTCACATTAGTTACATAATGGTCTACTGATTCTCTTATTGATTTTTCTTGACACATAATTTTCTGTCTTTTATGGGTTTTTTCACCTTTCTCTTAGTCGTTTTATTTTTATTTATTTATTTTTATTTTTTCACTTGTACCTCACTATTAAGGCCAACTTATGATTTCTTGATAATTAAATATTCTTTCTATTCTTCATGGCCAAATGTGCGTTTTCGATGCATTTGGATAAACGTATGGAAAACCTATGGTTTTCACCTCATTTTAATTAAGCAAAAACTGTTCGTTTTCCATGCGTTTATCCTTCTCATGGAAAACGCACGTGGCACATTTGGCCATGTATTATTCTCTCTTTTTCATTATTTAAATTTTTTTGCCCTTGAATATCACCTTTAGCAGAGAGAGGGGGGGGGGGTTATTTACAGCCAGCGGATGGATATATGAGTGTGAATTGGCTGCTGTAGTAAAGTGCAGAAGTGAAACGTGACGTCACATGATTGAGTGACCACGCGGGAATTGATGACGTCACAGCTTCGTGTGTACAATTCTATGGCAGGCCGGATTTTGGGGATTATTTCTATTCAAACTCACACGTGTGGTCAGCCAAAGGGATAAAACTCAATTTTCCAGTCATGACTATGAATCACAGAGGGTATTTTAGGAATGCTATATATTCCTACCCATGAAAAATGACAGAAAACTGTGGATAAAAAGAAGACTGGCCAAACCAAATTAAGAAACGAAGGTAGCCTGGAATACCCCAATAGAAAGTTAGTAAAAAGTGGAAGTGATTTATTGCAAAGCATATTTTTGACTGGTTTATATTTGCTTAAAAACTATTGAAAAAGACATAATAGGACAAAACATCATTGTCCAACTCTTCTATATAACCAACACTTTCAACAATATTCCAGTTATAGGAACGAAGGGAACTAACTTTTAAACGAAACCTAAATACTTTTTTAACAGTGCGCAATATTTTCTTAGACTCGCGAATAATAACCTGCAACATTTACCCCATGGTTGGGGTCTTTTACCTGCCTCAACATAGACACAGAGTACAAGGGACCACCGATTAAACGACTCATCTGAACGACATCCAGCTGGGATTTTGCTCATGAAGGGTGCTCGGGCCCAGGATTGAACCCTGGGTCCTTCGGTGGAGCAGGGCAGCATCCTACCACAACACCATCGGGTTAACTAATCCACATTCTAAATATAATCCAACCATTAAAACCACTTCCCTGTAATGGTCAATCCATAGGTCAAAATCTCAGCTAAATCTCTTTGTACCCATACATATTGATAACTCCCTACCTATCAATATGAATACAAAACACCCGAAGCACACTCCGAAGCACTGTATTCCTATTAGTGTTGTCACAGGCAGACCAGGAACCATCGCAACTAATTTGTCTTCATTATTGAGTGCGTTGTAATAAAGTACTATGAGAGACCCACACTGGCTGAAGACACACGTACTTTTGATTGAGATTAATTGACTATCGAAACTGACTTGTGGAATCATACTCCTGACTGATACGTACAGTGGTGCCTAGCTATTAAGACCACCATGGTGCATGAATTGACTTAATGACACGATGTTCTAAATAAAGAGGTAATATACAATGGTTCATAGCCAAATGTTATGCTCTACTTCATCTTTGAAATCACATATTTTTTGTGAAGTCATTAAAATGTAAATGTTTAGTCACGATAATATAATATATTCATGCGGCTCCTTTTTACAAGTTTTATGTCTCACAGGGCATTGTTACACAGCTAAGTATTAAACCTTGGATAAACGCATGGAAAATACATGGTTTTCTTCTCATTATGATTAGGTGAAAACCACGCGTTTTCCATGCGTTTATCCTTCCAATGGAAAACGCAAGAGGCACATTTGGCCATGCAGGAATACACCTGGGCCCGAGAGTTTAGTGAAGTATAGCGGACACAAATGTATGTCCATATTGTGATTTCAAGCATTTTACGTCATAAGCCTTGCAACGAAGCTCCCTAATATGGTATTTAACTTGGGTCTGCTATAGTGCATTTTTTCCAGGCCCGAAAATGACTGTGCTTGGTACTGAGGTGATCTTCATTGTGAGATGGGTGGCCTGTGACACTGATCATAATCGGATATAATATGTTACTAAAACAAATGCACCTAAACTACATGGCCAAATGTGCCACGTGCGTTTTCCGTGAGAAGGATAAAAGCATGGAAAACGCATGGTTTTTGCCTAATTAAAATGAGGTGTTTTCCACGCGTTTATCCAAACGCATGGAAAAAGCACATAGCAATTTTGGCCATGTAGAATTGAAAAATCATGCAGAAAATATTCAATTTATGTATGTGAAAATTCCATAATTCTCAACCTTTTTCTCCAATTTCTACAATTCTTTGACTTCCCATGTTCAACTTAACGATTTTTCCATCATGGATTTTCTTAAATGAGAATCCTGTGGGGATCGGACCTAGGACCCTCAAGAAACAGCTAACCAACACTTAAATTACTACTATACAAGGATCCATAATGAATGTCCACTTGTCTTCTGGGCATATTTTTAGCAACAAGTCAAAGTCCAACTTTCTGGCTGATAAACACAGGCACTGGAATCAAATAACCAGAATTTGCTATGTTATCCATTGTAATTTCTGCTGCTTCTTTGTGACTATGAAAAATGGCTACAATGCTGAAAAAGTACCAAAAATGTATCATTGCAAAGATAGGGAACTGAAGTTAAATAGTTCAGATAGGTAGAAAGTTGGGCTTTGCCTCTTCGGTAACATTTGTCAGTTATGTAAAAAAAAAAGGCCAAAAAAAAACGATTGGATGTTTATTTCGGTTTCAATCAAGGCATTTCTATGTCCCATCTCCCGAAGACAACAGTTGCTATAGTTACCAGGCAAGTTACACTAGCCAACGCCATCTAGCGGTGATTGGTGCTCATGATGTAATGACTGTCTCATCAGAACGTTAGCCCCTTGTATCTTTGCATTAATCATTGGTTTTTCCTGTCAATTGTGTCTCTTGCCATGCTATATGGTATGATGATGATCAAAAGAATTGTATTAGGGTGACGTCAATCAACGACTGTGACGTCAATTGTGACGTCATTATGGAAGGCTTATAGACATCTGATTGGCTGGGAGAGCCATAAGATGCATTCAAAGCATTCCTTATGACAATACAATGGAACCCCAAAATTAAGACCCCATGGGAATCACTGATGTGTGCTGGGTGGCCTAATGGTTACAGCATCTGCCAATTCCATTTAGGCCAGCTCTGCAGAAGGTCCCGGGTTCGATCCCCGACCGGAGCGCTCTTCGTGAGCTACATCCCAGCTGGATGCCGATCGCATGAGACATCGAATTGGAGGAGCCTTGTCCCCGGCTGTCCATGCTGGCAAGTAAATGACCCCACCCATGGGGTAAATGTCTAACACGGTGTGGACTCCAAGCTTTATAATCATCATCATTACATCTGCCCCTGGCGGTTGGCCATATAAACTGACTAAATTGCAGACCCAGCAGCATTTACATGATATCATATTAATATCGAGGTGTTCTTAATATAACTTTTTCAAAAACACATCGCGGTAATACTGTATTGCATTTAATTAGGAAGTGGTCTTAATATCGAAGTAGGTCCAATTAAGGGTTCTGAGTTCTAGTCTTCACATAAAGTGTCTTATTTCAGAGGTTTCATTGTATTAGTGAGAAATATAGCATGGTAAGACCTGCTATCATTATTCAAGTGAGCTTTTTTGTTAATTATCCAATTAAGTGCATATCTCTTTGAGAGAATCTCTCATTTAGCATAGCTCTACAGTCGCCCAAATGGGATTGCATTGCAATCAGCAAAAACAGATTGTATTGCGGCAAAGTAAATGATAGTTGTAGCTAATTACTAGGCCCAATTATCTGACTAATGCCCTTTTTTCCTGACAGGGGGATATGATTACTCCCCTGTAACCACCTTAAGATGATAAGTCATGGGTTGAAAATTCCTTAAGGGGTATTACTTGGGGAAAAAAAGGTATCCCTGCAATGTGGGTGGAAGATTTTAAAAGCGTAAATAATCACGAACAAGCCAAAAACAACTTGATCATTTGAAAATGCTTCATTAATTCCTTCAAGTTTTATATCATGAAATTGAAAGCTCTAGACATAACAGTTCAATTTGGCATGTTTCTGGAAAAGCCACGGTAAGAAAAAGTCAAATTGACACTGCACTTTTTACATTTTGGGATAAGATAAGATAAGATAAGATAAGATAAGATAAGATAAGATAAGATAAGAGAATTAGTTAGTTAGTTAGATAGTTAGATAGAGAGATAGATAGACAAATAGATAGATAGATATAATAGCAAGATAGTTAGTTAGATAGATAGATAGAAAGACAGATAGACAGATAGATAGATAGATAGACAGAGACAGGCAGATAACGATAGATAGACAGATAGATAGATAACGATAGACAGATAGATAAATAGATAGGTAGACAGATAGATAGATAGATAGATAGATTGAAGCAAATGTATGTGCATTTGGCTTTAAGTCTGTTATCATTTTCAACGGTTGTTCGGCTGTACACTCCCCCCAGGGAGTTGAGAAAGACTTATGCTTGACCAAACAAGCAAATGATGTAATTGTAGTTGTTGATTTCTTAGTATCTCATCCAATATATATTTTTTACACTTTCTTTGTAAATATGAAAAGGTCTACATAAACGTATTCAGAGATAGGCATACATTGCACACTAAATAACCAACTTTTTTTATTCTGCTTGAGTCGACATTATAAGGCGAAATAAATCCACAGGGAAAATAATCAACGAAAGAATAAAGTATACAACATGGCAGATTAAAGCAATACAGGAAGATGTTCATAAATCTCATTGTACCGGGCGGATATTAGGTATTAATATTTTATCAGATTGGACAGTTAATGTCAAATTAATCTTCATAACCACACACAACATGATAAGGTATATGATTAATATGACTTGTTATCGAAAGTTTAGGAAAAGTTGGATGTTTGGCTTATGAATCACCGAGTTTAGGGGGTAAGTTATAGAAATAAACACGTCAAGTAAATTAGGGTGAAGGGTTTTATGTTTATTTAGATCAGGTGTACCACAAGGTCCTAGACTGGTACCAGAACTATGTGAATAGCAATTTTATAGCAAGATAACATGTACGGTTGAACCTTTGTGTATGACCACCTCACTATTAAGTATTATGAACTTTAAATACAGTGGAACCGGTTGTAAGACCACCTCACTATATAGACCACCTCACTATTAAGATTACCCATTTTTTTTACTCAAGTGTATTCGTATCATTGTATTTGACCTCTATTTAAGACCACCTCACCATTAAGACCAGAAAAGTCACACTGGGGTGGTCTTGATGGTGAGGTGGTCTAAATGAGCTTTTGCTATATAGTGGAAACCATTTTAAGAACCACCTCACTATTAAGACCACTTCGCTCTAGTTTAAGTAAAATGTATGGCGATAGCATTTTAGTAAAACCAGTAAATTCTATAAATTGTGTCTTGAACATCTATGCTGAATATAGCAATCCCTTAACTTCACAATTAAGACCACCTCACTAATACAACATAATTTCCAATCAGAGAGGGTCTCACTAGTGAGGTTACACTGTATACTTTCCGCATGCTGCACACTCAAGGAACTAAAGCAGTTTAATGGCTATCGCCGTAACTAGTTAAAGATGTGTGAACCGGATAAATAGAAAGTTATTGCAAGATGGTCTCATCTTGTCAAAACCTGTTACTGGAGTCATCATGTATTTTTAAGATCCAAGGCAAGTTAAATTAAATAGATAATGCTGTTTTTTTTTCTAAGGTTAAATTCTGACAGTTCATAATCAGTTCATAAAAAAAGGAAATGTAACTGCTGATTGGTTGATTGATTGAATGAATGACATACATGGTTGGTTGAATGGATGACTTAAAGGAATAAATATTTGATTGGCTGGTTGATTGATTGATTGAGAGTGATTAAATGAATGACATACATAGTTGCTTGAATGGATGACTTAAAGGAGTAAATATTTGATTGGTTGGTTGATTGATTGATTGAGATTGATTAAATGAGTGACATACATAGTTGCTTGAATTATATAATGGATGACTTAAAGGAGTAAATATTTGATTGGCTGGTTGATTGATTGATTGAGAGTGATTAAATGAATGACATACATAGTTGCTTGAATGGATGACTTAAAGGAGTAAATATTTGATTGGTTGGTTGCTCGATTGATTGAGATTGATTAAATGAGTGACACACATAGTTGCTTGAATTATATAATGGATGACTTAAAGGAGTAAATATTTGATTGGCTGGTTGATTGATTGATTAAGAGTGATTAAATGAATGACATACATATATATATATAGTTGCTTGAATGGATGACTTAAAGGAATAAATATTTGATTGGCTGGTTGATTGATTGATTGAGAATGATTAAATGAATGACATACATATATATATAGTTGCTTGAATGGATGACTTAAAGGAATAAATATTTGATTGGCTGGTTGATTGATTGATTGAGAGTGATTAAATGAATGACATACATATATATATAGTTGCTTGAATGGATGACTTAAAGGACTAAATATTTGATTGGTTGGCTGATGGATTGATTGACATCCAATACAATACAATACAATACAATACAATACAATACAAAAGTGCACTTTGCAATTTACAAGAGGTTATGTTTTATACTTTCAATTTTGTTTCTTCTTTTTATACTATGTTCTACTAAATTTCATTTTATACTCTTCAATGTGTTTTATACTTATCTATTTGTCTTTAACAATTGAATGCTTCCTAGCTATACTTGCAATCTTTCTATACTTATAAACCTTCCTACACAAAAAAAAAAACCTGCTAAAGGAACTTAACACAGCAGCTTTTCATTCACAGGTGTTCTGGCAATTTTTCTTTTGGCAATATTCAAAGATTTAATATATTAGATGTGGAAGGCCTCTTCTGTATAAAGCTGGGATATTTATGGTATACGTGTGGGGGTTTCTAGGAAGATTATCTACGCTTTAGTTCTATTGAAAGGTACTCGTGTTATAGAAGATTAACTATTGTATATATATTTATTTTCAGAGAATATTTATAAACTTTACCATTAACAGATTGGCTGGCTTTGTGAAATGATCTCTTTGATGCTAATATTAGATGCTAAAATCTCTAGTTCATCCAAGCTAAAATTAAGCTTTTATATTAAATTGTTTTTAAATTAAATATAAAAAAAAAAGTAAAATACATTAAATTTGGCTATAAACTTTAAATTAGCAAACTTTGTAGAGCAATTTAATCAGTCCATGTCGCTGTAATTAAGTTCATACAATAACCTTAAACATGCCTTAAGGGCTTAATGATAAAGACTTAAAACTTGTTACCTAACTGCCTTAAGAACTTAATATCACATTTCTAATATAGTAATCACTTAATCAAGGTCACTAGATTAAATGATATATTGTTAAAAGTTATGAATGACCATTTTAATAAGCCAACTCGCAATTTCAATAGACCAATTCATTCAAGAAATTTTGAGATTAAAAGTGAATATATTTTTTCGACCTATTCAAAGTACATGAAAATACTAAATTTACCCTCGAGTTAATTAATATATGTGCAGTTTTACTTCAATATTAAGACCACTTCACACCTATTCTCGCCTATTCTTAACCCGCGTGTATTATTACCATTGTATTCTACCACTATATTGAGATCACCTCACTATTAAGACCAGTAAAAATAGTGGATTTTTTTGGAAGGTTCGCTATAATTCCACCAGGTGGCTGTGACAGAATACTGCAATTCTATTGGCTGAAAAGGTTCCCGCCCTTGATTGTGATTGGCTGAAGCAAAGTGCATCCTAGCAGCTTTATTTTTAGTTCATTTTAATGTATATTTGACATCTAATCATTCAATTAATTCTCGCTTTTTCCCTGAGAAAATAATATTTATGGAATCAGTTATGTCCTACTATGTCTGAAAAGCAAAACGAGTAATAAGAGGAGATGAAAGACTTATGTCCTGCTGAATTCAGGGCTGCTCATTGAAAAGACTCTATTGCTCCAAGGATAGCCTTAACAGCTAGCACCACTGTATTCTTAAGATTGATGCAGAGGGCATTATACTGCAGTGGCTGCATTGTGCATTAATCTCTACTCATAAAGTGCTTTTCTTATGATGCATATATGCCTTGGTCTTCAGGGTGTCATTCAAAACTTGATGTTGTTTACATCTTATGCATGGGCATGGAAGTGTTTTTGACTTCGTGCACAGAAAAATGCAAAACGAACACACAAAAAATAATTAAAAGATGAGAGTCGTGATACAGAAAACAATAAAGTTAATGGGAAATGTGAAGTACTTTGATATTGAAAAAAAGAAATAAAAGAAAGAAAAAACAGGTGTTTTCAATAGTGAGGTAACATACAAATGGTAAGAAACCACTTAGATCCAAAGATGGGTGGTCCTAACAGCGAGGTGGTCTTAACAGCGGGGTGGTCTTAACAGCGAGGTGGTCTTAACAGGGAGGTGGTCTTAACAGCGAGGTGGTCCTAACAGCGAGGTGGTCCTAACAGCGAGGTGGTCCTAACAGCGATTTCTTAACAGTGAGGTGTTCTTAACAGTGAGGTGGTCTTAACAGTGAGGTGGTCTTATCAGTGAGGTGGTCTTAACAGCGAGTTCTTAACAGTGAGGTGGTCTTAACAGCGAAGTGGTCTTAGCAGTGAGGTGGTCTTAACAGTGAGGTGGTTTTTTAACAGTGAGGTGGTCTTAACAGCAAGGTGGTCTTAACAGTGATGTGGTCTTAACAGTGAGATGGTCTTGAAACAGGTTTCACAGTACTTGTAGAATGGTTTCATGTTCAAATACAGCTAACGAAAACAACCTATGCTAGGATTCGAACTCAGAACTGCAGTTAGCTCAAAGCACCTTAACCACTACGCCAGCAAGTATTAACTTGATGTAATTGGTTAGATGGGGTTTTTACTTGTTTCAACTGAACCAATTTCTAGATGAGCTGCTGCATAACTCCTTGTTTTGACAACATAATTGTGAAAGACTCAAGCTTGAACTGGTCCAGGCATGACACAATGTCTGTTGAATGTAAATACACGTACAAGATACCTAGTTGTGGAGGATAATCTACTCGGAATAATATGTCTTTGGAAAATATTTAGTTTAACTGTTTCATGTTCAAAATTGTAATTATTACTGCATCCAAAATGCTTCCAAATAAATCAAAGCGGATTTTATGAAATAATCATACCAATTTAACGAGAGAGTGGAGATAAACAAAAAGATTCCACAATATTTAGATGATTCTTATTTACTTCAAAAAGCTTAAATGATATCATAACTGTCTGTGGGAATGAATAATGAAAACTTTATCACCAAAAACACATATATGCCGATGAGAATTGCAAGCCCATATCTCAAATATTTCTAATATGCTTAAATATAATTCGAATTGTAGATATGTTGTCTTGATAATTTGCATTCACCAATTTCATAGATGATATTGATAATTAAGAAACATTGACATGGTTGATGGATAGATAGATAGATAGATAGATAGATAGATAGATGGATAGATAGATAGATAGAGTTAGTTATATAGATAGATAGATAGATAGATAGATAGATATAGATAGATGAATAGATAGATAGGTGGATAGATGGATAGATAGAGTTAGTTAGATATACAGATAGATAGATATAGATAGATAGATAGATGGATGATAGGTGGATAGATGGATAGATAGATAGAGTTAGTTAGATATACAGATAGATAAATAGATATAGGTAGATAGGTGGATAGATAGATAGGTGGATAGCTAAATTAGATATACAGATAGATATATAGATAGATAGATATAGGTAGATAGACAGGTGGATAGATAGATAAACTTTATTTACTGAGGGTTATTAATCAAATGACATTAATATCAAAGTGTTTAATTTTGGAACTTTGTTACATTGCAGTGGTGTGTAATAACAGCTTTTGGACCCAGAAGATTGTTTATAAATCGTTGTGGCTTAAATGTGTAACATGGTGTGGACTCCAAGCAGCATTATCTCATCATTACGTTCTGCCTCTGGCAGCTGGTCATATAAGCTGACCAAGTTCATAGTCAATACCCAATTGCGGACCCCTTAAGTGGTCTTAATAGCGAGATGGTGTTAATATTGGGTGGCCTTAAATTCTTAATAGCGGGTTTTAATTCTTAAAGCTGGATTGTCACTCAATATGACAGTGACCAAAATATATGCATTTATTTCATTGTCTTCTGATTGACTGTTATCAAGGCCTTGCTAGATGCACGATTCTCTTTGAAAAAAAATAAACTTTCCGTGGCATTTAATTTTTCATGGCACGAGAAATTCAAGTTTGTTTACATGAGAATATACATAAATGGTATATGAAGGATAAAAACGAGGCACCGACGAACGCCATGACCTTCATTGGCGTCGCCGCTTATTAGATACAAAAATGTGTAGGTATTTCGCTTATGACATGTATTAAAACAGTTCTGACCTCAATTTTAATAAAATGACCTTGAAATCGCGAATCGGCGACGCTCTCCACTACGTTCATATGCATAATTAGCTAAAATGTAAACAAAAACGACCAAGTAGATTCCCGCAATATTTACTGATCTAGTTCAATCTAGAAAATGTTGGTTGTTGAGTTCCTCAGTTAGAAGCATTTTCTTTCATTTGATTTTCTGAAGTCTTTATTTTTCTTTACTTGAGCAATAAATACTTAATCCAGGGTAATAGGTCGATGATGACAAGTTTATTTTTCCTACAGACCCTTTTTTTTATGGTGCTATTAACTTTATTGATTCTCCCAGGAGGGGGTTCGTTCGCTTTCCTCGTAATTGGAATCTTCTCGGCACGTGCTTGGCGCCAGAATGGCACGTGCTGATCACGTGATGACGTTTCCTACCTCCATCAAAAAAAGAGCAGTCTGTGAGAGATCAGGTATATTAAAAAGACCTCGAGCAGTACTTGATTCATATAAAAAGCCAGTTAGATTAGTTTCACTAATATATAGGGGAGAAAATGCACCTAGGCATGGGGTAAAAACTTAATGGACTTTCTCTGTTCAAAATGACACTTATATTTCTTTTTATTTTATATTAGTGTAATTAGCTATACAAACTGATATTCATTAAATAAATAAATATATATACAGTGCAACCTGCCTTAGTGGTCAACTCTTTAGAGCAGCCACCTGGCCTAAGTGGTCAGTCTGATTCCCCCCGAACGAAATACCATGTAAATGCACCTGGATTTAGCAGCCACCACCTCCATTCTGTGGCCAGCGGTCAGCAGATTTCACCCCAAACCCCGATCCTGACCTGTGCTTAGTGGTCAGTTGCCCCTATTATATATATATATATATATATAGATTTTATTGACATGTAAAATATCATAAGTGATACATATGTCATTCAGTTAAAAGATAACATGAAAGAGACATTAATGTAAATACGGAAAGCAATAAAATTTCAATAATCAAGGTTCCAGCTACCAAGTTAACTATTAATACGTGTTTAAAATCCACATACACAATAGAAAAAATACAAGCCGCTAATAAAAACATTTCACTCTTAAAGTCCAAAACATGACAAGCACATCATAACTAATAAACTAATAAACTAAATTAATAACTGTGTGGATACAGGAGATGGTTTTCTCTACACATCGGCTTGAAGGAGAAACTTTCCTAAACTATTTAATAACTCAGGTTCCTTGTTTGTCATTATTGCTGTAAACTTAGTTATATCATCTAGAGACAAGAAAATGTTAATAAATTTAGTTGCATTCAAAAAAAGGTTAACACGGTGTTGCTCATTACCAGGACAGACAATCAAACAGTGAATTTCGTCTTCTACAAAGTTTAACATACACTTTTTACATATTCTATTTGGAGCAGGAATTATTGGTTTATGGTGTCGACCTGTTTCAATCTTCAGGCTATGTGAACTTGTCCTAAATCTAGCTATTTTAGTTAACACTTTGCGAATTTGTTGCAATTCAAGATAAGGTTCTATTCTACAATCAGTTTTAAATAGTTTATATGTCCTAAGTTTTGGTTGTTGTGAACTGTCATTTATTGCATTTATAAGTCACTCATGTTCGGCTTCATAGAGTCTTAGTTTCACTGTGTTAGAGATATTATCAATGTCAAAGTTTCTGAGGTTACTAATATCATATTCAATGTTGCAGTTATTTAATACATGACACACTTTACTGAACCAGTTAGTTCCATTTACTGCATTCACATAAATTTCCTTCTGAAAATTTAAACATTTCTTAAGTAAACTGTCATCAGGTGCTCTTTCCAATCTTATCCAGTAATTCGCCATTCTAATTTTCTGTCTGACATGCAATGGGAATCTACCTGTTTCACCATAGACTGCTAAAGATGGTGTTTGTTTTCTAACTCCTAATATGTTTTTAAGATATGCAAGTTGCAAATTTTCTAATTCAGGCATAGATTTTTCACTTGTCCATATTTCACTATTGTACTCCAGGATAGGTAAAATATAGGTATCAAACATTCGAAGAGATAGCATGGGATCGATTTTTCCTAATGCTTGTTTTGAATCACCTTGCAGTGCAAAGAGCGCTTTATGAGCTTGTGTTGAGAGGTATTCCGTCATCTTGCTATGTATTCTACGCTTATTAGTAAGCATATGGCCAAGATATTTGAAGCTGTCAACATTTACTAGTTTTTCCCCATTACAGACCAGTGGAGCCATGAAGTCTGGTATTATGTAATATTGCATCACCATATGGGGTAAAATAAAAGACACAAACTCTATCACCTGTCTTATATTTTACCCCTTATTACATTGTCTTTTTCTTTTAAAGTTTAAATATCATTATATCCCAATTATATCTTTTGACCACTTTCTGCTAATGTTAGAATCTTACTATTATGAGTGCTGCTGGCAATGTTTACTTTAAAGAAAAATTAAAAAAGTTTCATAGTAAAGTATTTATTCTGGTAGTCCAACCATTTGAATTGGAGCATATACATGTAATATCTATGAAAATATTAACAAATAAAAGCATTAAATTAAATGTCAATATTCATACTAAACAGGTTTGCAATTTTCAAACACCATTGCTGCAAGACCCAAACTATCATCTTCACCTAGTGCACCTGACTTCAGCAGCCACCTGGCTTTAGCAGCCACCTTGGCCACCTCCCTTGGCTGACCGCTTAACACAGGTTGCACTGTATATATATATATATATATAATAGCATATCAACCTGTTACATAACCCAATTACATATGTTGCACTCATCTGATTTTGGTCTTTCTTTGAACTGTGGCCAAACTATGCTGGCACTTGTGCAGTATTAAACATAGCATACTTCACAAGGATATTTTCCTTTGATATACCTGTGGTGTAAATAGGTCAAATGTCAATGACCTCTAGCGTGGGTGAATTCCCTTTGCTGTCTTAATTGATTTCTTCTCACCTTTACTTAAAATCAATAATATGGCAACATATGTTTGAAAAGAGATGCTGACTGGCCTAGTTTATGGCCAGGTCATGTTACATAGTACGTAGTGGGTAGTGCTGGGTAGTGGTGGGTGGATTAGGGTTTCACAACCTGGATTTGTAAATGTAAATGTAAATGTAAAAATTTGTATAGCGCAGTCTTTGAAATTTTCAATCTTCAGATGCGCTTCACAGTAAATTCAAAATTTTCGGAAAAGGTAACACTTTAGTTCCTTTTTAAATATATCCACAGAGTTTGACTGTCTAATATTGATGGGGAGGCTATTCCACAGAGTTGGTCCACTAACACTGAAGGATTTCTGCACCTGATGGGCGAATTAGGACAGGTAGGAACCATGGCAATGAGATGAAGGATGAAACAGCCATCCCACTTAGGCTCGACCAGGAACTGAACCAGGGACCCAGCAGTTGGAAGCCCAGCACACTACCACAATTAGTTTCATTAAAAATGGCAGTCAAATTTAAACTAGACAAAGGTGTCATAGCTGGCTACTCAAAACCGGATCTAAAAGTACATATTTATGATATATTAGATTAATTTCTTACATTTACCGAGGTTTATATTTATCTGGTGATAGATGTAAGCCGATTATTAGCTACAGAAGTGGACAGAAGCAGCTGGCTTTAGTATGTTTAGACCACAGACAGGTACAGGTCGCAACAGACAGCTAGAGTCTACCATATTTTGTGAAACTAACTGTATGGCTGTCCACTTGTGGCTATAAAGACAACATATTTCATCATGGTTACTATTTTACCCTATTGTCCACCGTAAGGCTACTTCATGATTGATATTTAATTATACGGCATGCATACATGCCATACTACTACATGGTACTTAGCTAGTTATTAACAGTGTTTAGATGCGATGTGGGAGTTCAAGTGAGCCAACAACTAGGTGTCCCCAAGTCGGTTTAGCTTTGACTCATATAGTTGTTCTTAGCTGTGGATAACTTATAGATAGCTATGGATAGGATAGGTAATAGTTAGCTGTGGATAGGTATTAGTTTTATCCTACTAGGAGGAAGAGAACTGACATTATTAATTAATTTCCCTGCCGACCAACTTATAATCCATTTTGCATATTTACTGATTTGCTCTGATCGGTTTGTTTTACTGCTCTGATCATGTGAGAAAAGTAGTCTTAACTTGGGAGGGAGACATTTTCGTCACGAACACAATGTATTTTGGTGGAGTATAACCGTAATATAACTAAAATTAACAATTCTTTATGAGTCGTATTGTACCTGGGAAGTACTACAACATTGATCATATAAATATAGGTTGGCATCTAATAAAGACGACAAAAAAACAAAACAAAAAAACAACAACATAAAAACGGCAAAACAGAACCAAGGTGAAAAACCCAGAACAGCTGATAAATTGATTGAGTAGATGTTTGTGATGGCGTAGAGACCAAAGTTATTGGTTGAGGAATTAATCACAGGAAGGCTGATTGAGAAATGCCCCTGGCTTCCACGTCAGATGCTGGATGTTAAGTGCTGACTACTGTACGACACGGGAGGTGAAGCATTCGTCATAGAGGCAGCGACAGCACCCCTGGTGGTAGGTGTAGAAACAAGAATTATGGGCATCTGTCAGTAGGCAACGACAGAAGCCAGAGTAGGGGGCCATTGTCTGAGGTTCAATAATTGAGGGTAAGCAACTGGTGTTTGTCTACCAAAGACAATGGATTTAAGGTTGATTATGTGGCTAGAAAATCTATTGTTGTTAAGTATTTCAGTTTTCCAATTTTGTCAGCTATACTAACTTATTAGGCTACTTCATTACTATCATTCAATTGCAAGGCATGTATATAAGGTAAGGCAGAAATAACATGTGGTAAGGCATTTATTTGACTGCCAGCTTAGAGGTAACAGTTTCCAACCCCACCATTGCCATATAGGAACTGAATGGTCAGATCCTCCTGCAGCCACTGCCTTACCCATATACCCTACTGAAGTTTAATAGGCATTTAGCAATGGGCATCCACAGTGATGGCACTGGTGTGAGCTCTTAAGACCTCTGGTTAACTCCATGTTCAAGGCTGAATGTCAAACCAGGCTCTGAACAGTATATTCAGTTACAAAGTAATAAACAATTATTAAAAAATTTGTAATAAAAACTAATTTTGGTTATAAATATAGATTTGTATAAATGCGGAGGTGGTTTCAAAGCAAAGTTTCACTGCACTTCAGCCTCCAAAAGTTATGGCAGTCACCAATACTTTCCATTGCCCTGACCACCACCATCCCTGACACCCATTCAGAGCCACTGGCATCACCGCCTCAACTGACTGACCGACTGACAAACTTACTGAATGACCGACTGCCTTGCGGACAGTCGAAGTGACCAGCGGACTGCAACCAGCGCAGGACTTACAATACCAAGATTTATGGACCTTGCAATGTTGTAGAACAGAAAGTGGTTCTTGGAGGTCCTGAGGAGCGAGATATATGGACCTTCGGACATGGCGCTTGACAAGTTTGATGAGTGTCCGCGATGTATCAATTTTCAGACATCGATCCCTGCCCAGGGGCACTGCGGACCTTAACCGGTCTCCCAGGGGTTCCTTCCAATATTCAGTATTCATTGCAGTCATGGCTAGGAATCACAGCTGGCAGGCACACCAGCACTACCTCTACACAGCCATATTGCTGATGGAAAGATTCCTCAACTTCCAATTTTCAACCTAACAAATTTCGACTCGACAGATTTGAACCGACAGCATCTCTGATTCGACCGACATACTCTCTGGTATTCTAGCTCTAGAGAGTGCAACGGATGCAGCGTAAAGTCTCCTAACGTACGCTTTCCCCCCGTCTTGTTTTTTTTTTTTTTATGTATCGTGCATTCGCAATGTCATCCGCGATGTCATCCGCGTTACTTCGGCAGTAAATCTAATCCACCGCATCACATTCGGAAGCACTCCAGATGTAATATATCGCAAATATAAAAAGCACAGAACTTTATGAATACCATTACTTGCACCATGTTTTATCTCCACTTTCATATGATCATAAAACAAGGACAGTGAATATTCATATCTGTCCAATGGCAAAAAACTTACATTAAAGCACCATACCAATAATGGCATGGTAGACGTTTATTGCGTCGACTTCAATGTCATGTTTCGTCATACATTGTCAAACACTGTATTAAGACTGCCTTAATATTAAGAACATGAAGTGGGAAGACCACCAACTTTTGGTACTAACTGAATTGCTAACATTGGATATTTCAGAAAACATTACAATTTTAGGATTATGATGACTCTGGATGGACAACAACATAAGTCACGCATTCAAAGGGTTCCAAGCATTTCATAAAATCCAAATTTAAATTATTTTTTTAATTTGCTCCACTTTCCCCTGAGAAAACCCCTTTATATTCTGAGAAAAATATCACTCAAGCAGTAATGACTACTATTTCCTGGAAGTGAAATGCAGGATTTCCATAACTACTTTAATTCAGAGCTTTGTTTCTTCCAATTTCTAGTGTTTTCTCTGACACACAAAACTACACTGAAAGTATTTACCAGGTGTTCCCCTGATTCCCAGAATAGAATTATTACAAACGCATTTATATGCTACAACAACAGATGCAATGTAGACGTTACTCTAACAGGACCTGGTGTATAACAAAATCCCCTAAAATATAAGTCACCTTAAAAGACACTTATCACTTAACTAAATTAGAGTATGATATTGTTATTGATTATGGGCCTGACACAAAATCTCAACAATCGAACAATTTTATGTCTTGAATTCAAATAAGAAGTCCCCAAATATGAGTCAAATGACCCAAAATATTCCAGCATCAATCAAACCCTCAAGGTCCCCACTCAATCAAGACACCCATCAGTGCCTCCACGTGACAGATCACCCCAAGGGGCCTCAAGTGACAATCACTCAGGGATTCCCTTGGGAAACCCCCGTCAAACATGTGATGGTATTATGACAGCTGGTTTTAACAGAAATCAAAATATGTGGGCCTCCATTTAACACGTGATCATTCCCATTTAAGATGTGAAGGTTTTAATTTAAATTTATGCAGATGATTAAGGTAACTTAGTAATTCCAATTAATCAAGGTTACTTTGGGAGAGGAGAGGAGAGGAGAGGAGAGGAGAGGAGAGGAGAGGAGAGGAGAGGAGAGGAGAGGAGAGGAGAGGAGAGGAGAGGAGAGGAGAGGAGAGGAGAGGAGAGGAGAGGAGAGGAGAGGAGAGGAGAGGAGAGGAGGGGAGGGGAGGGGAGGGGAGGGGAGGGGAGGGGAGAGGAGAGGAGAGGAGAGGAGAGGAGAGGAGAGGAGAGAAGAGAAGAGAAGAGAAGAGAAGAGAAGAGAAGAGAAGAGAAGAGAAGAGAAGAGAAGAGAAGAGGAGAGGAGAGGAGAGGAGGAAAGGAAAGAGAGAAGAACTTCAGGATTTTCCGAAGTTCTATTTTTACATGCATGAGATGAGACATTTGAGATAAGATGCCATGATATCAGATCAGATGAGATAAACTTTTTATTCTAACCTCAGAACAAATCTGTATTGACATTTAATTTAGATCATGGGGCTGGCCTCCCACAGAATGGCAGATGTGGCTCTCATACGTATCAAAGTCTTTGTGACTAAGACAGTACTTAACAAAAAAAGAAGAAGAAGAAAAAAACCCTGGGCAATTTTAAACCAATTTGTTCAAATCAAACGTGACATTCAGATTTGGCAGCAAACTGCCAGCAATCAACTTGATGTCATCAATGAATCAAATGGTTTTTCCCACATGGCGATGGCACCAAGGCTGAAACTTACAGTTTAAACATGATCTGAACAGTTATGAATTAAACGAGACGAGAGCCCTGGGATTGGATCTGAGGAGAAATTTCTTCACCATAAGGACGGTCAAAGAGTGGAATAAATTACCAAAAAGAGTGGTAATGCCACCGAGTCTAAATGCCTATGAGAACGCATTAGGCAAGTTAAGTTCTGGGGTACACGAATGTACCAAACCGAAGGAATATGGAACCAGGATGCAGGGCAGCATTAGCGGCCTAGCAATTAGAATTATTAAGTTGTAAAATATATATAAGCAGGACAGCATCATAGGCTCAGCAAGCTATACGTATAATATGGAGGGAAATCCAATGTACATAATGTAAATAATTGTAAATACACCACATTCCACTCAGTCGCGAACTAAGCAGAAGAAAATGGATCTGGAACAGAAGAAGACCAACTACTTCCAGAACAATTAAAGGTAAAGCTAAACACAGTCGGAACATAAATCAAAACTCAGTTTAAAAATCAATCAAATATGAATGAATCAATGATATTATGAAAATGATTCAAATTTGAACAAGTGTCAGTTACAATGGAAATGCTAATCAAATACTGCATGAATTAAACATAATTCAAATGTGACTCAAACCAAGTTTAAACAAAAATGGACCAAGAATCAAATGTAGTGAAAACATAATTCATAAAAATATTACATATTCTAACAGGAATCAAACATGATTCACGACCAAAAAAAATTTAAAATTCCTAAACATGACAACGGAAATCATGACACACATTCACTTCGAATACGGATCAAATTAATAGTTATATCCCTCGTAGTCGGGAGTTAACTAGCATTTTGTTTGTCATATCCTGATGAAGATGTTAGTTAACTCCTGACTATGAGGGATATAACTAACTCATACTCCACTATGCATATTTGCTAATTTGTTGTATTTTTTTGATTTGTTGAACTGCTGTTATTAAACAATTAAAGTTCAGTTTGCACTCAGGAGGGAGTTAACTAACATTTCGTTGGTTATTGCTCGCTCACATGATTAGGAAAATAATCTAGGCGGAGTATAACATTTGTTTAAACATGACTCAACCATAGTTCTAACATAAGAATGGGTTGTGAGACCGACAAACTTCAAACATGAATCAAAAACTCACGACATGAATCACACAACACGCAAACGACTGAAACGAGAATCAAACATGAATCGAACACGTCTAACAAATCAAACGTACAAGTAATTCTACCAAATTCTACCAAATCAATTCACTTCATCCAGTCTTAAAAGTAAAAACCCAAGAGTAATTTCCTGTCTACAAACAGACTGACAGTGAAAAAGACATGAAAGAAAACTGACTGCTGTCTTAGCCTGTTTAAGTCCATTTCCTCAAAGTCGTATAAAAGAGGTAAAAAAAGAAATGAAATGGGTCTTTAGTATTATGTTGCTGGTTGCTCGAGGCTTCGTTGTTTTGGAATGGCTCA
Source organism: Alitta virens (assembly GCA_932294295.1). Taxonomy (NCBI): domain Eukaryota; kingdom Metazoa; phylum Annelida; class Polychaeta; order Phyllodocida; family Nereididae; genus Alitta; species Alitta virens. The sequence goes on along the minus strand of OW028580.1, from coordinate 17,400,501 downwards.
TAAAATCAGACTGGTCTACAATGTCTGCCTTTGGGTGTAATGAAGAATTGAACAGGCGCACAGATCTATGGGAAGAGTTGTTTTTCTAATGGTGTCAAGAAGTACAAAGTAAATTGAGTATAGTTGTGGTGGGTGGAATAGGGCTGTACGTCCTGTATTTCTGCACCTGATGGGCTAATTAGGACAGGCAGGGACCATAGCAATGAGATGAGGCATGGAAGTCGTGGTGGTGGTGGTGGATTAGGGCTGTACGTTCTGTATTTCTGCACCTGACGGGCTAATTAGGACAGGCAGGGACCATGGCAATGAGATGAAGGATGAAACAGCCATCCAACATAGGCTCGACCGGGAATTGAACCCGGGACCCAGTGGTTGGAAGCCCAGCATGCTACCACTGAGCTAGGCCCCCACCCCAGTAGTGAGTATAGTACTTTCCCAATAGTCTTTTTCACTGAGCAGCCCTGAATTCAGCAAGACATAAGTCTTTCTTCCCCTCTTATTGCCGATTTTGCTTTTCAGACATAGTAGGTCATAACTAACTGATTCCATTATTATAATTTTCCCAGGGAAAATGACAGAAATATTCTGAACGATAAGATGTCAAATAGACATTAAAATGCACTAAAAATACTGCTGCTAGGATGCACTTTGCTTCAGCCAATCACACCCAAGGGCGGGAACCTTTTCCGCCAATAGAATTGCAATATTCTGTCGTAGTCACCTGGTGGAAATATAGAGAACTTTCCGGGAAAACCCACTATTAGAAGACTTGTTGAAAATATGCTGTATTCCGTGGATATTATGATCAGTTACTTCAGTATTACTGATTATACACAGTAAATAAATGCATTAAAGCCATTTATAAATATTCAATTTATATCAAGCACTATTTATCATTTGATGTCTGATTTCACCTCATAGTTCATCTAATCTCAACTCAACTTACTTTATATTATTCCACTTTTATGCCATTTTCTGTCTTACCTCAACCTAAAACTACAGTTTTGTTTTTCGAAAAAGAAACTATTTCAAATCTTATTTTATCTCATTTCAGCGAAAGTAATTTCTCCCAATCTCACCATCCCATTTAATGACATTCACAAGCATCTCAAACTGTCCTTGCCCATTTCATCCTGTCCTTACCCATCTCATTCTATCCTTGCCCATCTCATCTCTCCCAAATCCAGTTTCATCCCATATGCATGCTCATCTTACCTCATTTTATCAATCCCATCTCTCCAATTCTTACTTCACACCATCTCATTCCATCCTATTTCACTGTTCCATCTTCTCATCCTTTCTCATTTAAACCCATCCAATCTATTCAACCCGCTTTACACTATCTCAGCCGATCTCCATCTCATTCCATCGACACATTCTCCTTCTCATCTGATCAATTAAAATCTCCCTATTTTCTCTTCCAATTCCACTTCACACCATCTCATCTCTATTTATCTCATACTTTAATCCCATCCCATTTTCTCATCATATTTCATCCATCTCATCTTACCAACCCATTTTACAATGTCAAATCTCATAGAGACAGATAAATGGTGATAGATAGATAGTTTATAGAAATATAAAAGAGAAAATGTAAGAGGAACATATTTGTATTTTCTGATCTCATATAATCTCATCTCCCCATACTTTTAAACTTGAGACTGTCATATTACAACAGGACTACATTCTATGCAATATTCACTTCAAACTTTAGGAAGAACCTAGAGCATTAAACCCTCTTCTAATTCTGACTGAAACTTAAATGATGGAAAACCTACACCGTATGAAAGCTGAACAAGGATGGAAGACACTCAAATGAAAACATCCAAAATCGTCCCATCTTATCTTGGCAGTAACTGGCTGTTCTAGACTGTCCACTTTAAACAGATTTTGCACTGAAACCTCACTAATAAGACCACCCTTGGGCAAAATATACAATCTTAAATAAGAGGTGAATCGGATTGAAACAAAATAGAAACCAGTAAAAATCCAGGTGGTTTTAGTTGTGATGTAGTGTTAAAAGAGTCCATAGTAGTAAGATGGTCTTAATAGTGAGGTAAAAACTCAAGATCAGACAATAAAAAGTATAAAATATACAGTCGTTATCTTAATTGTGATGTAAATATACCAGATAAGAATAAAATTAGACAAATTCAGTAACATAGATTTAACGCAACTATCATTATTTGGTAGTTCTACAAACAACTTGCCATGTAGGCTAATTGTTGGCCTAATATTGGCTTAATGTTGGGTCATTGTTGGCTCAATGTAGCATGGCCATCATATAATAAGTCTTAAAAATATTGAAGAATTCTTAATAGTTTGGTGGTCTTTTGGAGAGATGGACCTGTATAAGAAATCTACTTTCATCTTTTTTCTTTTCTCTATTTCTTATTCTACGCTCTCTTGAAAGATGGGAGCTGTAAACCTTTCACAATGTCCCAACAGAATTAAAGACTCTGCACTACTTTACGGGGCGGAGTGGTACATTAATAACGCGGAGGAATCTGCCCTGGTCTTCACTCTCTTAAAAGTAGATTTGTGAATCTTCAATTTACGATTTTTCCATCTGCGAATAAAAATTGACAGACTCAAACGCAAACTGTATTAGTGGGAGAGGAGTATTCTGTATTTTACTGTATTGTACTGTATTGCACTGTACTATATTGTATTGTATTGCACTGTCTTGTATTATTTCTTAATGTATTGTATTGCAGAGTCAGTGGTGTATGTCATTGTATGATAACTACATTTACTATTGTATTGTATTGTATTGTAAGTGGGGGGAAAGCAAAAAATTTGCATTTCATGTCTATGTTATAACTTTGTATTGTATTGTATTGTAGTGTATTGTAGTGTATTGTATTTTCCTATACCACTGACCTGAAGCTTAGCTTACGCAATCAGCAATAGGCAGACGTAAAGATGAAATGAGACTAACCTGAACCTACACTATATTAACGCATTAGTGGGGTTTATCACTTGCCTTGGCATAGGCTTGAAATAGAAGGTACTGCTTATTACATCTTTCTTGTGAATTTCTTTTACTCGAGATGTAGATCACATAGAGAGCCAAGGCTTTGAATCGAACCCAGGACCCTCAGAGGAGCTGGCAAATGCCTAAACCACTGGACTACTAACTCCAAAATCATTTGAAATATCATACGAGTTCTGTCGTGCAAAATATTACGAAAAATCACAAAAACTTTCAAGCTATTTCAGATTCACAATACTACTATCATACAGATACATATACAGGCCCGGGCAACCTTTCATGAGCATCATCCCAGCTGGATGCCGTTCGGGTAAGACGTTAAATTGGCGGTCCCTTGCTGAGGCAAGTAAAAGATCCCACTCATGGGGTAAATGTGTAACATGGGTGGACTCCTCCTCTCTCTGACCTCATCAATCAATCTTCGATAGAACTTGCCTTAGAGGGCTGCACTTTCCATATCTATCTATCTATCTATCTATCTATCTATCTATCTATCTATTAGCTAGCTATCTATCTATCTATTATCTATCTATCTATTATCTATCTATCTATCTATCTATCTATCTATCTATCTATCTATCTACCATATAACAAGACAAATATATAAACTATATATTCTATGTTTAACAGGTAAAATTTCAGTTAAGGCAATGTCAGCGAAACATAGCCCACAGATAATCACAAACAGAAGGAGTTGGACCAAACCCAAAAGAAATCCTTTGATTAAACAGCTATTTTAGGTAAATGAAAAAGTATTACGCAGGTTGTCTCAGTGCAAAATATATTTCTAGGTGTGTTACATATAATCACTGCTTAAAACACATTCTCAAGTTATAAACAAACAATTGCTAGAAATTCTTAAGAAAATGCAAATATGAGTAAATTAAACGCAAGAAGATAAAAATGTTATTTATCTAAGTGAGCCTTTAATGAAATACTGATAAAAATATTAATAATTTTACAAAATATTGTTATAAACAACTGAATGTAAAGTAGTGTTTTATTAAGCACAACGAAAAACAGACCCCCCCAAAAAAAAATCAACAAATTTGAACTTAAAAACGGGAAAATGGCAACAAAATTATCGAAAACTAATATTTCCGTCTGGAAGAAATCTTAAATAATTAACGCTCGGATAAGCCGTCTCAATATTGATGTTTTCCGAAGTTTTTATTTCTTCGGAAACAGGATATACGTGCTCAAAACGGTGGAAAAATAACAGAAAATTAATAAAAGGAAAAAAAAAAAACACAAAATGTGAGAAAGAAACTATATTGATCAAGTCCTAGGGAAGTTATAAACCATAAATATTTAATAAGCCTTATGCTACGATTTTTGGTGAAATATCAGACATCAAACAGCGAAGCTGGAACCGACCCATACAAAGCACTGACCACGCAATGACGTGAAAGACGCTCCCACTTCAAAGGGAACGCAGCGACACGACGCTTAGGACGCTGCGTCCAAGCTTGGGACTAAACAGGCCCCTGTTTAGTCCAAGGTCCAAGGTAACGTCATGCAAATTAATATCTGTCTGAGCTAGAAATGTGACACACATCTATCTGTCTAGCTGTTTCCTACTCTATCTATGCAACTTTGCAGCTAGGTGGATTAATGGTTAAGACATTAAAATGGAGATGCCTTGTTCTCGGTGTCTATGCTGAGGCAAGTAAAAATACCCTAACCATGGAGTAATGTGTAACATGACGTGGACTCCCAAGCCTTGTTGTTTCATCATTACGTCTGCCTCTGGCAGTTGGTCATATAAGCCCACCAAGCTCTAGACATTGACCAAGCTGAAATACTGAATCCTTGGGTCAAAATTGTCTTTACAGTGAGATAATTTTCTATGTATCTATGTATCTATCTATCAGTCTATCTATCTGTCCATCTATCCATCAATCGATCTATCTATCGGTCTATCTTTCTATCTATCTGTCCATCTATCCATCAATCTATCTATCTATCGGTCTATCGGTCTATCTGTCTATCTATCTGTCCATCTATCCATATGCAAGTCACATGTTGTCCAAGTCACATGTCTATCTATCTATATGTCTATCTGTCTATCTATCTATCTATCTATCTATCTGTCTATCTGTCTATCTGTCTATCTATCCGCGAGTCACATGTTGACCATACACTCATTGAACGCTTGTAGCATGTAGCACATGAAAGTCATGCAGCACATGTAACACACATGCTATTGCCTACATTTATGTGAAGCATGCTCCCATTAATGCTATCAATGGGACATTAATGACATGCTTAGGAGGTCAAGGCATTTGCAACCATGCTGATACAGAAATATGCCTAGTCAGCAAAACTTGCCAATTTATTGTTACATTTCCAACAAAATAGTTTCTGCATATCAAATTGATTAAAAGAAGAAAAATAAAGAAAATAGATAGATAGATAGATGGATAGGTAGATAGATAGATAGATAGATAGATAGATAGATAGATAGATAGATAATAGAATGATATGAGACATTACAATGACTCACTGAAGTTCAAGGAATAAAACAAGGAACTACAATCCAACCAATACTTATCTACTATTTCATCAATATAATATCTTAACTATCAGTTTTCATTACTGTGAATACTGAAAAGTTATCCAGTAGCATGTCAATTACATTAGCATTATTTTAGGAAATAGATATTGTCAATTACACTGTCCAAAAATAGCACTTACTAGTAGGGAGGCGGCCCTTTTAGTGAAGTATCTTTATAACGAAGTTATATTAAACAGCTAATTTTCCCACATCAACACATTATAATTCTTCTTCACATCTCTGTGGAGTCCAGACTGTTTACAATTCTTGGTCACCGGGTTCAAACTAACACATGTTCTGCATTACAACTCCCAGAAAACCTAAGATGTTAACACTCAGAGCTGAGTGACAAGCTGGCAGGTGAATCTTGCAGCCTCTTACTTTCAAGATAATGTCATTGATGACTACAGTGGAACTCTGATAAATTACTTGCTTAAGAAGTGACTCGGCCAAGCAGCACTTAATGTTTTTAGTATAAATGAGGACTTTCTTCACATCCTCAGAAATACAGTTTGACCCGAACATAACCAAACTATAACCGAGTTTTGTTAAGTTTGGGCGTACGTAGTAAATGGGCTAAGAATCTGTTCTTCGACAATGATCTTGCTATAACCAGACTTATTATAAGTGTCATAATGAGTCTTTTGTTATAAGTGTGATATAAGAGTTGTTATAACCAGACATTCACCATAAGTGTGATCTTGTTATAACCAGCCATTCACCATAAGTGTGATCTTGTTATAACCAGACATTCATCATAAGTGAACCATAAGTGTGATCTTGTTATAACCAGACATTCATCATAAGTGAACCATAAGTGTGATCTTGTTATAACCAGACCTTCGTCATAAGTGTGATATTATTATAACTAGACCTTTTGTCATAAGTGTGATCTTGTTATAACCAGACTTTCGTCATAAGTGTGAAATTATTATAACTAGACCTTTTGTCATAAGTGTGATCTTGTTATAACCAGAACTTTCGTCATAAGTGTGATCTTGTTATAACCAGAAGTTTGTCTTAAGTGTGATTGTGTTATAACTGGACTTTCAATATAAGCATGCTCGTTATACATGAGTTCCACTGTAATATATAGCATTTACGTTGTGGTCCAGTGGATAGAGGTTTCATAGGTTTAATTAAGTCCTAGGTTCAAATCCTGTACGTTCAGCCAGCCATATTCTAAACGTGCAACATACCAAGAATTTAAGTCCCATATTATCTTAACAATGTGTCTCTCTAAGGTGGCTAGTCAAGTAATTATTCTTCGATAAAACCAATAGGAAATAATATTTTGCACAAGTTGATATTTAAATACAAGAAAATTCAAAACACCAAGTGAACTGAATGAAATCGAAAATATAAATTCACCTTCTCTGTCCATAGCCAGTTCCCCATTTGTAAGTGAAGTGGAGCAAAGAGTTACAGATGATCTGCTCAGTTTCTTTAGGCAATGCAAATGATGGGGGTTTAATCCCACAACCTTGCAGTTAGCAGGAAACACTTAGAATCCCACCAGAGTATAATAAATAGAGTATTGTACAGACAGGAGCCATACTGCAAGTTAGTAAGACAGCTCACTGCAACTGTTACAGATAGATAGATACGGAAAGTCTTGCCGCTATCGAGGGTTGACTGATGAGGTGAGGGAGACGATAGTCCAGCCACGTTACACATTTACCCCATGGGTGGGATCTTTTACTTGCCTCAGCATAGACATTAAGTACAAGGTACCGCCAATATAACATCCCATCTGAACGACATCCAGCTGAGATGTTGCTCATGAAGTTTGCCTGGGATTGAACCCGCAACCTTCAGAGGAGCAGCCCAGCTTACCAATAGACCACCCAGCTGTATGCCAATATATACTGACTAGTGACCACACACACTGACCAGTGCATCCATCATGCATAGACAGCCCTAATCCACAAGGTTCTTTTGGGTCCATTCTTGTCCATTCAATTGGATTTTTTGGTCTATTTTGGTCGATTTCTGCCTCACTTTGTATTTTTCCCCCTTTTTTCTGGATTTCCGTCTCCCGCTTTTGTCACTGACAGCAAGACTGGAGAAATTTTCCAACCCGATGGACAAGCTACACACGGGTAAAATGAATCCACAGAAAACTAACACAACTCAAGCCTTGTGCAATGCCTAATGTCCTATAGGAGAGGACAGGCCAGCATTTGGATGGTGCATCCCTTGCAAAGCAAGCGCTAGCCACTCACGAAGGTCGACTGATGATACGAGGGAGTATCCACATCTTGCCACTCACGAAGGTCAACTGATGACACGATGGATTATCCACATCTTGCCACTCACGAAGGTCGACTGATGATACGAGGGAGTATCCACATCTTGCCACTCATGAAAGTCGACTGATGATACGAGGGAGTATCCACATCTTGCCACTCACGAAGTTCGACTGATGATACGAGGGATTATCCACATCTTGCCACTCACGAAGGTCGACTGATGATACGAGGGATTATCCACATCTTGCCACTCACGAAGGTCGACTGATGATACGAGGGATTATCCACATCTTGCCACTCACGAAGGACGACTGATGATACGAGGGAGTATCCACATCTTGCCACTCACGAAGGTTGACTGATGATACGAGGGAGTATCCACATCTTGCCACCCACGAAGGTCGACTGATGATACGAGGGAGTATCCACATCTTGCCACTCACGAAGGTCGACTGATGATACGAGGGATTATCCACATCTTGCCACTCACGAAGGTCGACTGATGATACGAGGGATTATCCACATCTTGCCACTCACGAAGGTTGACTGATGATACGAGGGATTATCCACATCTTGCCACTCACGAAGTTCGACTGATGATACGAGGGAGTATCCACATCTTGCCACTCACGAAGGTCGACTGATGATACGAGGGAGTATCCGCATCAACTTATAATTCACCCCATGCTGGATCTTTAACTCGCATCCACACAGACACTGAGTACAAGGCACCACCAATTTAACATCCAATGTGATTGACATCCAGCTGAGGCGTAGCTCATTAAGAGTGCATCGGCCAGGAATCAGACCCGGGATCATCAGCAGAACTGGCCGATGTGGAATTGGCGGATGTCTTAACCACTAGACTACCCATCCGTGGTCTTAACTTTGTGGTAGTTGCAATAGTGAGCGGTCTCAAGAAGAAGGTTCGAAGTATATCTATTAATCTCCAAGCCTTCTTTAATTCTTAAAAATTCAATCAACACAAACCATTTTCGCATTATTTCGCATTGCTTGAAAATCTCGCTTTTGCATTTTGCTATTGCAATCGCCATCACATTTCTCTTTCGCTATTGCATTCTTTTTTTGCATTTGCTTCTGGAGACTCTCTGAAGACAACTGGATTAGGCCCAGGAGAAAATTGGGGGAAATTAGAAGGTCTTAAAGCGTTAAGCCAATTACCAAGCCCTGCCTTCCAATGTTCTTATGCAGCTGTTGCCGGAAAGACCAATTTCCTTTCATTTCAATCCTTTCGCAATCTCTCTTTGCTTTGATCCATTTCAGTTCCATCTGCATCACTCCAGTTCATTTCATTCCATCTCCTTCATTTCAATTCATTTCATTACAAATGGTTACTTTAATCTGATCCATTCAATTTCAATTCCCCTTCATTTCAATCCATTCCTTTTCAAATGGTTACTTCAATTAGATGCAGTTCATTTCAATTCAATCCATTTCATTTCAGATGGTTACTTCAATTAGATGCAGTTCATTTCAATTCAATCCATTTCATTTCAAATGGTTACTTCAATTAGATCCATTTCATTTCCCTTTCAATTCATCCTTTACAATCGCTGTGATTTTGATTCATTTCAGTTCCATCTCCATCACTCCATTTCATGTCATTCCTTACCTTACATTAAAATAATTTCATTTCAAATGGTTACTTGATATTAATTCATTCAATTTCTCATTTCAACCTCCTTCACATTAAATATATAATTCCCTTTAGCTAACTTCAGTTGAACACTAATTTTATTTCAACCCATTTCATTTCAGTCGGTTTCATTTCATTTTATTTTAGGCTGTCTTGCTTCAATCTACTTCCCTAGAACGAGTAACATTTCAACAAATCAGAAGTAAATAAGTTTTAATTTAATTCATTTCATTCTAACTGTTTCATATCACGTATTCCACTTCATTTCGATTCAATCATACCATTGCAATCCATTTTAATTCAAATCTATCACACTAAATTTCACCTCAATCCATTTTATCATTTTATTTCCAATTATTCTCATTTCAATTCATCCCACTTCCATTTCTCTCTGTTGAACCAATTCCATGCCAATTTCACAAAAGTGTTTCAAACTGTGATTTAAAATCGTTTTAATAACATTGGCAATTCCTTGTTTGAAATACTGGTCAACAGGCCCATTTTCAAGACTTCTAAATTTCCTCCAAATCAAACAAATTGTCAATTAATTAAAAAGCCCCTTGCGAAATTTTAGGCTGTTTAATTAAATTACATGGACATCGTTCTTAACCATTCTGCAAGGAACAATTAAATATTTGTGGGATATTTAATAACTCTTTATGTTAAATACACAAGTCATTTGGGGTTTAGTGCAGTATAGCGGACCCAAATTTATGCCCATATTTGGCGTGCATCAATAATTAAATTTTATCAAATATTTCAAAAGTTTGAAGTTCTAGCACAATCAAAACAAAATTTGGTCTAAAATAACGGGGGTTTGGGGGCAGTAGCCCCTAAGAAATCGCAAAAATAAACTCTGTCTTTACCATGAAGATGAAAATCGCTGTCATAACTACATTCGTTTGTGACGTCATAGATTGATTTTAAGCATTTTTACGTCATAGGCTCTTTAAATCTATATCTATAAAATCGTTGCGTCTGTTTGTCCACGTTTTCGGCAATTTAAACGAACAAACACCCCAGAATATCCTATTTTTTCTTCACAGTATTCACTTCACTCTGTCCTGCCCGCCTAAATCCTGTCCTAATCACTTTTTTAAATAGTTTTTGACAACTTTTTCATACTTTTTAAGTCAACATGCATGTTCGTTTGTTTATATGGCACTTGACCCAGTTGTGGCCCGCATCGGCGCCCTCTGTTGATTGACAACACGATCACTGCTGCCATCTACCGTTTTAGGACACATTTTGTCGTCTGCTAAAGTTTCGTCTGCAAGTATTTCGTCTGCTATTATTTTGAAGTAAGTACACCAAATAATATACGAATCTCCAACCAAATCAATTTAGTTTGGTAGAAATTACTCAATTGTTCTTCCAATTTATTGGTACAGAGCTCCGGATTGTTATTTTACTTTTGAATTTGCAGATCCAAAGTTTCAGTTACATGTAAAAGGGGAGGGGCTGAATAATTTTGTGATACAGTATGCGATGTACAGTGCCCGACGTCGAAGTTGTTGCCGACACCGGAGTCGTGGACTTCAATAGTGACGTCCTGGGGCCGAGCCAAACATTCTGATTGAAAAGGGTGATAGATATCGCTATTATTCTAAATCTTTCTCTGTCAAAATGTTCTGAATCCGCCCCAGGACATCACTATTGAAGTCCACAACTCAGGTGTCGGCCACAACTTCGACGTCGGGCACTGTACACAATTACGCAAATACGAATAATTTAAATAAAGTAATCCAAATCACTTAAATTTTAAAATTACTGTTATTCTGAGAAAGGGGGGGGGGCACTTCCCAATAATTTTGTGATACAATGTGTGATGTACACAAATACAAAATTGTCCGAAAATACGAATAATATCACTATAAAACAATCCAAATCATTTTAATTTGTAAAATTACTATTATTCTGAGAAGGGGGGGGGGCACTTCCCAATAATTTTGTGATATAGTATGTCATTCACAACATTTAACAGCAAATATTTCATTAAACAATTGTCCTGGTGGAGGGCATGGTGTGCGGTTAAATTGCAGAATTACTATTATTATAAAGGGGGAGGGGCTGAAGAGGGGGGGGGGGGGGCACTTCCCAATAATTTTCGGATACAGTATGTAATACAAAACATTTAACAGCAAATATTTTATTAAAATAAAATTGTCCTGGTGTGGGCATGGTGTGTGGTAAAAAATACAATTATGGGCCCTATACAATTCAAACACAGGCTCCAGATTCACAGAAATGGGGAGGGGCACTTCCCAATAATTTTGTGATATTCAACAGGTAATGACAAATGGAGTGTGATAAATATAAAATAATTTTCAAACCAAAAATAATTTTCCCTGGTGGAGGGGAAGTGGTTTGAATAAAAATAACAATACACAATCTCATTTTCCAGATGATCAAATGCCACCAAAAAGAAAACGGTCTTTCTCAAGGGGTGCCAAAAATAAGCGATTACAGAGAGCCCAAGAAACTGATGAAGAACAGGATGTCAGACTTCAAGAGTAACGACTTCGTCAATCAACTGTCAGGGTCCAAGAAACTCAAGAAGAACACTAGCTTAGATTGCAAGCTGATTGAGTATAATAATATATTAGTATGTGTATTTTTATCAACAGGTGCATTTACCAGTGGAGTACCTGAACACTCTGCGAGTGCCTGGCATGCCACACCACACCCTAGAACTGAAAGAAAAAACCCCGATCATGATTCTCAGAAGCCTGGATCCATCTCGAATAACAAATGGAACCCGATGTATTATCAAGAGCCTTAAGCCAAATATCATTGGCAGAGATCTCCACGGGACCATACAAGAATGAGTTGGTGATGATACCTCTCGAATACCAATAATCTCCAATGAGTCCAATACATTACAGTTCCAGTTCAAGCGACTGCAGTTTCCTGTTGCTGTATGTTTTGCAACTATAAACAAAAGTCAGGGCCAGATCTTTGAGAAAGTTGGTCTTGACCTCAGCACCCCACCATTTACTCATGGACAACTGTATGTGGCTCTTTCAAGAGTAGGGTCTGCCAAAAAGTTGGCTGTTCTTTGTCAAAATAGGCACACAAGGAATGTTGTATTTCATGAGGCTCTTTAACCTATATCTATAAAAGTACAATTGAATTTAAATATTTTCGTGTTTTTATTCAATGTGTTGGTTTTGTTCACAAATTTGTTTAATACTACCATGCTCGACACAGAGGGGCCATAGGCCTGATCAAGGCTTATTTAGGCTCCCGATAGGGAGCCTAATTAAGCTAGTATGGTATAAATCTGGGTCCGCTATACTGCACTCCCCCCCCCCCATTGGTGGGCCTTTCAAACTTGCCCTATCACAGACACAAATAAACAAATAAATATATAAATAAATACAGGAAAAAAGAGAAATATAGCACACAAAAAAGCAAGCAAGAAAGACAGAATAAAAGAGAATAGAAAGGAAGAACAGAAAGACATAAAGAATAAAAGAAAGAAAGAAGAAAGAAGGATTAATAACAAACCAACACACACTATATTTTCTCCCTTTTGTATGTCGTTAAACAAACCATTCAAATAACACGCACAATATATTCCACTCGTTTATTTTTTGGCAGAAATTTTCCTCATTACGACAAAGCCAGCTTTCTGCACGCATATTGTGTTCATGCAAATGTCAAGAGAAAAGTTTGGCCAGTCTGAAGTTTGTGAAGGACAGTCACACAACAGTCACACAAGTCACACAAGAGTCACACGAGACTTGAGATGTACAGTAACATGTACACCGTGTACTTGAAGCGCTGAAATAGTTACATGTATCAATAAACATAAATATATACCCAAACCGTTGAGATCGAATGTTTGGCCACTTAATTTATCATATAATAACGTCATAGTGAAAAATATTTTTCGTTGATAATATTTGATATATAGATGTACCTTTTACAGGGCAATTTTCTATAAATTTAACCGTTTTCTGTAGATGCGATATACTACATGGCCAAATGTGCCACGTGCGTTTTCCATGAGAAGGATAAATGCATGGAAAATGCATGGTTTTCGCCTACATATAATCAAGCAAAAACCATGCGTTTTCTATAACGCACGTAGCACATTTGGCCATGTAGCACATATTTTGTTTCAGGAATTTATGTATCTCAGGTGGCCATAAAAATACTTTTGTATAATTCGGAAGACGGGTTTGGTCTCATCTGCATTCATATTTACACATATTTTGTTTGCTGAAAATCTCTGAGGTTGAGGATAGTCACAACGTTTTTCACCTGTTAATGCCTTCCCATATCATCTCAAAAACCATTCAATGCCTCAGTGTGACAGTGTCTATGCTGAGGCAAGTGAGAGTCCCTCCAATGGGGGTAAATGTGTGCCATGGTGTGGACTCCAAGCTTCTTTATCATCTCATCAATACACCTGCCCTGAAAGCTGGCCATAGTGTCACTGAGACATAATCGACATAGCCACCTAAAAACATGTAAAATTGAACCCCATGTAATCCCTACATAAAACAAGAGCTATCAAAACCATTTAATCCTGCCACCAACATTCTCTAAGCATGGTTCGGCCACTAGAAGGCTGGAGGCAGGCTGTGCAGAAGGCCAGGAGCCGACCAATAAGAGCTCTCTGTAGATCAAATCCTTCAAAACACTGCTGCCACACCACTGTGTTGCTGGCGTCACAGGAAAACAGAATTATCACCTATTATCACCTACAGCGGACACTTTACCTAAGTTTTATAAATGTATTTATTCATCTAACTTCATTTATGGTAAGCTTACACGGTTATTTTACTGTTAAATACATATTTGAGGTGCATTAGGGTGATGTTTTAAAACAATTTTAAGGTTGGGATTGCATGTGTTTTTGTATTACCCTACGTGACATTTATCACAGATTTGTAATATCTTAATCTAGATTCATTTGCGGTTAGCTTACACGGTTATTTTACTGTTAAATACATATTTGAGGTGCATTAGGGTGATGTTTTAAAACAATTTTAAGGTTGGGATTGCATGTGTTTTTGTATTGCCCTACATGAAGATTACATTTATTACCGATTTGTAATATCTTAATCTAACTTCATTTTCGGTTAACTTACACGGTTATTTTACTGTTAAATACATATTTGAGGCACATTAGGGTGATGTTAAAACAATTTTAAGGTTGGGATTGCATGTGTTTTTGTATTGCCCTATGTGAAGATTACATTTATCACGATTTGTGATATCTTAATCTAACTTCATTTATGGCAAGCTTACACGGTTATTTTACTGTTAAATACATATTTGAGGTGTTTCATGATGATGTTTTTTATGGTTAGGATAGCATTTTTGTACTGGCATTACATAACAGTGTTGAGTGAAGTTTATATTTTCATCACTGATTTTATTAATTAAGGTATCTTACTTAATATTATAATTTATACTGTGAACTTATATGTCTGAAATCTCTGCACTACATAAAAGTATCGATTCAGTATGAGGTTTGTTTACACCATAAAACCGAGCTGACTTAGCAAAAATGACAGTTATATAGTTTTTTAACTTCAACAGGATAGACATATAAATGCATACAGCAAACTTCATGCAGTTACATATCCTGTTTTAGTCGATTTATGCAAAATAATGAATAATTCATATATTTTATGACTTATTGCTGATGGATCTACATCCAAATTTCACTCTGAAAATTTTCCACACCACTGCAACTTGTATTGATATAAAGTTTAAATATAATCTAGTGACATGAACTACATATATGTATATATATATATATATATCATATATACAGGCTGCTATAGCATTGAATTTATTCCAGAAATCTCTACTTTGATAGATAAGGTAGATTGATAGATAGATAGATAGATGGATATATGGATAGCTGGATAGATAGATAGATAGACAGTGCGACAGCTAGACAGCTAGACAGCTAGAGCAACAGTTAGACAGCTAGAGCAACAGCTAGACAGCTAGAAAGCTAGACAGACAGATAGATAGATAAATAGATAGATAGAGAGATAGATAGATAGACCGACAGACAGCGCGATAGCTAGACAGCTAGAGCAACAGCTAGACAGCTAGACATAGACAGCTAGACAGACAGACAGACAGACAGACAGATAGATAGATAGACAGACAGATTGATAGATTAATTGATTGATAGAAAACCAAATGCTAAATGAAGATTTTTGTGCTTTGCATTTTTTGTTTCATTTAAAAAAAATCAGTACTCGTGTTTTGATAAGCTTCTCACTTATAATCAATTCCAAAACTCTCTCTGTTCTCGGAAATTATCAGCCTCATTAAATATTTTCTAGAATGTTGATGCTATAAATTACAGTATAATCACTTTAATAGCATTTTTTTTCTAATCTTAAATCTAGTTTTTGTCCATATTGACAAAGTTATTCATCACTATAACTTTACTTTTTTAATGTTTGGACCCAATCTGGTTGTTTCTAGAAAGAAAATGTTTGACAGGATTAGGCATTAAATTCTGACTCAACAGCTTGAAACAGCCCAGCTTCAGAATTTATTATAAACACGGGTTGAACTGGGTCACCTTGTTTAATACTTTTAGGAATTTCTCACATAAAATTTGTGCTATTTCTCAAAAAGACTTCGAGAAAACCTTACATCGCCAATAATTTCCAGTTTCATTCTGTAGTCTTAACTCAAGGTGTTGTCAATATGGTAATGACTTTTTATGTGTTACCTAATTTCGTAAACTATTTTTATTATTCTAGTTATCATTATTAGGCAAATAAAGCATCAATCAGTCTTCTGCCTATTACATATATTGTAATCTTGGGAAAACCAGAGATTAGCCAAGTTGTGATAATGGTCAATAAACTTTAACTAATGGAATATCAGTGTATAACTACAATATTAGGTTATTTCCCATTGAAAAGATTTTTGAAAAATAATTAAGGAAAATATAAGAAACAAATAAACACCATTGAAGTGTGGACCCCACATTAGGAAATCCCTCACTCACACAACCACCTCACAATAACGGATTGTGGGCCAAAATATTATCATAATTCACCTCATCATTAAATCACTTCAATATTAAGACCAGTAACATCAAATGAGTTCTCTAAAATAGTGATTTTAATAGCTAGTTCCTATTGTAAAATTCAAGCCCAAATATAGGCCTATTGAGCACACTTATAACAGAATTTTGGTAATAACAAATTTGCCTGTCTCTTACAACAAGAACATTTTGACAGTCTCACTAAATAGTTAGTTATATACGGACTGTAACTATTTCGTAAAATAATAATATACTTTCATCATACAGTGAACAATGCCATGCAAAATTTGGAAACACTCAATAATTTGATCGTGACTGAATTGATACTTCTAATGACCTAGGCAGAAATAAGCTCATCCACAAGTTTAGCACCAACATTTCTAATGCATTATATCACAGTGACTGATTGCTGATATTAGTTTGATATTATTATTCAAAGTTAGAAAACAGTAGTGTATCTTCTATAACTTTTTGATATGACATATCTGTGAATTTTTCATAACATATAATTTCACAAAAATATATTTATATTCTTATAATTTCCTGCTCATCGTGGATGCATCAATAATAAGGGCAAATTTACAAGTGCGTTTCCGGAGAATTATGCATAAATTTTAGCCAAAATTAGTTTAAAAAAAAATGTCCTAATGTATATACTGCTGACACAGCCTTTTGTGCAGCATAAAGTAGTTTTTTTATTGCCACTATATAGCTGAAAATATATTAACTATACTGTAATGAGTAATAAAGTTAATTTACAATCGTTAAGATGATATAGAAGTCAATATATTGAGGTAATTTTACAGTAAAATATACATAACATTGAGATGTATTTCCCAGAAGAAAAAGAAAACTCAATAATATATCTTTACAGAGCTCTACAACTATTGTGTATGCATCATAATCAACATATATCTAGTCTGCTAAATTTAATAGCTACCAGAGGCAGACGTAATGATGAGATATGCATTAATTATTCCATAAATACATATAAATACACTTGCAACCTCACTTCCAAATTATGGCAAATTCACCATTAACAACACTGAATTTTGGTTCATATTTTTAATCTCACTAGAGTCCTTTCCTTCACTTCTAAGACCACCTCTCTATTATAACAGTATGGTTTGTATCAAGGATTATAAGGGCGAGAAATTCTTCTGGGTT
Source organism: Alitta virens (assembly GCA_932294295.1). Classification (NCBI taxonomy): domain Eukaryota; kingdom Metazoa; phylum Annelida; class Polychaeta; order Phyllodocida; family Nereididae; genus Alitta; species Alitta virens. The sequence continues at coordinate 17,382,834 of OW028580.1, read as the reverse complement.
TTTCTTTTTTTTCTTCAACATAAGAAACTCATAAAGAAAAACCTAGAATTACAAAGGAATACAAAATACAACAATTCTATCCCATGTAAACTTCGAATAAATTCGCAAATATATCGCAAAAGTCATTTTTCTTACCACCTCTTCCTAATCATGCTCGGGTTCGCCAATGACTGTTTCACGTGAAAACGGAGTATCATGTTTCTCATAGAAGACGTAGAATGCTAAGAGGTATGCCACCATTCGTTACGACAAATGAACTTCTATGGATGTTCTTTGCAATTCCTCTGGGGCAAACCCATCAAAATGAGCAAAAGAATAGTCGTTCGGAAAGAAAAATGACAAAACATTGCTCAACATTGTCGCTTGCAGATTCTTTTACCCCGAAACCTCCGCCATATGTATCTAGGCATAAGCGCAAATTCGCGAAGTCCCCATGATTAAATGCTCTCTAAAAATAGGTGGCTTGAGCTTGAAGCTCGGCTAGCAGCTCAGAAAGAACGGTGCTGGCTCCGTTCAAATTTACAAAGCGGAAATAATCTTGCTTGATGCTTCTGCGACTACACAGACATAGCCCTAAGATTCCGCCTAGCTGTCAATTGGACTTTCTTTAAGGGAAGAATTTTCATCATCTCATCAAGATATCCTGCGGGGATTCTATGCTGGAGCCTTTGCGGGACACCGAGCACACCATAACCTTTCCTTTGAGGTCTACGAGCTCCAATCTTTTAGATCTAACGCCTTTTTGGCATCCTACAGTGAATAATTATTGCTTTTATGTATACGGCTCTCCAATGACACTCATCACTTAGGGCTGTAAAAGTATGATATTGCAGAGATTGAGATTATATTTGAAGATATATCCTGATAAATTACTTGGACACCATAAGGAATATGATCAGATTTAGTGACTTCTCAGTACATATATTTGCATCTTTTAACTTAACCAAGAAAATCGTACATTATGAAAAAAAAGCTATTGCGATACAAGAGAGGGAGAACCCGCTAAGAAAATTTGAGTTTTCGCTACAGTGTGGCCACCTTAATCCAAACATTATATCATTTACTCCATTGTCAAAAATAATCCTGGATATTAATACAGACACCTCAGAATGCCATAGAAATCTTCACCTATATACTGCTATTGAAACCATATCCACTAGGACTAGCCATAGTTGGGATTATTTTTCCTAAAAATAAATTCAAGTTTGAACTTTCAAGCTCTAGCTATAGTAAGGGTTATATTTTCTACCTGACATAGTATAGGATTATATTAAGGATGATATTTTCTACCTGACAGGAGCTCCTCTAAAACATCTTCAAATTTGTCGAAAACAATTTCGTATCGAATTAACCACGGTCAAATTGTTTGATTTCTGGTAAATATCGAATATCCTAGGCTGGGAATTCTTTGAGTATAATTTTACATCATTCCAAGCAGTTAATTGGCAAAATCATAAATCCTTCAAAGATAAGAGCTTCGCTGGATCAAAATAACACAATTTAATTGAATGTTCAAAAACAAATACAATGGAACCCCACTTTTAAGACCACCTCATTATTTTGGACACTTCACAGACCTACATCCAGATAACTTGGTCAATATGATCACCACATCAACCTTAACCACCACATCAACCTTAACCACCACATCAACCTTAACCATCACATCATTAAGAGTACTAGGCTCGATCCCCCGCCTAGTCGTTCTTTGCGAGCTACATCTCCACTGGATGTCGGTCGCATTAGACGTTAAATTGGTGGGTGCCTTGTACTGGGCGTCTATGCAAAGGCAAGCAAAATACCCCACTGATGGGGTAAATGTGTTTAATGGAATCCAAGTCACATTATCTCATCATAATGCCTGCCAGCTGCTGGTCATATATGCTGACCAAGTAAGCTTCACTGCCTTCACTGAGACAAGTAACATTGAAATTGTAATACACTACAATTGTGAAATATTTCATTTTATCAATTTAATATCAATTTAGGAGCACCTTAACATCAACCATAAGACCACTGATTTGTGGAAATTAAAACATAATTTCACATGTTAGTTTTCCCCCCAAAAAAAACCTCAACGGCATATAAATAAATATTTGATCGGTACATTTTGGACAATGCATTGTCCTAGCAATGAGGCTCTACTATGCTTTGATGAGCTTATGTTCTAAATATGTCTATACTTCTATCTCTTCCTTATTTAACTATCAGGCAACATGTTACAATACAAATATAGTGTTCATATCTCAGCCAAATTATCTCAATAGCAGCTGAATCCTATTAAAACAAACTGCTACAACTCATAGCTGAATGGAACCAATTTTGAGCTAAAATTCTCTTTCAATTGGATTAATATGGCGGAGAACGACAGAGCCTGACTAGACTGCCTTTATATCTTTTGGAAGCAGCATTCTCTTGTTTAGAGTCTAATTAAAAATGTAATCTATTTCAGTCGCTGTGAGCTGTAATCTATTTCTCCAAAACATAATCTAATTGCTGCGATGTGATCAGGTTTGCAGTCTTTAGTGACTGCTCTTATTGATAACATCTCTGACTGGATCTGTTTTTGTCTTTTTCTTAATGATAGACACCCGGATGTAATTGTAGAGCTCAAAGATGGATTATCTGTACTTTAAAGTCAACAATGAATGGATTATTTGTTCCCACTGATCGTGGATGAAGGATGACTTGGAAAAGCTGTAGAATCATCACACGATTCGCACTAATTAGGCACACATTCATTAAATCAACAGTTTTACTAAATCAACATCATTAGTAATATAGCATGGAGTCACTAGAGAATCAATGGTAATAGTGATGACAGTATTGGTGCATGTAACTTCCCAAACCACTGCTTTAACCAGAGGAAACCACAGGGCGTGGGCCTACCTCAGAGGTAGCACTCTGGGCTTCCAACCGCTGGGTCCTGGGTTCGATTCCCGGGCGAGCCCAAGTTGGATGGCTGTTTCATCCTTCATCTCATTGTCATGGTCCCTGCCTGTCCTAATTAGCCCAACTGGTGCAGAAATACAGGACGTAAAGCCCTAATCACCCACCCACCCACCACAAGGATCAAAATTTCACAATTCAACCACAAAGGGTACATACATGAATGATGACATTATCACAGTTCATCCAATTTTGATGTCATGAAATTGAATAACACTTTAACATGGTACAGTATTTTCTCAAATACCGAAGACTTTTCACATCAATTCATGTTAAAATTTTACACAGGATAATTTTTTTTAAGATTTCTGTACAATTCTTGACATTTTCTGTGGTCTTATGACAATAAGTGCATCACTACTACTACTAAAACCTGGCCGGCACAACAGTCAGTTTTTCTATGATTACTCAGATGTTACTACAGTTCATTCTTTTTTGAGCAGTTCCCAGAAATGTCCATACAACAGACATAGGGAAAGAAAGGTGTTGTTCTGAGAAAACTTTCACAAAGCAACAAATAAACCTAATGACAAACACATCACTAACGATTTCATTCGATGATGACGTCATATAAGTCACTGTGCCACCTGGTGGATAATGTAGGAGTACTTTTAATCTAAAATCAACTTAACTAGTTGGCAACTACAGTGGGTGTAAAAGTATTCAACATGTTTGTAGGCAGATATGTCAGCTATAATTCTATACTACCAGTACTAATAGAACTACAATTCGCGTTTGTGCAGAGGGTGAGGTATGTACCCCCACACCCCATGAGAGCCATAGTGTATAGAATCTGTCTACAAGTCGACCTCCCGCGCCATCTATATTTACTTTAATTATTGGGGCACCGCGAGCGTGTACAGATTCTCATTTAGAGAAACTCACCAAATGGCTCGCACAATTAACCCAGGCAGTTTTGACCTATGGTCCTCGATTCAAAGTTGCTCAATAACATCCAAGGGAAGTCAAAAGGCAAAAAATTCGAGTATTTTAGTGCTTTTCTGAAGCAGTCTAGAGCAGTAAATTTGAACCATTTTGTTCGGTCAGCAATAAGTTGTGCGGGCATAGAGATATCGTAAAAGAAGGTCACTTCAGTTTCCAGGGACCCTGAAGATTCAAGGGTCCCGAACAGAGACAGGTATAGAATAATCTTTAAGTGGTACTCAGCTGATGACGTTCTGTATGACTATTCACCTGGTCATCTCTTCAAATAACATATTGACTCACCTGAAAAAGATTAAAACAAGAATTAGATAAAATATAAAATGCAATATCATTATTAAAAACATGCATATAACGTTATATAACATCATCAAGTATCACACAATCAATTCACATGGCTTTAAATTGTGAAAAAGACACAATTGTAAGGTCAAATACAATGACATGTTCAAGACTAGTGGTGTTAACTGTGGTGGTCTTAATAGAGATATGGTCTAAAGGTGGGGCTCCATTGAATATCATTGTCTTACTCCAAGTCAGGTACAATATTGTACATGTATTTGTCATCTATCTAAAACCACAGGATACACACAAAAGAATAACATATTCCCCCATAGACACGTCAATAAAACCAACTCTTATTGTATCTATATATATTCCTTAGGATTCTTTACTCCTACCCCACAATCCAATATGACTTGTCACAGAACCCCACAAAGGGGTAATCCAATTGCCCAATTTCTTTAGAATGCCCTGATTCATTGCTCAATGAATCTGGGGCATTTTACGTTATGAATTGCTCTTCTTTTTTTTTTGGTGTCATTCATTTTTTGCACATTTTCCATTCCTTAATTTTGGGGGACGTTCTAACCAACATCAATTTTGTCACTTTTTCGACAGATTTTCCCATTTTTGTCCCAGTCTCTACTTTTTTCAGGTCTTCTCCTTCAGTAATTTTCGCAATGAATCAAAACCACACATTTCTGAAGTAGTAATGAAGACAGGTCATCCATCATTCTTGAAACAACACAATGCATTAAACAATGCAATGCATTTCAATTTCTGATACATTTTATTCGATGTATCATTTCTTTTTAATCAACGATAATTGAACTGTAATTTCAGCATTCTGTCATTTTACATCAATTTAGCACCATTGTGAATAATGAGATCTAAAACGCTTAAATAACACCCAGAACTAAGCTGTTGCATTTGACAGTTAATAGGCACAATGGTTAAGGTCTTGTCCAGCTCAGTGAGGTCCCGGGTTCAATTCCAGCTCATGTACAACAAATAGGCCTAAACTGATTCTGAGTTAAACAACAATTACTATGTATGTATGTATGTATGTCTGTCTATCTATCTGTCTGTCTATCTGTCTATCTAGCTGTCTATCTGTCTATCTAGCTGTCTATCTATCTATCTATCTATCTACTATCTATCTATCCATCTATCCATCGACCTATCTATCTCAATGCTACTGGGTCTGAAGCTTAGCTAGCTTATATGACCAGCTGCAGGAGGCAGACGTAATGATGAGATGATAAGGCTGCTTGGAGCCCACACCATTTTACACATTTACCCTATGGGTGGGGTCTTTTATTTGCCTCAGCAGACATCCCTTTGAAGTTGGTGTATTGACAGAAGTTGCACATTGCATAGAAAAGTACAAGTATCCTAGCTCAAAAAAACAACATCAGGCATATTGTATATCAAAGAACCTATTTTCAATTCAACTACGTGTCACGAATAACATATATACCAAATACAGTAGAACCTCGCCATTAAGACCACCCTTGATAAGACAATATACTGGTCTTAACGGTGAGGTGGTCTCAATTGTGAAGTAAAATAGAATGTTGTAAATACTATATGGCCAAATGCGCCACGTGCGTTTTCCAGGAGAAGGATAAACGCATGGAAAACGCATGGTTTTTAGCTAATTATAATGAGGTGAAAACCATGAATTTATCCATACGCATGGAAGACGCACGTAGCACATTTTGCCATGTATTTATACCATAATTCAGGGTTTTAATGTTAAGGTGGTCTTAATAAAGAGGTCGAAAATAGAGCTAAGCTGTATCATTATATCTTATATAACATAGTGTAATGTAAGTAGCCCAATGTTATACAGACGTTATACAGACGTCCCTTTTATGTTGGTATATTGACATTCCTACACAACACACAAGGTGTATTGTATGCATAAATCTATAAGTACAGATATGGAGAGAAAAAAGATATTAAGAATATATTAATGTCACACAGTGTCAAGATTGGTCAATAATGTTTATGATAAAAAAATATAAATATTAGAAAAATACAAAAGAGCCGCTTGAACTAAGTTGATAACTTGTTGTAGAACAAAAAGTGACAACTTAGGGAAAAAAAAAGTACCTGGTAAATACCATAATTTATCTCAGAATATGTATAATTCATAAACTGAAGCTTCACAATAAAGAACAATCTAAATAGCAAATTAAATTGTTCTTATGAGGAGGGACAAATGTACTTAATAATATCTTAAAAGAGAAGTATTCTAAATAATGAGGTTAATACAATGCTGGGTGATGCAGCTCAGTGCAAAATGCAGTAGTATTCATAATAGTGAGGTGGTCTTAATAATGAGGTTGTCTTAATGATGAGATGGTCTTAATACATAGGTAAAGCACAACAGTCAAAGACATTTGGGTCACTGAAATACTGGATAAGCTTTGGGTCACTGAAATCCTGGATAAACTTTGGGTAACTGAAATCCTGGATAAACTAGCCCTAAAGGTACTTAACTACAGTGCATTGCAGTTCGTTTTAGTTCTGGTTTTTCGGTTTTCCCTGGATCTGTTTGTGTTTAGGTCCAACAGAACACATCAAAGAGGATCTAAACCGAACAATAATTGACATAATGTTTTACTTTTTTTAGGTCTGAGTGTGTTTCATCCTCTTACATTTTTCTTGTTTATTTTTTCATTCAAAAGATTGAGAAAATAGCATATGGCCAGTGCAGAACTAAACCATAAAAGAAATTTCTTCCCATCACTGCTTATGCAAGAATTTGTCCATTTGCTGAAATCGTTTGCGTTTTTGCTTTTAATTTTGTGGGTTTATTTTTTTCTATAACACCATTTCTAGGAATCTTTTTTCTATAACGACATTTCTAGGAATATTTTTTTCTAGGAAGTGTCACTTTACTGGAAATTAGGAAGAAAGAGCCAAAATCTTTGATGTTAAATTCCATCCTCTTTTAACATCTTGATTCACATAATGAACTCAAAAAGATAAAATGGAGGCAAACAGACAATTTTGTCAAATTCAAAAAAGACCAAATTGTCTTCCTGAGCAAATGTTTGAAGCATTCTCCAAATCAAACAAATCCTTGGCAATGTATTTGAATGACAAAAAATACACAAATACAAATTTGGATTTAAAATACATTAGAGCCTTTGTAGCTCAAATACAAAGGAACGTTTCAAGTTGGAAGTTAATCATTTGCCTGAAGAAATCAATCAATAAAATTGATAGTTTTACAAACTTCCAATACAGAACTAAAAGTATTCTCATGGGATGTTAGTGTAAATTTTACTCAATAATTTTGCTTTAAGTTTTTGAATATGAGTTTTCAACATCAGGCTAAAATATCAATATTAGGATAGCACCTGAGGGTTAAAGTAAATAAGGAACACTTAAAACCAAATCATCTCATCATTACATCTGCCTACTTCGGCTGTACCAATTGACCTCCTAGAGCAATACAGTTTAACCTAACCAATCAAGAGACCACTTGGCGCAAATTATTATGGCGAATTGATCTAAATAAATGTGTAACATGGTGTGGACTTCAAGCCTTATCATCATCTCAGTATTACGTCTGCCTCTGGCAGCTGTTCATATAAGCGGACTAAGCTTCAGACCCAGTAGCATTGAGACATAAACATAGATATAGAAATAGATAATAGTATGGCAAGATTACACTAGGGTCCAAAATGAGTGGTCGTAATAGTGAGGTGGTGTTAATAGTGAAGTGGTCTTAAATTGGGGATCAACTGCATTAAATATATAGCACTGAAAGCAATAATTATGGTTTTGTGGGAAAAACAGCTTGGCTAGTCAGCTTGTTCAGTCAATTCGACTTGGCAGCTTGCACACCTGACACAGTGGAAGCCCTTCAGAAAGTACTTTTAAAGTACACCATACATTCTCTAATTATTACTACCTCGATACTGAGACCACTCCAGTAACGCCAATATGGAGTTGTTAAATTATTTTTATGTGCAGAAATCTTCGATTTTTAAGACTACTGTGCTGTGTCCAAAAAGTGTGATTATAAGAGCTTCTTAATGATTTGAAGCTTAATTGTGGGTTTTACTGTATTGATTTCCATTGGTCTTAGTAGTGAGGTGTTCTTAGTAGTGAGGTGGTCTTAATTGTGAGTCCTCTTCATAGTAAGGCTTTCTTAATAGTGGTGCTAGTAATGTTGAGATAGTCGTGCAGAAGTTTTATACTTGTATTAGTGAATACAACTTTAAACACACTTTTACATACACAGTCTTTCCAGGTCCTAATTACCATGTGGTCCTTATTGTGAGGTTTTCTAGGAGTGAGGTGGTCTTTGATTGTGAGGCAATCTAAAAAGCAAGGCCCTCTTAAAGTGAGGTAAGAGTGGTCTGGGGTGGCCTTAAAAGTGAGGTGGCCTTGAATTATAGTGTTTCTACAGCACACGGTGTCTGCAACTGCCATGGAAAGAGCTAGCCAACTCAAACACAGCTGCTCTGCTGGCACCAACTGCTAGTATATGCCAGAGAGATGCTAGCCTCATCATCTCTGCCTCTGTACCATAATCCCTTCTGCAACATGCTCTGGCCACTGGTCAAATCTTTCTTCTTTTTTTTTGTTGTCTTTTTGCCATTTTTTGTCCTTTTGGACAGGTTGGCTTGTGTGAATCAAATACAGTTGCAGGACAAAAAATACAGCTTGGCAGGACAAAAAATGTCTTTCCTTATAGATTAGTGTCTGGTCAGTAATAAGATATTTTCCTTTTCGTTTGTGCCACACTATGTGTAATTTTATACACTTATGATTACGAATTATTATCTGACTCAATGTGAGACTCGTGTTTATTGGAATGTTACCATGTCAACAGTATTTTATATTATCATAAGCATAACCAACAAATAGTATTCCTCTGACTGCATTCCAAATCGTTTCAACACTGGCGCGATGTCGGCGGTGTCAACATGATGTTGTACCGACGGCGGCCGATATAGAAATGACGCTGGCCCGATTTGGAATGCTATCTGGGACCTACTAGTCTTACAGCATGCAATTCCAATAAATTACTTTACAAAAAAAAACATAATCTTATTTTTTAATAACTAACTCGCCCACATAGGATATATTTGTGATTTCAAAGAAAAAAGCGAATGCTTCCAAGTTATTAATTGCTACATGAGATGTGTGGGGGGTTAATGCATGTTTAACTTTTGTATTTTTAAACATATTTCTGTAAATTTCCTTTTCTTGCTTTTTAATAATATTCAACATAATTATTTAGAAAGACATGTATATAACAAAAGGCAACAGAACCTATGTACTATTAGAAAATAATTGCAATTGGTAGGCAGCCAATGTCAGGGATACATAATTATAGTAACATATATATTATATTTCCATTTTAACCACACTTATTTGAATAATTAGCAGTTTACTACCAAATGGCACCAACAAAACCCATGATAAGTGCCATAAATATCTTTTGCTCTTAATACAGTTTAGGTGCTCTGAATAGTTAAGTGCCTCTACAAGTTCATAACCAGGATTCTACTAAACAGCAATTTCGTACTATGTGATACAAAAAAACTTATGGTAAATAACAACAATATATACAAGCAAACCCTACCTACAATACAATATCTAAAGACCCATAAAATCATCCGGCCACTCAGATAATGTAGAGCATAGCAGTTCCGATCCATAAAATCATCCAAGATACATATTATAGTGGCAAATCACTCTCCAAGAACTGGTCACTATTTGAGCTAAATATAGCTACCCACTAGAGCCTGTTTTGTCTTATTTTACACTGAATAGAAGTCAGAAGATACTTGACGCAAGGCGGTTCATTTTCCCCAGCTATATTCTCTATTCCTGGACCCCCTTGGCTGACGATCTCCACTCTAAATCTCAGTACCACTCATGGCCACTTCTAGTTTGGCACAAGGTTTTATTATCTGCTCGCCACCCAAGGTGGTTTTTTCTTTCTTTTTCATTAGTTTTTTGTTTGGTTTATTTGTTTATTTTAGGTGAGGTAATTCTGTTAATATTGCAGCATTGTTGCTAGTCACCGAGTTCACATTTTACGCGTTCTTTACGTTATTTATACACAATGTGTTCTAGTTTTATTTCATACAAACATGATATGAAACCGTAAGATTACTACCAGAGGTTGACCCCGATAAAATGTCTAAGCCACCTTAGCATCAGCACTGCAGGTTTGATCTGGACACTACATTCGGTCAGCACAATGTTGCCATGATCGGTCGATATTGTATCAAGTAGATACAATATCTTGGTTGGGTCAGTCATTCAGCGAAACAAAGATGCCCCAATAACATAACCTTTCAAAGCTAGTTTTAGCTTAACCAATACACTTTTAGAAAAACATAAGAAAGATGTTAATCGGCAGTAAGTAGAGTTGGTTTAGCCGTTTAGCTTATAGGTTTCCAACACAGTGGAGTTGTGTATAGCCATGAATTACATTCATATTTTGTTACCACAACCCACATAACAATCTGTGGAGTATTAGTTCCATCTGGATCGACATGCTTGAGGTTGTCCCATTCATATGTTGGACCAACTTGAGTTCGTCTAGGAATAACCTACAGCATATTGAGTGCATGACCTTAACCTACATTCTTTCGCTGGCAAAAAAAAAAGGCCATGCACAGCGCAAACATTAGTAATAATATCCAGACTACCATCACAAAACTCGATGACAAGCAAGTCCTATATTTGCCGAGTCTATGAGTCTATAAGGCAGACTGCACAATGGCTGGAAGTGACGAAAGGGAGACCAAAAAGCGGAAACAGTTACAAGAGCGTGGCTGATTGCAGGTCCCGGGGTCATTTCCTTTGTACAAATGAGTGCATAGGACGGTGGCAAAGCTGAAAGGTCTGCAAAAGCACAAAGCTGGCATGTCGCGTCAATTGACAAAATATGTTGTCGTTGAAAAGACATGTCTAAAGAGCCAGGTCAGAGTTGTCATTATAGGCAACATGTAATGCTTGTTGCTGTTAGGTATGGCAACCCAACAGCAAGGTGAACAAGTTATTAGGAGGCTCTGCTGTCCCTGCCGAAAACACACAACACATTCGCAAAATGGTTTAGAACAGTTTTTTAAAGGGACATGTTTCAAGAACATACCGAAAATGTATCACAAAACTGTTCTCATCTACTGTACACAAAAACCTAAAAAGCCCTCCTGTGAATACTCTGAAAATGTTAAGTAGATCTGTAGTTATGCTCTAAAAACAAGTTGTTTTCTATGTCAAAAGACATGTCTGTTGGGAGTCGACATCTTTTGTACAATTTCGTGTCTATTGGGTTTAAACATCTTTTGTACAATTTACTGTTTTCCAACTATTTATGCCATAATTATTAATGTCACTCTGTGATGCAATAAATTTTGTCCGTCTGTCGAGCTGTCAGCTGGTTTAATGCTGGTTTTATGGAAATTTGGACGCCTCAGTCGACAGTTGTCTGGTACCGATGAATGTGTAGACAGTTGAGTCCCCCTTCTATTCTGTGGCGATAATAGAAGTGGCAGTTTGTACACTCTTATAATTCAGGAATACATTGAGTATATAGCCATTCGTGCGACTCTCTTAGATGGTGTCATCCTACAATGGTTACTAGAATTGCTGACACAGCAAGAGAGTGTGTTTTAGTGCCCATTTGTTGTCTGGTTAACTGGGTAAATGGGTCTCTGTCAGGTGAACTGTTTGCTGTTCTGGTCATAGCTACAGTTAGTTTCATAATATATAGTCGACTCTAGTCAGCAGTAGCAACCAATTCCTGGCTGTAATTATAACTGGCTAAAGCCAGCCACTTCTGTCTACTCCTAGCTTATAATCAGCTTACACCTACCACAACTGAAAAAAATTATAAACCTAGGTAAATGTAAGAAATGTATCTAATATATCACGAATATGTATTTGCAATAGGCATGCATCGCTTCAATAAAAAATTACAATTATGAGTAATTCTTGAATGGTGCTGTATGTACTTTTAGATCTGGCTTCGAGTAGCTAGCTATAGCCAGACAGTTCCGTTTAGTGGAAGCTAGCATCGTATAGCAGAAGTTGTTTAGCTTTGAGTAGGTTCAATTTGACAGGCCGTTTTTAATGAAACTAACTGCAGTTAGTTGTAGTGTATTTGCTGACAAATAGTGACAATCAGCCAAAGCGTTTAACATTACCACAGGCCTCCAAATGAAACTAGAATGTACATTACATGCGTTAATTGTAGAAACATTCTCCAGTATTATCTTAATTACTGCACCGCTACATAATCCTAAAGAAGACTTCAAGAACTTGAGAAAATAATTGAAAATATACTGTCTCGTACACTGCCGTTTAAGTAAATACTTCGTAAACAATTTCATGTTAATACATGGCCAAATGTGCCACGCGTGTTTTCCATGAGAAGGATAAACGCATGGAAAACGCATGGTTTTTGCCTAATTATAATGATGTTAAAACCATGCATTTTCCATGCGTTTATCCTTCTCATGGAAAACGCACTTGGCACATTTGGTATAGAACTGAAAATTAAGGATTTCTAGTTAGTTTATGAACTCATTGACAAGTCGATGTGATAACTTGTACTCTATTTCTATGCTGGGATGAGTAAAAGGCCCCCCATCAAAGAGGTACAGGTGTAGCACAGCCTGAACTCATCTACTCATCATTACCTTTACCTCTGATTATTGGTCCCTCATACTGCACCTCAGATCAGTGAAATTCAGACAACATATAATACAATACAAAATCTCACAAACCAACCACAGCTGAAATTTTAATTACTAGACATCAATCAATAGCCAACAAAATTAGAATCTAATTCGGTCTCAACAGGTGTGGTTCAGTATCAAGCATGCAGGTATATTGGCCTGTGGGTAATAATCAATATAGGTAAACATTATCAGTCAATAATGCTGTGTAAGTGGCAGTTGTTGTGTGATAAAATGCGGGCTTTATCATTCATTCGTCAGACCCTTATTAACAGAGATATGCTGTTGTAATGGCTTTTATTGTAGTGGTGTTGAACCTTGGTGAATAACAAGCACGTGGAGTGCCACTTGTGGTTATTGCAACATGGAGTTCATTGTAATGAATGTAGGTCATGTAATGGTCCAGTAGGCTTTATGTTATGTTATATTATGTTATATTATGTTATGTATGTTATGCTAAACAAATTGTGTACTGTTGAATCAGGTGTTCCATCAATGCAAAAGCATGACACCGCCTGAAGTTTTGGCCATTATCTTGTAGTAATTCTGTTCTTGTGGAAGATGACCAAATTTTAGCAAAGGCACTAGAGTTTGATTTTGCAACAGCTCCCTTTATTTGCGCTTGATAATTTATAGGATTCCGATAGCCAAGCGACTAATGGGGTTACGACTGAGAGAGAGCCAAATCAAGAGAATGTTAGGATGTTGGGCCAGCGTTGCAGCTGAGAGCTAAATCAAGAGAATGTTGGTCAATTAGTACAGATGTTGGGCCAACATTGCAGCTGAGAGAACTAAATTGGGCTATTATTGGGTTATTTTTATATTATGGTACCAACGCTAACATTAAACCAATTTTGTATTTTTTGTTTAAAAAACGGAATTTCCAATAGGTATATATAAATAAGCAACCATCAACCAATATTTACAAATATGTTACAAATCATATCAGTATAACCACACAGCAAAACTTCAAAAAGCTTTGCCACTAAGCCTATATGTCAGGCAGGCTAAAATGCACAAGGGCAAAACGTCTTCCCCTACAAGCCTGTTATCTCATCTATTCCCTTTTTGTGGTATTTTCCACATTCCTGGTCCCTTTCAAAGTCACGGTCCGCCAACAAGGCAGTATTTGGTCTGCCATAGCATTCTGAACGGGATTACCTCAAGGATCCTCTACGTTCCCTCATTTTAAGGGTATTACAGCGTAACTTCGCTAACGAGACTAGTGATACAAAAATTATATGTCATTATAATGGGGTTGTAATAGTGAGGTATTAATAAGTGGACAATAGTCACTAAGACATATAATACTTGGGGCGAATTTTAATGTCTTAATAGTGAGGTGGTCTTAATAATGAGGTGTCATAAAAAGTGGAACATCGACATTAAGACACCTTTGTGATTCAAATTACTTCGACCTTCAAGAAGTTCATGAAGGTCATGTACACTCTTGAGCCAATTCATTTCTTGAAGAGGAGTTCTGTATGTTTTAGAAAGGTTATGTTTACAAAGACGTCTGGGTAATCAGAATCAAAGACATGACCTTTTCATCTGCAATATTTGCTTTCTGAAATAAGGAAAATCAAACCAATTATAACAGGTTCGCATATTATAAAAAAAAAAAAAAAACTTGTCACAATAGAGACAGCCATGAACTTATATTTACACCTTTCACAATTAAGAAGCTAACCAACATAATTTCAATTTGAAGACAAAATATTTTAAATTCATAAATGAAATTTTCATATGTCAATGTGACAACCATATTTTGTATTCTGTTCAAAGACTTTCTATCAGAGCCTACTTTAACAAGACCACCTCATCAGCAACATCATATGACTATGTATTCGAAAAACTAAATAAGCTTACTATTCTACAAAGACCACTTTGATCAGGAACTTTTTAGTGAGATCTCTCAAATTTGATTTAATCTGAAGATTCACCGCTTTTTCAGTTAGTAATAGGATGGTCACGTGGGATTAATTACACAAATATATTAACAAAAATTTTAAACCACAGACATTTTGTGACCTAACAGAAATTTCAAGCCAAATTCATAAAATAACATTTCTTATTAAGTTTTCATGCATTTGCAAGATATTAATACTCTAGACTCACCATCCTAATCATGCCTTACATAAATAACCAAGGTATTATTCACTGAAATGAATAGTTTTATATAAATGGACAAAGAGCCTTTTCATATTCCATGTTTATAGATATGGAATTAAGCAGATTATGTGACAAATATGTTACAAAAATATTGACATTTCTATCTGATCCATTGAGAGGAAAATCAGTTGCCTAATTAAAGGCCTAATCCTGATATAAGTAGCTTTTCAGGTTTCCCAGTAAATGACTTTTGAAATCTGAGCCCCAATTACAAATAATGGATATTGATTGCAACAGAAATATATCTCTAAGACCTGCAAAATATGATTGATAACAGAGCATACTATAGATTTTATTCATTATCATTGGTTAAGCAGTAAAAGTGAATGTGTAGGTGCTAATTACAAAATCTGGATTAAAATCACACAACTTAGGTAGCTGCATAAGTCTCTATTTGTGGTCGTTGCTATTATGAGAAACCATTGGTCAAATGATTGAATTGAATGAATGAATATATCTGCCAATCAATCAATCTGCCAATCAATCTATCTATCTATCTATCCATCTATCTATCTTAGAAAATTTATGATTTAAGACATCAACACACAAATGGTCTTTTATCCTTAATTCTTAAATTGCCTCACTTAAGGCTACTTAAGATCATACACTTAAAACTTGTTAAGGTCACTTAATTCTTGCATCATCTAAATTCTGATGTTGCCAACCTTTAAAGTTAAGAACATGAGCTTAGATCTTAACAATTAAAGAAAGTACACAACATTCTGTCTATGATGAGAAATCAATAAAGCACTTCTGGTAATGCTTAAGTGACAGGTAATTTGATCAAAGATGCCACATGGCATACAGTGAGGGACATTGATTCAGTTACTGTAGAACATGTCAATGTTGACCTACAGACTGAGTAATGTATATACATTGTAAGATCCATGTGTTTTGCTTGGAGCAGAAATTCGTAATATGTAGCCAATGTAAAACAGGGTTTTACCATTAGGACCAAACTTGGAACAACATTTTATGGACTTCATGTGGTTGAAAGGTGAAAGAATAGTAGTAGCAGTAAATTAAATTGGTAAATTGTTTTGCCAGTCAAACTTATAATTAATATAAAATATTTGAAAATCTGTAAAAAACAAATATATATATATATATATATATATATATATATATATATATATTTAAAACTAACAATTATATGAAGTACCGTAACGGAGGGTATTATTGACGGGGCGGGTATTTTCGACACTCACATTAAAATGTTAACAAACTAATTTAAGTGTCGAAAATACCCTCCGTTACGGTACTTTAATGAATTAACAAGCCTAATAACGCAGCTTCGAAACATTATAAGTGGATGGAACTCGTAGCATCTTGGAAGAGATTTTACAGAAAAACAGGGATTGCTGGAATCTTCAAATTACCGGTATTGAATCACAGCCAACAACTATTCAAATTATTCCATTATCATAATTGCTGTGTCTGGCACGAATTATAAATAGAATGACACTCCTCCATAACATATTCGGTGAACTAGAAACTATTACCATCCAAAACGGAGTAACAAATCTATGTAAACTTCGGGATGATCAAACAAAAATATTTGTTGGGAAAAGTTAATAGTTAACAATGTACAGAATTAAAGATCAATACCTCTACGACAATAAATTTTTTGTTATACAGATATACACATGGTAAAGGGAGCCACACCCGATCCTTGAATTACACCATTCATTCTAAATATCCATAGAACAGAGACCTACTACATACATACGTCATTGTGAATGTTAATTGATCCCTTTAATTGCATTATTATTGCTTAACACATATAGTATAGGGAAATAAGATTGGACCCTGCATTACTCCATTAAACCTAAACAAGCATAGTACATATATGGTATAGAGTGAACCAAATACATACATATGACAGAGTGAATGTTATTTTATCCATAAGTAGTTATTATCAATCCTTAACTTAGTATAAGAATGCTAAGGTTGGCCAATGAATTTCTCCAGCTAAAGCTGGACCATGAATTACACCATCCAACCTAAACACACATACTAAGTATAGTATAGGGAAGCAACCTTGTTCCCTGCAATACCCCATTCTTCTCCTGGCCTACTGTAACTAAGGCCTACTCATCCATCACTGCAGACTTTATTCCTTACTTTGGAGAGGCTGCAAATCAAAGCCACAGATCCCATTGAAATTCACAACAGCTGGACATTGGTCACTCAGAGGCTGTGTTGGCCACTATGAGGCCCACTGTCCAGTGGCCAGCTAATCTCTCCCAATACCAGGCTGATTAGGTCAGGCTGAGGTTTCTTTCAGAGGTGTGGTCATCTTGACCAGTGTCCAGTTCTCTACTTATCGTCCCATTGACCTTTATGGACAAGCAGGACCACCCAGGCCATTTAGGACAACTGTAATAGACATGCCTAAAGCTGAGTTACAGAAATGCCATAGGAATTGCAATCTTTACACAACCTCACCATTAAGCCCATTAGCACAACAAACATTGATTAATGGCGTGAGTCTTAAAGTGAGGTAGAATACTGTAAAAGTGAGCTATAATACTGTGTACTATCAGAATACAGTTTTGCCTAAAGCAACGGTCAAAAGCGAGGTCTTAATGGTCTAAATGTGGGTTCCATTTTAAGAAGCAGGAGTGAACCTAAATGGCATGAACCTCAGATATACTCCTCGTGTAGACTATGATTCATTAAAAGAAATGACGAAGTATTACACTTTTACCCATGAGTATGATCAGTTATTTGCCTATATTACAACGTCAATACATAGACCTAACATAAAGAGATTAAATAAGAAAACATAAGATAAGACAGGACAATATAAGATAAATTAAGAAAACATAAGATAACATAACATAAGACAAGACAAGATTAGATTAGATAAGATAAAGACCTCTTTCCCTTAATATCCATAGTGACAACATTGGACCTGCTTTTCGTGCTCCAAGCTGTAAATTCCCATGCTTAATTTCATCTTCTATTTTATTGGAATGGGAGTTCGCTTGTTACATCCTCATTAGGAACTCTTTATCAGGTTTCATATTATCTCAATATTTAACTAACTCACGATTCACGAACTCTTTTTTGGTGATTATAATTTCAACGCGAGATTTTAACTTCGATTTACGAATCCTCGGGGAGACATTAACTTTATTACCGACGTTTTCCAGTCCAGAACACCACACCGCAATGAAAGAGTTTCAAAATTGCTCCATTTTTTAAAATGTTTGCTTTCAAGGAATTCCATAACTCTAAGGAGCATTCCAAATTATTAGCATTCCGAAATGTTACGAATCATTCTTGCAAAATTCGAATGCGATCTGAAGTATTTTTAAACATAAATTGTCATAAATTGTTCTGCATCATTCCGAAACATCCCCAAACATTCCCAATAGTCTCAAAGAAGCCGAAGCATTATGAATTGTTCCGTATCATTCTGTATCACCCAAAGTATTACAACCATGCCTGAACATACAGTCAGTCAGTCTTACCCATCCTTTAAATGCATTACAAGATATTACAACTGGTTTGAAACGTAAAAGCAGTCCAGAAGGTTCTTAAAACGTCACAAAATAAAAATATTCCGGAACATTTTTAAAGTTCAAAAATGTGGCAGATTCAAAACGTTTCCTATTCCACCCACGTCTGAATCTTGACAACATTTGTCAGCTTTAGCAGTTAAGCCTGATGGTGAAGTATAAGTCAATTTTAGTCAGCTGGTATTCCCAGTAGAATTTAAACAAATAGCCCACAGCTTATTCTGGGCATTCCAGTCAACTCAGACTTGTCAAAATTAGATTGACTGAAGAAGACTGCCTTCTTGTCACCACCAAGACTGTCTTCAACATCTGGGGATTATGATGGTTTAAGAACTACAGTGAGGTATCTGGATTTGAGCTTAATATCTAATAACAAAAACAAATTCAACATTGGGTATCAGTAGCTTGAATTGCCAAACATTGTCCACAAAGAACCTCATATCAGGACCATCCTACTATTAAGACCACCTCACCATTATGACCACCGAATTTGCTACCACTGCATTTCAACCATTTTAAGTTCCCTCATACTAATATTGTATATCATGGTAATTTGTCAACATTTAAACCCCTACCGGGTTTACTTTCCGGTTAAGTTGTGCATTGTTTTCTAGCCAAGCACACTGTAGTTTCGGTACTGGTATTACCATAGGAAACCACCTGGTCACAATTCAACAACAGGAGAGTAAAAGCTAAAGAACTAAAGATACTTAGTTTTGTAGAAGAGTTTGAGGTAAAAGCTAAAGAACTAAAGATACTTAGTTTTGTAGAAGAGTTTGAGGTAAAAGCTAAAGAAATAAAGATACTTAGTTTTGTAGAAGAGTTTGAGGTAAAAGCTAAAGAACTAAAGATACTTAGTTTTGTAGAAGAGTTTGAGGTAAAAGAACTAAAGATACTTAGTTTTGTAGAAGAGTTTGAGGTAAAAGCTAAAGAACTAAAGATACTTAGGTTTGTAGAAGAGTTTGAGGTAAAAGCTAAAGAAATAAAGATACTTAGGTTTGTAGAAGAGTTTGAGGTAAAAGCTAAAGAAATAAAGATACTTAGGTTTGTAGAAGAGCTTGAGGTAAAAGCTAAAGAAATAAAGATACTTAGGTTTGTAGAAGAGTTTGAGGTAAAAGCTAAAGAACTAAAGATACTTAGTTTTGTAGAAGAGTTTAAGGTAAAAGCTAAAGAAATAAAGATACTTAGTTTTGTAGAAGAGTTTAAGGTAAAAGCTAAAGAAATAAAGATACTTAGTTTTGTAGAAGAGTTTGAGGTAAAAGCTAAAGAAATAAAGATACTTAGTTTTGTAGAAGAGTTTGAGGTAAAAGCTAAGAAATAAAGATACTTAGTTTTGTAGAAGATTTTGAGGTAAAAGCTAAAGAAATAAAGATACTTAGTTTTGTAGAAGAGTTTGAGGTAAAAGCTAAGAAATAAAGATACTTAGTTTTGTAGAAGAGTTTGAGGTAAAAGCTAAGAAATAAAGATACTTAGTTTTGTAGAAGAGTTTGAGGTAAAAGCTAAAGAAATAAAGATACTTAGTTTTGTAGAAGAGTTTGAGGTAAAAGCTAAAGAAATAAAGATACTTAGTTTTGTAGAAGAGTTTGAGGTAAAAGCTAAGAAATAAAGATACTTAGTTTTGTAGAAGAGTTTGAGGTAAAAGCTAAAGAACTAAAGATACTTAGTTTTGTAGAAGAGTTTGAGGTAAAAGCTAAGAAATAAAGATACTTAGTTTTGTAGAAGAGTTTGAGGTAAAAGCTAAGAAATAAAGATACTTAGTTTTGTAGAAGAGTTTGAGGTAAAAGCTAAGAAATAAAGATACTTAGTTTTGTAGAAGAGTTTGAGGTAAAAGCTAAGAAATAAAGATACTTAGTTTTGTAGAAGAGTTTGAGGTAAAAGCTAAGAAATAAAGATACTTAGTTTTGTAGAAGAGTTTGAGGTAAAAGCTAAGAAATAAAGATACTTAGTTTTGTAGAAGAGTTTGAGGTAAAAGCTAAGAAATAAAGATACTTAGTTTTGTAGAAGAGTTTGAGGTAAAAGCTAAAGAAATAAAGATACTTAGTTTTGAAGAAGAGTTTAAGGAAAATTGTACATAATGTAACTTTTGTTGTGACATATAAAATATCAGCCACACAAAAGCAATGACTCATTTGAGTCATAAGTATCTGGGTCTACACCAGGCATACTAGAATTCGCCCCTAAGTACTTTTGATTGCCTTTCACTACCATTGACTCATATTTACTACCATTACCTCTTTTCCCTTAAATTTTGTAGCGATTTGGCATTGCCTTCAACGTCTAAACAGGACTTGAGTGTATAGCTTCTTTTTGCTCTAGAATTGGTAATAAGATGTAGCAAACTTGCAGCTAGATCCCTCAAAATAGATGAGAAAAGCTTGAAGTCCCCTGATTTAGTTTGCATGTCTTCCCCCACAATTTCTGGGTCCAAATTTGAGTGGGCTTCCAGCTAATAGCTCAATACTGATATCAATGAGAGGGGAAAGATAGGGCAAGCTATTCTAGGGATAGAATATTAGAGGTGCCAGTAGTTGTGTGTAGAGGAACAGGTTTGACCTTTCCCTCGGTCTTTTAGGCAAGCTATCATTCCGCTTGTCTGTCTAGTATTTGCAATATGAATTGTACTTTGAGTAGTCATAAGGTGAGTCAGTCAGTCAGTCAGTCAGTCAGTCAGCCAGTCAGTCAGTCAGTCAGGCAATAAATCAGTTACTGAATGAGTGACTCAGTTAGTCATTTAGTAGTCAGTCAGTCAGTTAATAATCAGTCGTCCGTTTGGCTGATCGGTCACACGGACGGAACCTTAGTCAGTCAGTCAGACAGTCAGTCAGTTAGTCAGCCAATCAAGTCAGTCATTCAAGTAAAGTCAGTCAGGTCGGTCAGTCTGTCTGTTATGCATTTGCTGTTGTCAATTCTTTACTTAATTCAGCTTTACTTGTTGTTTTCAATTCAGCTCCAAATATTTCACAACTTATCACTTCATGTCAGTACTCGAAAAGCACATGCTCATTCATCAAAACTAATTAATCCTCAAAATGAGTGACGATAAGCAAATTAAACGCTTTCGACAAGACAAACTACAAAAAAAACCCGCTTCCACTTTTTGGTTGATACAGACAGAGTTTGTGGATGGTACTTTAGTTTTTCAGAAGCGTCCACCAACGAATTTCACAATCATTGATGAACTTAGCTCTGTAGATGGTACTTTAGTTTGCCTGTTTTTAGTAAGAACATCTGAATATTTTTCACTATGATGAACAATAGTGATGAATAGAGCTGCCAGACACAAATAAATGGAGAAGCAGACAACACAAGTTGTCATCAAACATCAATAAATCAGCTGAAAATAGCACCTCTTGATAAAACAATTCCCCGTACCAATTATTGATGCAAAAATCCCTAAATCACATGAGAGCACATTGTGA
Organism: Alitta virens; assembly: GCA_932294295.1. NCBI lineage: Eukaryota > Metazoa > Annelida > Polychaeta > Phyllodocida > Nereididae > Alitta > Alitta virens. Next base: position 17,360,817 of record OW028580.1, on the reverse strand, counting down.
TTTATTGTTCAATAAAGTTAGAATGTTTGATGAAGGTAGAAATATACCTGGTATAAATCCATCCTATTTGTCATGCACATGGCGTTCTAAAATAACAAAAACTGGTTATATTTCCATTAATTTGTTTTAATATATTGTGCTTCGAGTGAAATAGTGTGCTTTAATGTAGCATAAGAGATTATTATTCAAGGCTTATCTCACATACTTGATGAAAGACTGAAACGTACACAGATTTAATCACTGTCTTAAATCATCATAAGTGCTTCTTTTTTTTATTTCATGAAATGAATAATGCCATGTGCTGGTGATTAAAAGTTTGTTTTGACTCATTCAAACACGTAAGTTTATCATTACAAACGTGCCTTCTGGCTAGCCAAGCAAGCATGGCCCTAATATGCGTCCCAGTTCGCAGAATGAGGGCCATGCAGCAGTCTTTATATTTCTTCTTGGGATTATATGTGCACGCAGTTTTACAGCCTTCCTACCTACCTGAATCTATTTTATACTGACAAATAATGAGTGCCCACACTATTACTTATCTTTACATGCTGTAATTTTTCTACAGTCATCAATTTCACCTTCGGCAATTTCAACTTATGCTTCTTAAAAGCTTTTAATGCTATTACCGAATGACTTAGTCATCGCTAATAAAAACCTAATTACTCATTTTCAATGAGGTGAAATGGTGATAGTTGACACTGATGCGTGTATACTGTCCAGACAAAATACTGCGAAAAATGACAGGACTGCTGCCACGCTATCTTGTGGCGACCACCATTCCCAGCTTAGCCGCTATTCGTGAGCTAAATATTGGTTGGTTATCATTCAGTTGACAATATCTTGTAATTGGTGCCATCAAGATACTGAGGCAAGTAAAAGAACCCAACTCATCGAGTGGTGTAACCTAGTATGGACATAAAAGCATCACCTCATCATCACGTCTGCCTCTGACAAAAGTATCATATAAGCTGACATAGATAGACAGATAGACAGACAGACAGATAGACCGATAGATAGATAGATAGACAGATGGATGGGTGGAAATAGGTTTAGGCCTAATAAGGCACTTCGGTTGTCGTTGGCTATGAGTGATAAACAATACAATACATTACAATACAGTAAAGCATTACAGCATTCTCGCACCTGATAAGCTAGAGACCATGCAGCTTCCTCAACAGCTTGTGATGAGAGAAAGCCTAAGCCCACCATGACCTGCTGAGCTTTCTGACACTTTCTCCTCAGCCTAAACAAACATCACAGAGCCCTGCCTGTAAGATTAGACAGCCTTGAAGTCCTACTGCCCCTTCTTACGTCACAACGTCACGCCATGACGCAACAATGGCCCATGACGTCACAAAGACGCACCTCACTAACCAGGGTTGATTGATGAGATGAGATGAGATGAGAAAGTGAGAGGGGAATGTCACACATTTAGGCCTACCCCAAATGTTGGAAATGCCACTATGAATTTTAGTGGCACTACTAGTCAGCTTATATGACCACTGACCACTGACCAGCAGCCAGAGGAAGATGCAATGACCAGATGATAAGACTTGGGGAGTCCACATCATGTTACACATTTACCCCATGGGTGGGGTCGTTTACTTGCCATAGCATAGACACCGAGTATAAGGCACCTCCAATTTAACGTCTCATGTGATCGACATCCAGCTGCTGAGTGTATCTCATGAAGAGTGCCCGACCCAGGGACCTTCAGTGTCAAAGGCCACGTTAAGGAAACAGAAAAACCAAAAACTGCTGGCAGATGCACTATGTCAATGGTTTCAGTGGTTTGAAGGAACCTTTAAAGAGCTGTTACAGCCAATTCTAAATAATAGTTACCAAAACAAATAACCATTCCTTCAATTTGTTCACTTAAATATTCCTTAATTTCAAGATTACCCCAAAATTAAGACTATATTGGCCACATTAACCTTAACGTGGGGTCTATTGTATAATATATCAATGCTACAATGTCTGTTATATTACACTAGTAAGTCTTTGATTCCACCCCAGGTGATCTAGCATTAGAAATATGCTATGCAAGATCCCCATAGGAGTAAATTATTAATGCCTAGATGTAGGGTGCTATGTCGCTGGAGCCACCACATGTGGAAAGCCCTTTGATTTAGTAGAGTCTGCCTATGGAATTCCCAACTTCACAAGGTCAATACATCAAGACTTTTTTGGGCTAAAACAAATCATCCTTTTTAGACCACCTGTGTAGTACAGTTTCATCCAATTTCATTCACCATGAAGACCACATGATATTTGAACCCTATTTGAATTACATAGGAGACCACCTAACCAGGAAGATCAGTTAGTGTCATCCTAAAAGTGGTCTCAAATGTGCTCCAGTTTGACACACTGATAGACCAACAGACCGACAGACCGACAGAACAACAGACTGACAGACTGACAGACCAACAGACCGACAGACCAACAGACCAACAGACCAACAGACTGACAGAACAACAGACTGACAGACCAATAGACCAATAGACCGACAGACCGACAAACCACTGGGCTGACATCCAACTGACTCGACCAAACGACCAACTTACTGACAAACTGGTAAAACCACAACAGAAAAACCAACAAAATCTGTCACACGTCAACGGTTTACACTTTTTGTTTTGATGCCTAATTCTTTTCCAAATTGACCCTTAAAATTACAGGTCGACTTCTCAATCCTACTAGTACTTTCACGGTCAACTTAGGAATCTGTTGATCAGGTTACATCCTGCTAAATCACTCATTTTTGGCTTGACAAAGCTGACACTGGGTGGGAGGGATCATTCCAGATACTGGAGGGCAATGAAGTGGGCTCTAAATGGGGCATTTGTGGCCTTTGATGCTGGTGATAACTTCACAGAATCACACCAGAATGGCTAGGTTAGAATGGTCGGACATCGTGTCAGTCTCAAGTTCCATTGGATTTTTCACTAGTTATCAGACAATAAAGGCTGAATAGTGGCAAAAAGTGATGGTAGCTGTTGGAATGTGGAGTTTTTTTCTTTTGTACTTTGGTTGCTGGTTTTAGTCTATTGGTTATGTAACGGTGCACCCTTCATGAGCAACATCTCAGCTGGATGCCACTTGCATGAGATGTTAAGATTTTAGGTGCTTTTTAGTGGTTGTCTATGCTCGGCAATGAAAGACTCATGGGTAAAATGTGTAACATGGTGTGGATTCCGAGGCTTGTTATCTTATCATTATGTCTGCCACTGGCAACTGGTCATACAAGCTGTCTAAGCTTCAGACCGCGCGCGTCAGGCTTTTTCACTGTTCATCATATTGTGTCAAAATCTGGTAATAGTTCATTTGCTAAGCTTGGTGAAAACATGATCAAAACAGGATAGCAAGCCGGCAAAAAAGATTAGCGATTGAACAAATTAGACAGGTGTGTGATTGTGCTTATAAAACTAATAGACAATGTTTACCAGACTGTGCAGCTTATGAAACATATTGTAGCCGGTTGGGTTGATTGATTGGGGTCTATTGGTCTTAGTCTGTTACAACATTCATGCAGCACAATTGCTTAACGCCTCAGCAAATGGATCAGAATGCTATATTGAGCAAAGCAGGTTTGTAAGCCCAGGCATCAACCAAGGAGACAATATGGACCCAGCTCTATAATTGATGATAACGTCGCAGCAGTGTGAGACAAACTATGACTCAGGGTGAATTATTAAAGGGTGTTCAGGGTGGCTAAACAGGCCATGGGGTGTGTCTCTAAATGGTCTATGTGGTATTTAAACATTCTAAGGATGTTAAACCGTCTGTATTGCCTTAAACACTCTACAACTGCTTCAGAACACTCTGTTTTGCTCTTAACACTAGCTGGTCCTAAATTGGCTCTTTAATCATGAAAATTAAATGGGCGTCTCTGAAGACTATAAAGTCTTTTAGGTGTTGCTTAGCACCACAAGGATAGATAGATAGATTGATAGATAAATGGATATATAGACAGACAGACAGACAGACAGACAGATAGATATAATTACTGGTAAACATATTTCATGAAATCTAACAGTATTCCAACAGCCTATGCAATAATCTGACTTATACAGTACTCAACAGTACCTCAACAGTACCTCAACAGTACTCAACAGTATACTGTTTTTAACTCTAAATCCTACTAAACAGTGTGAGGCTAAATATAGCAACCCATATTGTTTCTAAACAGTCTGGTGCAGACAGGTCCTGTACTTCACACAGCACCAAGGACTGTCACATACTATGGCAATAGCACTCCCAGACAATGTTAAACAAATTGTGTCCACAACAGACATATTGTGTCAACTAAACAGTGGACCCCAAATGTGAGACCACATTTCTATTTAATTAATATATAAAATTAGGTACTAACCGTAGATGTTAAATTGTTGTTTCAACCGTGTATTTGCAAACTTTAAATACAGTTCATCAAAAACGGCCCCTCAAATTGAGTCGAGCCAAAGCTGTAATCGCTGGCTACTCAAAACCGGATCTAAAAGTACATGTTCATGATATATAAGATTAATTTCTTACACTTGTCAATGTTTACACTTTTCTGGTGATAAATGTAAGCCGACTATTAGCTATAAAAGTGTAAAGAGGCAGCTGGCTTTGGCATGTTTAGATCACAGTCAGGCATAGGTCGCTGTCTAGAGTTAACCGTTTTTTTATGAAACTATCTGTATCTGGCTACCAGGACCACCTAACTATCAAGGCAAATTCCACAACGAAGGGATCATAATGATGAGGTGTTACTTTAGCTGTATTTGCATAAAATTCACCCACAGTGAAATACAGTACAGACTGTTGTGTCAATAGGGTGTCTTTTATTTTGGAAAAAAATTTAACAGACATCCTGTGATTGGTTTAGTGTCTATGATAGTATGATATATACAAAACACAACAGGCTGTGGTGTATTTGCAACAGTGTTAGCCGGGTGTTACCCTCGCAGCAACGAGTGACTCTTTGATGTAATGGTCAACGAGTGACTCTTTGATGTAATGGTCAACGAGTGACTCTTTGATGTAATGGTCAACGAGTGACTCTTTGATGTAATGGTCAACGAGTGACTCCTTGATGTAATGGTCAACGAGTGACTCCTTGATGTAATGGTCAACGAGTGACTCTTTGATGTAATGGTCAACGAGTGACTCTTTGATGTAATGGTCAACGAGTGACTCTTTGATGTAATGGTCAATGAGTGACTCTTTGATGTAATGGTCAACGAGTGACTCCTTGATGTAATGGTCAACGAGTGACTCTTTGATGTAATGGTCAACGAGTGACTCTTTGATGTAATGGTCAACGAGTGACTCTTTGATGTAATGGTCAACGAGTGACTCTTTGATGTAATGGTCAATGAGTGACTCTTTGATGTAATGGTCAACGCTCTCGCGTCAGGTCCCAGGTTTGATTCCTAGGTGGGGCACTCTCCTCCCAGAGACATTACAGTGGTGTATTCAAGGGTACTGCAATGTGACAAGTAGAGTTTGTTCAGGGACATCACACCCTGTATTTCAAAACATCAAAGATCCATGAATATGGATAGAGGTTTTTGGTAGGACTAAATTGCAGGTACTTGCACACCTCGCTGCATGAGTAACAGAGAATCATATACAGTGTTAGATTATCTCAGAGAATCATATGGTGATTTTACAATAGGTTCATAGAGCAAGTCAGGTTATGAAAACCCAAAATCAACATAACATCAGCACCTATGCTAACATAGCTTAGAAGAAAAGATTTCATCATTATAATAATATATATAGTCTATGTAGCACCAACAGAAAACTCCTATACCAATGCCAACTGCTTTGCTAATGAGTGTAAGAAGTCAAGTTATAACCAGCTCAGAATAAGCCCCTGATTACCTTTTATCTCTATTGTAAGATAAAATACACAACGAATATCTCCAATATAATATATGCTCATACATGACCTGACAGTCTGAGACACTAAAAAAACATCAATGTTAAACACGTCTAAGCTATTAGGTTTATCAGTAATCAATATCATGGTAGAGTATGGGACAGAGAGTTACATCAGCAGTATCTGCAGCAGCAGCAGCAGCAGCAGCAGCAGCAGCTGGTCTAGTGATGATGTCAGAGGAGACAAGATGACATCATGTGTCTGCCTCCCTCATCACCAAGCAGCCCACAGCTGCTCTCAAATCAACATCACTCAATAGTAGCCAGACATTCGTGACTGACATATACGCACCTGAACCTTGCTATTAGCACCATCTTTATTCCAGTTTCGGTCTTAGTTTTAAGGCGAGTTTAATCGTGACATCATAAACAATGACAACCGTACTTTGAGTATAGTCAACCTACCCGAACGGCTACCTCAATAGAACGTCCACCTGATGGAAACGACCAATACATTCTAACTTACCCGGATTGATTTTCATTATTTTAAGTCTGTGCTAAACGACCACCTGTCTTAAACGACTGTATACATGTATATCAATTACCAAGGGTGACCGCTTAACACAGGGTTGACTTTAGAAGTTTCGACCAGAAGATTATCCAGATAGTGAGGTACTCTAACAACATGGTTCAATGTATTTTCCAAAAATTTTTGTTCTGAACGAATTGATTGTGTTCGTGGTTGTACACCTTCCACAGCTTTATTTGGTGAGCGTGTGGGTGGGTGGAGTAGGGCTTTACGTCCAGTATTTCTGCACCTGATGGGCTAATTAGGACAGGCAGGGACCATGGCAATGAGATGTTGGATGTAGTTGGTGAAGAAATTGTATACAACAAGTCCACAATTGAAATGGGACATAGTCACAAATACTGCATACTGACATAGTTGTGTATCTGAAAATAACATGTCATATTGGCTAGACATCCCCAATGTTGCCTAGATTGGGTCAACATCATGCTGACCTGGCATGCTATCAAGGTAATTGCTAACATTTTGATTGTAGTTAACTGATAAGAGATTTTTTATTGCCTCCTTATACAGCTTGTGTCGGTAATCAAAACTTCAACTGATGATTGGGCGTAACAAAACAAATCATACAGTGCAAATTGTTTCCGTATACGATTGTATGTCATTTACACCTTATACAGCTTCTGTTGGTAGTCAAAACTTCAACTAACAATTGGACGTAACAAAACAAATACAGTGCGAATTGTTTCTGTTTATGCTTGTATAACATTTACACCTTATACAGCTTCCGTTGGTAGTCAAAACTTCAACTAACAATTGGGTGTAACAAACCAAATACAGTGCAAAATTGTTTCTGTTAATGATTGTATGTCATTTACACCTTAAACAGCTTCTGTTGGTAGTCAAAACCTAAACTAACAATCGGGGTAACATGCCAAATACAGTGCGAATTGTTTCTGTATATGATTTTATGTCATTTACACCTTATACAGCTTCTGTTGGTAGTCAAAACTTCAACTAACGACTGGGCGTAAGAAAACCAAATACAGTGGGAATTGTTTCTGTATATGCTTGTATGTCATTTACACCTTCTACAGCTTCTGTTGGTAGTCAAAACTTCAACTAACGATTGGGCGTAAGAAAACAAAATACAGTGCGAATTGTTTCTGTATGTGCTTGTATAACATTTATACCTTCTACAGCTTTTGTCTGTAGCAAATTCGACCCGACAACCGTCTCCATACGGGATGAGTAAAACCAAAGTCTACGGTCTCATTGGCTTACAACCAGACATCCGACCAAAGGAATCTTCTTTGCTCTGGCATATGGCATTTGCTTCCCCCTTGAGGCAGTAATCTTGTATCTACTCACATATGACCTGAATCTATACAGAGAGATGCCTTTCATCATCTACCTCAGCTGACCACTGTCCAGTCACTGAGTGATGTCCACAATCTGAATGGTCAAGCACACTGTCCATTAAAACTCCCTACAGAAGCAGTCTCTCTTGCCTGGTGGTAAAAGTGGACTTAATAGTGAGCTACATTGTAGTTTTGTAGTGAAGTTAATTGTAGTTGTTCAGCATTAAAAACAACGTCCATTTATTCTCTCTACAGGGTCAAAACGTAGCCTTAGTAGTGAGGTGGTTTTTGTAAGTGAAGTTATTTATAGTGAAAATATTGGAAATACATAGACAGATAGATAGATAGATAGATAGATAGATAGAAACCTATTGCTGTTTGGGAAAATCAGTAGGGTCATTTTGTGGTACATTTTTACCATCATGAATAATTGCCATTCGAAAGGATATCTTTTTAAAACAATGCATTATGCATTTTTATAGATTGTATAAAAATGTACTTATTAATACCATGTGGCATGCGAGGCCATCAGATTGGAATCTTTTCTTCTTTTTTTAAGATAAAAACACTTTTGACAAACATCGTTTTTTCGTGTACTTTTCCATTAAAGTAGTAAAGCAACATATGTCTGGGGCACTTTATAGTACATTTAAACACATTAACTACATCTAAACCTTTTTGTAATGGGACACTTCACAGTGTTTGATATACACGATCCTAATGAATTCTGCTACTATGGAAATTCTGTGTTAGTGTGTGACAAATAATTTGTTAGAATGTCACCCCTCCATGTAAAATGAGGCATCACAAAGCAATTAAGGTAATTGAAGCATCTTTCCCAAAAGATTAAAAAAGCAATAAAAAATCACTGGCCTTTGGCTTTAATTTGGATAAAATTGGAACAGACAACAACAAACCATTTTGCCCTATAAGAGTTGAAAGACATAATTAAGAGTAAAGGTCTCTATAAAATGGCGCTCTCTGTGATAGAATGCAGAGAAAAACAGGTGGTCCCACTAGGAGTAGTGTTGCAAATGGCATTGTGACATGCACACACTTATCGGGTCAACAGGTAGAAAAGCTTTGCAAATGACAGGTCCTTCATGTTATGATTATGTGGCATGCATGTTTATAACGTTACCATACAGGTGTGCAGCATTAATAGAGTCTTTTCACTGAGCAGGCCAGAATTCAGCAAGTCATAAGTCTTTCCTCTCCTCTTATTACTCATATTGCTTTTCAGACATAGTAGGTCTTTGACATCTTATCATTTAGTTGATAATGCGCTAAAATGCAATTGTCTACCATAACCACAGGACCACTAATCTATACCACTAGATCACAATATACCAATAAAGACTGTTCCATTTAAAAAAGATGGAGGGGGTGGACCAGAAAATATTTAAAAAAGATGGAAGGAGGAGGGGTTTTTCAAAAGAGAAAAAGAGGTGGAGGGGGTTTGGTTGACCAGTATTTTCTTAATATCTTAATGTAGGAAAAAGCTGGTGTGGGGGGAGGGGGCGGGGGAGGTCTGAAAATTTTCTGGTCCACCCCCTCCCCCTTTCAGAGAAATGGAACAGCCCTAATGCCATTTGACATTAGTGCTACTACATTACCAAAAACTGTGACAAATTGTTTTTCAGTGTGTTTTATAAAGGATGTTTTTCAGTGTGTTTTATAAAGGACTTTATCATGTGTTGCAATGCAAAGCAAAACTGCCCACTGCCAACTATCAGTTACATGCATTCAGCCTGGATGGGTGTTCTTACATTAAGTTTCAAGGCTTACACACTAAGAAGCCTACACATTGATAAGAAGCTTAATGGCAAGCCAAGGAATGCTCTTAAATCTTTAATGGCAAAAGTGTGTATGGTTAAGTCAGTGAGATGCATAAGTATGGAAAATACTTTCTTCTACCTTGCATGTAATCAATATGAAGACGCTAAAGATACTTGAATACATAATTTCTAACGAAGCCTTAACAATGCATCACATTTCAATATAGATGAATATGATGTAGTGCCTCCGCAAGCTTTCACCAACCTTTTAAACGCAGTAAAGTATGACCAATTTTGAACATATCCATTTACATTGAATGAAGGCGAAAATGAGCTTTTAATAACTTTCTTGCGCTGCTACAAAAACCGATGTTCGGAAAGTGGATGCCTTACTCCGCAACTCGAAAAGTCGATAAGACGGCAGAAGTTACTAGAGACACACCAAGTCCATCACGCTTCCTTTTAAGTCACAGACACTTCATACATCTCTGAGATGATAACAATTGTTACACCGCAATCGTTTCATGTTGCTTGTTACATTTCGATCCACAAGCGAAGTTTTTGTTCCGAAATATGCACAGACCAGACGACAAAGCACTTTTTGAAATGAGACGGTCATAAATAAGTTACTCGAGAAGTGAAGGATACCTACAGCAACTCTTACATCCAAGTGGATGCATATAAAATGGCTAATGGCTCAAAGTAGCTTTGTCCCTCGTCAAAGGAGCAGCATTCATGCACCAAATGAAAGCTAGCCATACACTGCAAAAGCTACTTCTGAAGTGAATAATCCATTAGTATGGGCGTTATGGCAACAATAGGGTTTCCAGATGTAACAATGAATGCAAATGTGGTTTTCGAGTCATCTTGCAAAGTTGAAAAACAAGGAAGATGTTATCGTAACTTCGGAATCAATGCATACCATTCCAATTCAGGAGTACGAGTCGCCAAGTTTTCATGGTACTTCAGGTCTGCAGTTGTTTTTGGCAACAGATTAATTAAAGGCCATGAGTTTGAGAGGAATTTAATGGGCTGCACTCATTGACATTTGCACTGCTTGGCCTCTGTGATTTCTGTCATGAATGTTCATCATAACAGAGCTGTCACATCGGATTAAACTGAAAGTGATCAACAGTGCATCAAACCATTGTTTTTCCCACAAAACAAGTGGTTGGCATGAAAACAGCCTTGCCCATGGCCTTTTGAACAACATATTTTGTCAATTGGCACGACATGCCAGCTTAGTGCTTTTGCCAACCTTTCAGCCTTGCCACCATCCTATGCACTCATTTGTACAAAGGAAATGACCCAGGGACCTGCAATCAGCTACGCTCTTGCAACTGTTTCCGCTTTTTGGTCTCCCTTTCGTCACTTCCAGCCATTGTGCAGTTTGCCCTATAGACTCGGCAAATATAGGACTTGACTGTTGCCAAGTTTTGTGATGAAGATGTTGATAATATTTCAATGGAAGCTTGTGGTCTTCGTTTTTATCAAACTGCTGCAACAATGACATAGCTATAGACTCAGCAAATACTGGTGACCCATTATTCCGATAATTTTCAGGTGTGCTAGATAATCTTTCACAGCTTTTCTCAGGGTTAAGGCTACACGCCTAACACTCAGCCGCAACACAAATACTCTAAAACCTGAAAATAACCCTCATGTCCAGAAGTGCACACTTGCAAACCAATCAACAAGAATAGTTGCTGACTTAGCTAGATAGATATGCCGATAACAAGATGAGATCAGATAAGCACTTTTTAGGTAATCACATTTAATGCACCGCAAATGGCAGTCAGATGGCCTGCGGGTTAATGCAGTGGTCCACTAATTACCAGAGTTCAGTTCCAGTCTAGACATCCTCGCAAAAACAACAACCAAACAACAGGTACTGTAGACATAGTGCTCCTCCAAACAAACATCCAGAATTTACAAGCTAGGCTAAGCTAAGCCTGAGAAACTCTTCCTGATCGCACGCCGCTGTTGGCTCTTTTTCATATTGTGACGTTTATAGTGAGCCGCCATTGGCGGTGATCAGCTCACAGATATCAGATAATAAACAAGCGAACATCAGATTTCTCAGGCTAAGGCTCACAAAATAAGAGCTAAGCGAACATCAGATTTCTCGGACTAGGCTAAGCTAAGCCAACAGTAAGATGAAGGGGTGGAAGCTCAAGTCGAACCATATCTTACAAGTGCCTTTTGGTATTATAATATATCAGTTCATTTGAAACAACACAATGCATAAGTCATTCACAAACCACACACCCCAGTTCTAGGACCAAAACAATGCCTGCTTCATCTAAATTAATGAACAATAGAAACAATGGAAACATTCTTTAGACATTAAACTTATGATGTCATTAAGCTAATGGTTTCTTTTGAAACCATCCTTGTTAATATGCTAATCTGAGTGATGACACAATAGCTTTCTTGGAGAGGAAAAAACGATGAGATAATGGCAGCTTCCCCTCCAAGCTAAATTACTAGGGCTATCATCTGTTTTAAATGAAGGTTAGAGCAATTAACTTGAATGGATCGATAGATTGTCTGCCAGACTGAGTATAGAAAAAGTTTTTGATAATAATTCTTTAAATGACATTCACATGATATAATATACAAGTGAAACCATAAAGATAACGTTGGTTTACTGCAATCTAAATAAGTAATAAGAAAATTATAAGTAAATAATGAATTCGTACATATGCAGAAAAGGTAGCAATTATAATTTTTTATCAAGTTTGGCTCCTTTACCCTGCCTCTTTTCATTTGGATTATTCACGTTATTATTTGACTCTCGTCGCTGTACATCTCTTGAGACAGTATTCATCAAACTTTGGGCAATTGGTATCCTGTATTTCATTGAAATGTACAAGCATCATGGTGATGGATTCACATATTGATATAATACCATGAAAATCTACCGCAGCAGAGCACATGTAAGCACAATCTAGCTGTGTCTTGGCCAAATTGGTTCAAGCGGTTAAGGAGAGGTGGAAATGAGCCACTTATTGGCCAAATCAGAAAAACCTTCTTTTCAGAGGGCGGAGGTGGAAGGAATTACGTCCGTACAAACGGAAGTTCTTCATGGCTTCCATGACGACGACGTATGTTAATGTCGTGTGCGCGTGTTCATGTCAGATTAACGACATGGAAAACATGTCGCGAACATGTCGAAATCATGCGGTCGGAGTAAATATTTCATGTTCAGGGATCAAGAGAAGACAAAAAAGCACGGTAGGCATTAAGCAAGGCCTTGAATATGAACACATGTGACTCCCTAACGTCTATTCTTGTATTATCGCTCATAAAGCATGTGTTGCTCCTGTTATTCTGATCATAATGTCATGTAAATGTAAAAGCATGACATGGGATTGTTTTAGTCAAAATAGGAGGTTTGATGCAGAGTTAAATTATCTTAGCATAGGGTCTTAATATGGGCCTCAATTGTGAGGTACAGCATTGCGAAATGGTCTTAATAATAATGAAGTGTTCTATATAGGGTTTCCAATCTAATACAAAACAAAAACAGAACACACTGATGTTGTGTAGCATGTATCAGGTGGTTGGGTACAGCTGCTTTTGACATTGGGTCATTGAGTCCTGATAGTGTGCATTTCAAAACCATATGTTTCCAAGCATATAGTGTTGTTGGAATGTAAATACACCACAGTACAATAGTTTAGTTATTGCCCAATATTGGCTGATTTCAATTATCTGTGCAGTTAGCTGATCAATTTGATAACAAAAATCAAAATAATTTTTAATAGATATATACTTAGGTCCAAAATTTGGTGGTCCTAATAATAAGGTCGTATTACAGAAGGGAGGGTTCCATTTTGCAATACAAATTGTAAGTATGGACAAATATGGTCCTCAGAATGCCTCACTATTAAGACTACTTCATCATAAAGACCATTGGATTGGTTCAAATTTCATTCTTACTTTAGTAATTCATTGGCGACTGAGGCTACTTTACCATTCAGTATATTTTGCACCGAGGCCACTTTGAACGGTGAGCTTTTATTTTATTCATGACAGGATATAAGCCTTTTAATGCTGATAGGAATATTTCCTTTACATAAATTGTATCATGCACAAATTTCAGATGGTCAGAGCATAACGAGTTGTCAGAAAAGCGATTCCTTCCCATAAATAAATGATTGCTCCAGGATTTGATATATCGCTGTAGAGTAATGCACCTGGTCTTTGCCATTATGTCCCACTTATATATCATTTATACATGTCAGATATATTTGCAGATGAGAAATTCACATCTAGCCCAGTTTTCTTTCAACCATCTGTCAAAATAGGGGGCTCCAAACACACAATATGCTCGAAATAGCTTAGAGAAGCAGTTGAAACATATTGTAGGCAATTCAGAGTTTTTCCATAGTGAGGACAGATTGGTTGGGAAAGCCTGATTGTCCTCTGTGGAAAATGACAGGATTTGAGTGGAGCCATATATCTGGTTCAATTACAAGCCGAAGCGTTTTTGAAAAATGTGTCGATCGGCCAAAGCCGAAGATGCTATTATGCAAACAGGAGGTTATCGCGATTGACGAAACCAAAGGGGTTAAATTCCTCATTTGCTCAATCGGAAGTAAGCTTTCTTTTGTGGTCAATCAGGAATAATCCTCTCCAAAAAATGAAGGCCATTCGTACAAAAAGACTTAACAAAATCAGGACCAAAATAAGACAGAGACTCAAAGACTTAAAATCGCATGAGGGTTTTTAACGATGATGGATGACGATCAATTTTTCATCTTTCTGCCAAAACCATTTCAATTGTGACTAATGCAATCTATATTTGGTCATGATTCAAGTTGTCATCGCTAAGCTAGTCAAATGTACTCATTAGTAAGCGGGATGCAATTCTACGATAATTAAGCTTGCATATTTACACATATGTAGACCTAAGAATATTTAGAGAATATTCCTAGTATAGACAATACCATTGAACTGTTATGTTAGTTGCATGGTCCAATATTTTCTCTTTCATTTATCTATCGAATTCATTAGTTTGTTTCTTTGTAAAACTTATACCATACCAATTGTGTTACTCTTGAAACATAAACAAAAGATGTATTGCAACCCCAACGGCATAATATTTGTTATGAGAAATCAATGATTGAAAATTAAGATGTATCGTTACCTCCTAGGCAAATCATTATGGACATAACACTACATTGTCAATGTTACTAGTGAAGACTAAAAGAAACGTTTTGCCAGTAAGCTTTTTCCTTTTCCCCTCTCCACTCCTCCTTCTAGATTAGGCCATAAAGAACACAATTTCCTGCTGCCAGCATTTAGCAAATATTAGCAATTTACTCTACTCACAGATGTTTTACGTTGATGCTGTAATTAGATATTATCTGAGATATCTGTAGGACAAAACATTGGTTGAGTAGTGAGAGTTAATGTAGGTTATCTGTTACCAAGGTCAGTATCTTGAAGATAATGGTATTTGGGAGTTATCTGGACTCGTGGGTAGTTTGAGCTTAGTTTGGTACATCTTGCATCTGGTGGTCTGTAATCGCATTAAAACATGCTACAATCCCATAATCTAAAAGCGTAATCTAATGGTATAATCGAATGGGAACTCTCACAGCAATCTGATGATATGCATGGTGTTGATATCGACACAACATAATCAAATCAACACCATTAATGTGGGTTCATAAAACCAGTGCCTGCATCAGGAGGCCCAGAACGCAGTACTAGAGGTCGCCCAGTCCTTGTACCAAAGATTCAAGGTCACTTAGAGCTTATCTTGGCTCATAAACCTCATGCTCTTGAGTCTCAGTGCTTAGACCAGGTGGCAGATAGAGTATGGTAGATGAAGCATAAGTTTAGAATTACATCTGAGGGGAAAAAAGTGATGAAAAATATGAAAAGAAATGCACAAAAAACGACAAAAACCCATTAAGACTGTGAAAATAAGAGTTGATTATGTGTGGGGAAGAAACTTTTTCCAAGGGCTTTGTTTGCACTGCGAAGTCTTGATAGTATATGTGCATGACTAGCTTGCTGTATATGCACAAAGAATAAGATGCATGGGAGGAGTACAACTTCAAAGTCGTGTCACATAAACATCAAAGGCGTACCCGCACGACATAAAAAGTGTCACCGCATGAGAATGGCGAAAGTTGCCAGCACCCCGATGTGCCTGAGTATGCCATAGAATGGTAGAGATTTGTAACGGCAATGAGCTGACTACAAAGCTACTTTTTCCCTCTTAAACTGTCTTTTTTGACTGTCTTCTATTGTCTCCGATGACTAATTGATAGCGTTTTCGCGACATAGTGGCATTTCGCCACCAGTCTTCTATTTCTGGTATGTTGGAAGCGTTTCGCTGTAATTCACACCGTTTTCAGGCCTTGTCGTCTTCTGACCTTCAATCGTCCTTCAATTGTCATTGAAGCGTCATCAAAGTCACGGTTGGAATTACCAATGAGCAGAGGACAATGGTACCACTAGACGAGCATCATGCGACAAAGCACTTCATACAAGTACTTTATCAAGTTTCCCTCAAGTTGATAAAGACCTTCAGGTGGAATCTAATTTTCAATGTGAAATCCATTTAGGTGTGAATTTCAAGGTGGTGTGGTGAATGACATTTCTGCAACAGGTCGACGACACATCCTAAATCATAATACAAGTTCGACAAGTTCAACCACCCACTATGAGACAACCTACTAGTTTGACCTAACCTATAGAGAGTTTCTTATCGCTAAAAACCCCCACTCTAACCTCATTAACTAATCCCTCCCAGCCATTCTACCCTTTTGACATTATTAGTATCTTCTGACAAGGTTGACAACCTCATTTATAGCTAACATCACATCGTGTAAGATGTCAGGGCACCTAATATGTGCAGCAAAATCCACTGGAAAACTATGATGTGATGAGCATATGCGACAATATGGTTGATGTGGTCACTCAGTTGGATATTGTTTATGATGTGATGAGCATATGCGACAATATGGTTGATGTGGTCACTCAATTGGATATTGTTTCTAGGGAGGACCTCAATGATACAACATTCATTACAAAAACAATCTATCATAAGTTATTCATAAGACATCAACCTGTACCTCCGGCGACCGGTTAACAATGAGTGTTTCCACTCGTTAGATCCGAATGACATGGATAATATCTTGATTAAATCTACGGAGTCATTATTAACTAGATCATTGTCATAATTACGAGTCGGCCCATCTATTCTTAACAAAGATTATTGTCTGAAATTATGCTCGCGGAGTCATCACTGTCACTGGGGGATATTGACAAAGTACACTGTCTTCATATCACTGTATTAGCTTCGTTATGGAAAAGATATTTGCATTCATTCATGAGGACACTGACATAGGAGCTGTTGTATCGGTGTCACCGATAAAGTTATTGATGAGGCGTGTTTGAATGAGTGACACCCGAGGGGTAGGATAGACCTCGATTCCAAAGAGCTGGGGATAATACACAATACTGGAGTGAATTTTACATGCCAGAGGAGATTAAGTAGCCAAACGCCAAGATTGATGACTTTGCTCTATCTTTTTTTAACGTTGGGTTTTCTGCCTTTCTTTGTCCTTGAATTCAGGTTTTGCAGAGAGCTTACAGTAGATTTCCAAAGAAAAAGCTTGTTTTGGGTGGGTGAAAAGCTAAAAGTGGCATCTACCTGACATTAATCAGAATGAGTTTGGTGATCATGGAAACAGTACAATCCTTGCACCAAATTCAACCAACTTATAACCACTGATGGCCTGTTGAACACGCTTCATTACAAGCAGCTGTAATAATGAGGTTTTATTGGATGCTTTTCAAAAGCAGAATGTTCTAACATATACCAACTTAGGGCATTTTCTATTGTAACACACACATTGTAGTAATTTATGAATAGGAAAAAGTCTGAGATTCTATTGAGCCATAAATTGCTTTCGGCATCTAAAAAGTTGTTCACGGAGAAGACATTTTTAATTTTGCATCCAATATGTAATCACCACATAGTCATCAACTTTTATGGCGAGGTTTTAAAGCTCTTGACAATTATATTTCTTCGGGTTTGCTTTAGGCAAGCAATCTCGCAACTTTAATAGGATATTCTGAAAACATTAATTACTTTTTTAATGACTCTGTACAGCACAACCTCTTCAGAGTACCACGTATTAGCAAAGTTAAAAACACAGCAACTCTTAGACTCATACTTCAGGTCTTGCAATACTATAACATTTCAGTCTCTTAATTAGTTGTATGAGGCAGATATTCAACAATAAGTGAAATCACGGAAACCTGCCTTAATATCTTAGTACAAGACCACTTCACAAGATCAACTACCTATACACAATTAAGATAAGACAGGGTAAGCATGAGAAATACTTCTAGTCATCAATTATAGGTAGTAGTGAGGCTGGCTTATCATGTAGACAGTTTCACTAAAGGGTCAAACAACTGGTCGACTAGACAACCCTAAATAAATCACATTTGAATCCGTCTTAATGTGTTTGCAAACACCTTCTTCAACAATTATGCTCGTTCTGTGTCTGTATCAACTGTGTATCAATGTGTCCTATAGATTGTGTATGGCATAAAGATATATACTATATAAGTACAGTGAAACAATAATTTTTTTACAAGACAATTACAAGAGTTGGACCAAAAGGTAGTCTCATTTGAGCAAGCCTACCTACCACAGTGATATTCCAAACGTTAAACGTTCAATTGGGAGGGTGCCCAGGCAGAGAGACCCACATACAGAACCAGATGCTGACTAGGTGGCTTGGTATCTTTCAGATCTTTCAGATCAATAATTCACTGAGTCTGATGGAGAGCTGAAGAACTCAAGTCTGGTGACAAGACCACTGCCTCTCAATCACCAGCTAGTTCCTATACATCACAGGGGGTTCTTTTAGCCATACATATTACATAGACAGTAATTCAGGCAGTAACACATACAGTGACACCTGTGGCATTGTACAGATGTATGTAGTTTTACTGGTATACACTGGAGCTAACACCTATCATTGCGGTACACCATGAGAATGCATAATACATGCACCTTACACTGTCTAGTTGTCTATACATGTCCCAGTAATATTTCTAATACTTGGTAAGTTAGTGTAGCCAAATACCACAAGCAGATGTAATGATGAGATGGTAAGGCTAATAATTCAACCACATTAATTCTATGGGTGAGAATTTCACTTCTTTTAGCGTGCACATTGTGCATAGAGCCATCAAGTGACATACACACAATTCTTTGCTCATAATGTTTGCCTAACTCTGGGAAATGCACCCCACGAGAACTTGACAAGCCCTTTAACCACTAGGCCACCCATCTGCATTGCATTGTACACAGGGGCGGATCCAGGGGGGGGGGGGGGTTGCCAAATTAAGATATATCGGGACCACTTTTTAAAATTAAAATGTACTACTCCAAGGTGGGGGGGGGGGGGGGGTTTAAACCCATAAACCCAACCTACTAGATCCATTACTGGAACAAATTAACACATTAATATCTATACTATAAGCCATCGGTAGCATTACACACTACAAGCAAGCAAACAGGCAACAGCATTTCTCCCTGTTGAACACCTTTTAGTGCTTTTTTGAATAAACACCACCACCTGCTACACACTATATTGTATGTCTAAATATGCATACCTCATACATATTGTGTGGAATGCAAATAGGACTTAAGACTGGTCCTTGTGGAACACCTTTTGCGCAAACTTCTTTGAATGTTTTTTTGTACAACACACTGACACCAAAGCTGTGAACTCAAGCTGTGACTTAGGAGCTCTAAGAGACACCAGCTGTGCTGAGTCATTGGAGGCAGCTCTCCAACAGCTTAGCTGCAAATGACAGCTGCTATTAAACTAAACCTAACGCAGGCCAGCTGTTAGTTCATGGCAGGGACCAGCAAGATGTAATTTGTCATGTAAAACTGGATTGCCTGCAAGCTTTAAACATGTGATGGCACAAATGACAAACACCATGTACTTTACATTTTTCGTTTTCATCCGTGACATCATGAGGGTTTTGCAGCCACCGATTGGTAAACTGTGATGCTCAGCAGAAGGTGTGATATCATGCCCACACCAAGCAAAGCCAGTAGGACTGGAGTGTGATGTCACAGTTGACTAGGTATTCAACACGATAAAAGCCCAAAGATTCTTTCTTTTGCACTTGTTTTGGGCCACCTGAAGCTCTGTTGCTGATCAGAAACAGCAAACATTAATTCATTTAGTCAAACAAACTGGTAACTGCTAAACTGTTTTGATTAAGTCTTAATTATGTCCTAATGCTTCTACAATGCTGTCTTGTTTGGTTTGAGTACTGTTGTTTCATTAGGAAATGAAGCATGAAATTTATGCAAAAACAGGAGAAAACTGACATCATGTTCTTAGAATCAAGAGAAAATTGAAGAGTGATTTTACGTAATTATTGCAATAATAATAAGACTTCTTACAATACGAAATCTATTAGTCTTGATTGTGATTATAATTGGGTTTAGATACTATCGTGGGGTCATCTTATTGTTTGGTAAATACCATCATATAATGGCAAGATTGCAATTTCAGCCATTGTTCGAAAATCTCATTCAGTTAACTGCAATACCAAAAAGAAAACCTAACTTATTATCTATTAGCTTTATACCAACTAAATCATGATTATTGTCCCTATTTCTTTGACCATATATCACATCAGCATACAAACACCATAATAAGTCCCAAAGCAACCGATATATCATTTAGCCAAAGGCTAATCAGAGTTGGACACATTACTTGCATTAGCCTGTGACATGCTGCTGTCATGGATGACATGTTAATTGCTATGCAGATGTATGAAGCACCAGGCATTTTATCCAGATACTTTGTATTGAATTTATGGTTAACCGCTGTCAGTGTATTCATAGTTATTATTTTTCATGGTTCTGGCATTTATGATGTTTAACCTGCACTAAACGTCCACAAACATGTGTTGTTGTGTTCAGCAGTAAAGCTCAGTCATAAGACTTTGTGATAATTTACGTCAGGGGCACATGGAATTCTACAGTATTATATTCCTGTCATTGTATTTTGCCGTCGAAGCACACGGAGTCACGTTTGGATTTATGTCGGATTACGGTGTTCACTGATTGTATGTAAGATGTAAGCAAATAACCAACTTTTTCATCATCGTAGACAATATTCCCTTTATCAGCAAATTGAAAAAGGAGAAGACCATTCTCTAAATAGCGAAATAAACATTTTTATCAGAGCCCCATCATATCTATGCAAATAGACACCGATATCACCATACAGTGGCATAAACCAACCAATCTTACCAAATACGACCCATATTTCAATCGTCACAGCCCAATCCAACCAAAACCGGGAGAAATCTCAAAATAATCTCTCAATGGCGAGGGTTTAACGTACTTATCGATGCTGCGGAAGGGATGGTTAGAAGGTGAGCACCCGGAAGGCATACAGAAAATCTGTCGCGAGAGGGTAGAGTGGCATGATGGCAGGACATAATATCAGCATGGCGCGTCTTGTCTCATCAGAAATCCAATTACCAATGGACAGCTCGGAACAGTCAGATCTGAGTAAGAACTATGAAGCCACGTCGCTCCTGTGTCTTCCTCAATACAGTGTTAAACGGGACACGAAACGGTGCAGTATTGCGGTCGTTCTTTTTGGTCTTTCCATGATGCGATGCTGAAATGTGATGTTCTGCAGACGTGACTTTTTCCATGCTTCTTTCGGTATTTTTTTCCCGCATTCATTTCCATACCGTTGCACACAAGGTGCACCACCGACTCATGTTCGGTACATTGCTGCACTTACAGCTGGTCTTTTACAACAAAACCTCAGTCCCATGGCAATATGGATAGATGGATAGATAGATAGATAGATAGATAGATAGATAGCTAGATATTGGCCAGCTCTGCTGAAGGTCCTGGGACCCAGGTTCAATCCCAGGCCCAGGCACTCTTCATGAGCTACATCACAGCTGGATGTCAATTGGAAGTGCCTTGTACTCAGTGTCTATGCTGAGGCAAGTAAAAGACTCCACCCATGGGGTAAAAGTGTAACATGGTGTGGAATCCAAGTGTTATCGTCTCATCATTATGACTGCATCTGCCTCTGGCAGCTGGTCATATAAGCTAAGCTTCAGACATTGGGCATTAGACATAGATAGATAGATAGATAGATCGATAGATCGATAGATCGATAGATCGACATTGGGCATTAGACATAGATAGATAGATACATAGATCGATAGATCGATAGATAGATCGATAGATAGATCGATAAATAGAGTGGCAGGAACCTACCCTGTACTGCTGCATTAAATATACTAATCTTAAGTACAATGACTAACAGAAAAAATATTCTCTGAGATAAATTAAATTACTGGGTTTAAAGTCGACCTCAATGTTGTAACCCAAGCCATTATGGAGTCCTTCTCAACTCCTTGAGGATTATCAGGGTTAGCTCACACCAGTGCCATCATAATCAATTACCAATACTCCTTGTTGGGAGTGATGTAGATGCTGAAGGAAGATCATGCCTTAACCACCAGATCAGGATATCTCTGTTACAAAGCTATAGTATTTACCAATGAACCTCACCACCTCGCAAAAACAGTATCAAGAACCTAAGTCAACTGGAAACCACGACTTCTATCTATTGCATCTGTTCTTCATATTCGGCAAGTCAGTTGACATTGGACCTGACAGTTCTTGTTGTGCAAATATAGTTTCGTTCCTTTCTTAGGTTGGTGGTCAATCTTTGGTGTCTCACTTTACATCAACCTGAAACTTCTTACAAGTACAACTGTACATGTGCAAATACAGTTACAGATATCCGCTGTACATGTGCAAATACAGTTAGAGATATCATTCAGCGAGTAGACAATGGCAGCCTGAACTGCTTATAGAATACGCCATAAGTTTTTGATCACCCAAGTGGATGACCTTACAAAATCTGGCCAACCAAGATAAAACGGCTCAGTAAAAAATTGGGAAGAAAAAGTTCCTCGACTTCTGAAGCTGACTTGAGGCACAATAGTGACGTTTTGTACTTTCAACATTGTTATAAAAAAATTCCGACATGTCATTTATATCCAGCAAATGAAACACAAATGCATTTTTACCCAAAAAAAAAATCCAAACATTAAAATCTGAAGGTAGAAGTAGTCCCATCCAAATTTATGGCCTCTGGTAGGCATTGTTGCTCACTTGTTTACGACATATAAACATGTATAAACATATGATAAATCAGTTTGTACAGGGTCCCTGACACTCCCATCATTGCCTCCCAGATATATATCTCAGGCCAATATTTTGAGACTCGGATAATATCATGTTGCATTACACATTTACTATTTTTCTGCCATATTTTGAACGATATAAAGAAGCACAAATATATGATGCTATTTCTACCACATTTTTCTCTTGTCACTACCTCAGGGTGAACTGTGGTGTAAATACAATCGTAATAGTACAAATGGGCCCAAAAACAGTGGTCAACATTTCTGGGAGTGAGGTGATTTTAATAACCAGTCTTGTTCCATCATAATACAATACTACAGATGTGTTCCATCATAATATAATATTAAACAAGATGTCTTATATATGTATTCATTGATATGAGTTACACACACCATTGATGTTCAACCCAAAAACTACCATTACCTAGTGTAGATCTTGAAGCAAGAGAACAGCAGAAATTACAGCAATTTGGCATCTGAGGGCAGGTTGTGTAGTTCAAAGACAATGCTGTGCAGAGACATTGCTGCATAGATTAAACAGAAATTGCTGTGTGGATCAAAGACTAAATGGGGAGGTTTCATTCATCTTAGGCCAAACCCAAATTAAGGTCAAGCATGGCAAGATGATGGTCTTCAGGGGATTTCTAGAACACTCAAGGTTCATGGCAAGGTCCCTGAGGGCAATATGCCCTTCCTTTATGACAAATCTCAAGGTCATGGCAAGGTCATTGGAAGTCTGGTGATATTTAACCTCCCAAGGTCAAAGTTTGACAAGGTCACAGAGGTCAAGAAGAGTGCGTTTGAAGTAGATTGAAGGTTGTATTTGGAGTAAATACCAAGGGTGTTGACACAGGTTTTAGTCTGTAGATTAAAAAGAGTTCTGCTGGTTACAGCATGGAATTTAGGCAGTGAATTTGTGCACATGTGTGGAATCTGTACTAAAACATTAAGTCTGTGATTAACGGGATAATATATGTAGAACCAAAAACTAAACGCAAAAAATCTTTCTTACCTCCATGATATATTTTTTATGGAAAATGGTGTGTATGGACAAGAAGTTATGTAACACACAATTGTAAGAAAATAGCATATGACCCAAAATACCCAATGACCCTATCTCAGAGGCAGTATTGACAGTAAGCTGTTCCTATATCGATTTCAAATGTATGTATGTTTATAACTGCCTCTTTAAGTTTTAATATTCTTTACGTCAAACCCATTTGATGGAGTTACCGCTATATACTTATGGTTTTTCTTTTTCATTGCAGATTGCTAAATCGATGATGAGGACCTGCTACATAAGAGAGAACATTCATTTATAGTCATCATAGGTGAGATATTAATGATAACATTTACCTTCTTCATAATAAATTGCTATCAATTCATCTAATCAGGTTTTTCAATAATGGAGTTACCGCTATATACTTTTTTTTATGGTTTTTCTTTTTCATTGCAGATTGCTAAATCGATGATGAGGACCTGCTACATAAGAGAGAACATTCATTTATAGTCATCATAGGTGAGATATTAATGATAACATTTACCTTCTTCATAATAAATTGCTATCAATTCATCTAATCAGGTTTTTCAATAATTCAGCAACGCAGCAAATGATTCAATCGAGTAATGGTTGACAGCAGAAATCTGCAATGCAGCAGAAATCTGCAATGCTGGTAAAAGCTCTTTTTTGTCATTGTTTTCTTGCCCCCAAAAAAGTCTACAATGATAGGATGATACAGACAGCCATCGTAGGAGAGATATTATTGAAAAAATTGAGATTCCTCTTTATGCTCATGATACATTGATATAAACCTATCAGATGATTTCAACACAGCAAATGTTTCGATAGAGAAATTTTTGACAGCAGAAATCTGCAATACAAAAGCTCCTTTCAGTCCATTTTTCCTCCAAAAAGAAGTCTACAGTGATAGGATGATGGGCTGCAATTTGTTTCTGAAGAGATGAGGCACCTTTGCTCCTTATATGGGTTACCGAGTGATGGCTAAATTGCTCAGATTTCTTGTACTCCAAACTTTTCTTCTTTTGTCTTTCCTATTGGTCATAATAATAGCCAGACACGAAATGACCACTGTCCAGTTAGGAGAATGGACGGTTTCAGGTCATCAGTGACCACCACAGACCACCTTCAAAAGAAGAGAATGGTCAGCAATGGCCAGCATGGGACCCTAAGGTCTTTTTGGACCCCCATACCATAGCCCACTCACATGGCATAGTAACATTTAACACAATCATCAATGGCATAGATGATTATGAAATACACTAGGGTCCTGCTCTCTCAATAATGACTCTGTCCTGCCAAATTCTCCATTGATCTGTCATTTATTACAGATAATCTGTCATTTATAACAGAGAAACTGACATTTATATCCCAATTATTTCAGGAGCTACTTTTTGATGTTGTTGTCCTGTGAGGTCCGACTTCAAAGTGACAGTAGTTTTATTGCTTGCCCAGATTTTGCAATAACATCAGATTCTAGCTGCTCTGAAAGTTGAATGGTGTCAAGTCTCAATGTAGTTAATATTTTTGGACTTAAGTACATAGTCATAACTGCGGTTTGACTATTCAACACTAAACTTTGTATTGGAAGTTGTAGAAATAAAATATTGTGATTCGGCTACATGGCCAAATGTGCCACGTGCGTTTTCCATGTGTTTGGATAAACGCATTGAATATAATTAGGCAAAAACCATGCATTTTCCATGCATTTATCCTTCTCATGGAAAACGCACGTGGCACATTTGGCCATGTAGAAAGGGCTCAATATTAACTTCTGTATTTACTTCCAGAAAGTCTGACTTGGTCATTCACAACCATAGGATATTTTATTTCATATATATATACATCCTCAAACTATCACTTGCCCAACACAGTTACACTGATAAGCTTAACTCATAAGCAGTTAAAATATACTTTCAAATTTATAGAATCCCACGGTTAATCTGGTCCTAATTGTGTCCTTGGCAATATCTTAATATCACATCATATTAATTTTATACATGGAATATCACCAATTAATGAGAAAATAAGAGCATAATGGTAATTAGGGTGTTAATTAAATAGGCGTGGATGGTAGACGTTATTCCGTGTTGTGTTCCGACTTGTTTTCGACTTTCAAAGGCGATAATGAAACGAAGTCGCAAACCTAAAGACTTCCAGTCTTGTCGAAAGCAGATAGCATTTAGATTCTTTTAATGGGGAATTTAATTGGATTGCTCCTTTTTGTGAAGGTTCTTTCTTTGATCTTGGTGTTTGTATCGAAGTCGGTGAACAACGGAGTCTTTTCGGAAGGCAGCCAAGACAATCCTTTGAACTCGTCGCGAACTCGAGTCACACTAGAAGGTCTTCCAGTTACTTATTCTTACATTCCAATATGTCCGTTAATTATCATCTAAAGTGATCAAGATCAAAAGTTACGAAAGCCCGGAAAGCAACAGTCTTAATGAAATGCTATGCCAATTTGGGTGTAATGGTATCCATTTATTCCTAATGTGAAATGTGATACTCGTGCCTCCTAAGTTTTCCAGTACAGTGGCCACAGTCTATAAGCCACAACTCAGCTGGTTGTAATTCAATTTCAATCCAATTCCATACAAAGTCAGGTTATTTCAAAGCACCTAGCTGATCCAACAGAAGAAATAAATATATATCAAGATAAGACAAGATAACAACATAAGATAACATAACATGACATAATACAACATAACATAAGACAAGATTTGCATTGTATAGTCCACCCATGGAGTAAACGTGTAACAGGCATTATGTTGCACCCTCCATCTCTCTTAACTCGTCAATCAACTCTCTTAAGTGGCAAGAACTATCCTTATTAGAGTGCTACATTATTTTATCCAATCCAATTATACAATGCCTTTATTGCCTTCGAAGTAATTTCAGTACAAGTTGATTGCAATTCCATTAGGGTTAACCCTGTCATTTAATTTAAGCAGCCATGAATTTTACATGAATTACAATGTATCTGACAGTCTTAATGACAATTTCTATGTATGCAAAGCTGAGAATTGGGTGGCTAAACCAACCCAGGGACAGATGATTTTGACAAGAGCATGAAGAATCTGTTTGACGTCAAACCTGGGACATTGAGTAATGTATTTCTATATGTAATGTGATCACTGGGCTGCCTGGTCAAAATAGCACAGCATACCATAGATAGATAGATAGAAAGATAGAGTAGAGGAATAGATAGATATATATATATATATAGATAGACAGATAGATGGATAGATATGGGAAGTGCAGCTTTCTTAGGTGAGTTCTTGCTGCTATCGAGGGTTGATTGATGAGGTGAGAGAGAGAGGAGGATTTCACCAATGTTTTACATTTACCCCATAGGTGGGATCTTTCACTTGCTTCAGCATAGACACTGAGTACAAGGGACCGCCAATTTAACGTCTCATATAATATTACAGGGACATGGGATATCACTACAGTATGTCCTAAATACCATGTGAGCACAAATTTGTCTGTTCTGCAATAAATTGTAGATGATGTCACTGCCTTTTTTATCATCGTTATATATGACAACAGTTAGACTCGGAATGATTAAATTATGTCAATTTATTGGCAGTTAGCAGCAGCATGGCCTAATGGGTAAAGAGTCCGCCAATTCCACACTGGCTAGCTCTGCTGAAGGTCCCGGGTTTGATTTCCAGGCCCAGACACTCTTTATGAGCTACATCTAAGCTGGATGTCAGTCGCATGAGACGTTAAATTGGAGGTGCTTTGTACTCTGTGTCTATGCTGAGGCAAGTAAAAGACCCGACCCATGGGATAAATGTGTAACTCGGTATCATCTCAACATTATGTCTGCCTCAGCCAGCTGGTCATATATATAGGCTGGATAAGCTTAAGACCAAAAGATAGTGAAAAAAGCTCAAATTACTTTTCTTGTAACCTAAACTGAAAGAACTTTCCTACTGGTGACAAATTACTGATTTCCATAACAACGTGAGAATTTATGACCTGTCATTACAGTGATAAAACTTGATAGATGACATTGTACTCAAAATTCTGTTATCTTACACTTTTCATATTTGTTAGAAGTTAAGAACATCATCACCATAAAACACTTTTTATTGAAAGAAGATAATCAGAAGAAAATAAGATCCCAATATGAGGAAGTTTTTCATGTAATCCAAGGAGAATTAGGCCAACAGGTCGCCATTAAACTTGGCCAATAATCGTACAGTTAATCAGGTCACATCCGGGTCACAGCGTTATGGGCAGCGTAATCCTTGCATAATTAGGTCACAGTGCCCTCTGTGACCTAGATAATCACAAGTGCTTATCATGACAGCACGTAGAGCACTCGTTAGCTACTAGTGATCTACTGGTGACAAAAAACACGTGGTTATCACGTGTAGCTGATCACGTATGGTGCATAAAGTGCATTTATGGCTCTGTGATCCTTTCCCTAACAATACAAACCCATTGTAATGATAAATGAGTGGCGCACCACAAATATAAAGACAGATTTTATCCTTCTTGCTAGCTAATGTCTGTGGCATAAACTTGTTAGGCCTTCCATACCATCTATATGGGGAAGGACTAAGAATTCATCATTTATATAACAATAGCATAACCACACTATAAGACCACCTCACTATAAAGGCAACTTCATAGCTTTAGTTAAATACACTAGAATCTAATACTTCGGCTACCATGCTCACAAAACACCTTTATATCAAGAATATCGAAATTTGTAAGCCATTCCATTGAATTTACAAAGTAAAACAATCATTAGAAAGAACTTCTTATAAAACCACCCCACTATTTAGGCCACTAAGATACTATGAATCTGAGACCTAACCTTGGATTATTACCAATGTAGTTTGACCAACAATTAGAATACACCTCACCATTAAAATCAGTGAATTTATAGTTGGAAATTGCCATTAAGTTGTCTTAATAGCGAGGTTCCAACGTATCTTCATCTTTTCTGCACACCCAATATATGGATGAAGAAATCCATAAGCATTATCCTCTCCTCATTAAGAGTTTTGCAGGAATACTGTCTTTTCACACCAAGCAGTTTAAGGCAAAATATCACAGGAGTCAAACAGGGAGGATCTTTAAAAGCAATAACAATACATTTAAATAATGTTACAGTTATCTATAGCTATCAGAAGACATATGTCAAGAAATATGGTTAAAATTTACATTTTCCAAACAAAACATACGCCGATAACACTCTAGTTCTACGACATACAAACATTGAATGTATGGTACAGCAGAATACATTAACAACAACAACAGTTGGCATCGTATCCAGAAATATATTATATTTACAACCGCATCTGTAGCATGCTTGTCAGTATGATTAAGACAGTATAGACATTACAACTGTATTTTCTCTCCGAAATACATGTTGACATTGAATCAACGAATTATATTGTTGCAGCAGAGCCAGAACTGTCATTAAGAAGTGTCATTTCACTAGCAGTGACTGACTGCAGAACACTTGAAAAGTACAGTGACTGACATCTCTCAAATGTCCAATAAACTGATTGACTGACATCAGACAAATGTATTTTTATATTACAAGAAGTATGGAATTCAGGTTGTCCGCTGTCAATAATTCCTCAGCAACATTCAAAAAGCTCTTAATCTTGTTCTTATATGTAGTTCTTATGACTCGGCTACTGATTTTCTATGCCTTTCTGTCAGTCTGTCAGACATCTTAGAACACAGAAAATAGTTACCATGACAACCTGTCACATGTTGTCAAGGGTGCTTATGCGATAGCCAGACAAGAGCCCTTGGATGTGGACTGAAATATGGCTATTCATCTAGCCATTCATCTGGCTATTCAGCAGCTATGCAGCCTATATCTCCAGCTATTCAGTCCCTAATTCCTGCTCTCAGCACAATCCTTTGCTATTCATTTGCAAATGTCTGGATCAAGACCCTATTGTGGAAAGACAAGCAGGCGGAAAGAACTACAGACGTCAAACTTATTCTGGAATGTAGGGTCCTCTTTCAGGCATACAATGATGATATGTAAGTGATTAGGTTATGACACTTCTTGATGATAAGGGTCTGGCTTTGCAATGCATTTTGCCACTTGGCAAAGACAGCAGTACATACATGTATAAATGTTCAGCTGGAAGTGTACACAAGCGCTTTTCAGGCTATTAAATGTTGGTGCCATCACTTGCCTCTGCATAGACTATTTAGTATAACAAATTATCGATTAGTCTTAGTTTGTAATTAGGTCATCTATGGCACCTGGAATGGGATTTTAAACTCAACCAGTGTTTAACCATTATATTACTTAAAAGATGATTACCAATAGATGATGATCTGAATTACTTGTATTTATGGCTTTAAAGTGAGCCTATATGGTTAAAGTTACTGGTGCAAAATCGTTTTCTGCTTAGTCAGGCTGTACAAACACATGGCCTCTAGGGTAGAGAAACGCATAATTAGTCTGGTTAACCTCATAATTAGGCAGGAATCACAAATGTAAACAAACAACAAAAATCTTAGCTCCACGCTTTATGAAGCATATATCAAATAAAATGGAGTTGTATCAAATGACAAACTACATTGGAAATACCTCTGCACCGTTTCAGTGTTGTTAAGCACTGTTAATTGCTTTAAATTGCGTCACGTGATGCACGACCATTTTTGGTATTTTGATATCCGCAGCCCAGTGCAGCTGTGCGGCGATTTTAGGCTATTTAACATAAGTTTCATTGACAGTAAAGGGATGTTGCAGTAGTAGTTTACTTAATACCAATGGAAATATCCCAGCAGTTGTATATAATCAACAATTTATTTGTTTGTTTACATACGTTTTTCCTGCTCTGTTATGAGGTAAAAATGCCTGAAGTGAGGTTTTCTACGCTTGAGGCGTTGCGTTTGTAAGCGAATTAATACGCTTGCTCTCCTCTTTCTTAAAAGATCAATGAATGAATTAAAGACATTGTAACCATTTAGCCTCTCACAAAGACCTTGTGGCACCTTTTAAAGAAAGATAAGCCCATAAGGGAGCATGGCAAATATCACACTCCAGTGCCTATCATCCCCCAGCCTTGTCTTAATACAAAAGGCCACGTGGCAGAAAGTTCATTCGACCTTCAATGGTCGCTAAGGGCAATGAGAAGGAAGACATTTTATAACCACGTGACCTGACAAGAACCAATCAGGCACGAGTCTGTCAATGACATTTCAAGGTCAATTGCAGTCTGATGGGAAGGGGGTGCACCCAAAAATGGGTCCGTAACACAGCGGCGGATAAAGTGGGCGGACCGCCTCCAACCCGCTTCGATGAAACCAGCCAACACCAGCAGAAATGACAGTCGGCTTGATGTACAGCCTGAAACAATTGCTACATTGATTATCGATTCTGCGCGGCGATACATCATCTAATTGATAGATGGTCAGTGTCTGATGATTTATATAAGCGAAAAACCCATACCTCGCACCCAATACATTTGACTCTGTTTGAAGGAACCGATAATACATTTGAATCCACTGACATCTAACTGTCAAATAAGTTTCACTATAACAATGTTGTAAGGTCAGAACAAATAGTTTTCTTAGTAAATTGACCAATGTCAAGATAACCACATTTATCAAATGGCTTTCCAACATTTAAATGGCACCAAACATACTACGGAATCTACATGGCCAAATGTGCTACGTGCGTTTTCCATGTGTTTGGATCAACGCGTTTTCCATGCGTTTATCCTTCTTATGGAAAACGCACGTGGCATATTTGGCCATGTATACTCTGGAGTCAAAGGCAAATATGGAGTAATACTGAGTCGCATAAATATTATTTCCTTTTAGAAATCAGTCTAGACAGTCATTATTTGACAATGGATGTAATCAAAATTTCCGTTGTCTACTAAATCGTGCCATGTCTACCATAAGCTCTTGCCATGCCAATTCATTTGTCACCAAATATTGACAGGGATTGCATTGACAATTTAACAGAAACATCAATAGCTTCAAAACGAATAATGGAAAAGACTAAAACAATCTTTCAAATGACAGGTTAACAAATAGCATGAATCAAACGACAAAGCTGGTATCTGGGAATAAAGCATTTGCCATTCAACCGTTTCATTACAAGATATCAAGAATTGAACTGACATAAAACAGCACTGTGCAAAAAGTCTTAGACCATCCAGAAGCATTTAATTCTGCTACAATAACTTTTTGGTCTTGGAGAATATTTATTATCATGAAACACAACACAGAAAGATAGATAATTCTAAATAATTCTATGGTCTATGGCAAGCTTAGGTGTTTTAAATTTATAAACGCTTTTGGTATAACTCCAAAGGTATCAACTTCAGGCTTTAGACCCACGTCTTTTCGAACCTGGATTGTAATCGGTAACAGCATCTGTGGTCCTTCATTGTACACTTTTCCCTAACCAGCATTCTCTATTCTGCCATTACTGTGCCCTTGGCCATTCTATTTGTACCTCCTAAGAGCTATTTGAGTTTCAAATGTAGCTACTTCTTTTATTGGACCCTTTTAAGATTTCTCTCCTCTCTTACTTTATTTCTTTCTCAGCTATTTATAGACAGAATGGAGTTCAGTTGACCAACACAGATTAGCTGGACAGTGGCCACCCTACCAAGTGTGACATTAGCCTGTGGTGGACACAGTGTTAAAAGGTTTAGTCAATAGCCGGCTTTTTCTTCTCACTCTGTGTGGGGCCTCCTAGGGTGTGGGGCTACAGAGTAAGACTTATACAGTAGGATTCAGCAATGTGGAAAGTTCAGGAATAGGGGTGCATCAATACATTGATATGGATAAGCAGAATCCAGTTAAACTAAATTGACTCAATGTGAGTTCAGTGAAAAATCACCAACAATAAGAACCCATGCTATATGAGAACAATTGTAGCATAGCACAAATTACATTTTCATTAAAGTATATTTTAAAAGCATCCGCCACAATAAAATTCTCACAGAATGATGATACCCAACACTGTACAGTGTTAAGATTTTGATTGAAATATACTTCAGATACTCTCTTTTCAGGGAATATATTAAACATCAACAGTAAACACGACAATAGTATATAAAACCTCAATATAGTCAACAATTTTCATTTACAAACTGGCGATTTTTCTGCTGCTGAACCAAGTTGACACCAGAGGCTAATTGGTGGAAAATGGGGACACTATTAATCCAGCAAACATGCTCCATGTAATGGATTTCAGTTGTAGCACAAGATTACCTTAACAGAGAGTGTTAACAAGAAAAACCAGGCAGTCCTTGGCAGCAAGATTCTACTGCATTTAACTCAAAGGGGCACCCACAAAAGTTAGGTCTTGTAAGGACCTGAGAACATGACCTTTTACAGAGGGAATCAGGATGATTTTGGGGTGTTAGCCAGCCTCCTTGAAGTCTGAAAGTTGAGATTCTGAGCCTTAATCTTCTTCAGACACAGAGAGCAGTTCTTTAAAAAGGTGAAGTAGAACATGGTCTTCCACTTAAAGCTTCTGTCAGTTCAAAATTACCTTCAAAATTGCCAGATATGGTCCAAAAATCTTCCAAGAAAGTTGAGTAGTAGATCCCATCCCACTGGAAGCATTAGCAGGTGCTAAAATAGCATCCCAATCTAAACTCCAAATTATAGCAGGATTGAAAATGAATGTTGACATGTTTTGGTCATATTTGTTTACACAAATCATGAAACATCATAAAATGGCCAACAATGTCAGAAATAAGTCTAATACCAACTTTAAAACTAGAATTTGAACTTAAAAACACCTCTCTCTTACAACTAACTTGTCATGGCCACAGAGAAACTATTGAAATTACAATGGAAAATATTTCAAACATTCGAGTAAAACAATCACTTCCAAACAGGAATAATATCATGTGTATTTACCTACTCATCATTACATTTGCTTCGGCAGCTCGTCATAGAAACTTAATTCCATTCTTGATGAGTCAAGCTGAGTCAGCAAATTTTTTCTCAATTATCAAACAATTATTCTCAATAACCTTATCATAATTACCACTGAACAAACACCTGTCACACCTGTCATATAAAGATGGGAGTTTTCAAAAACGTGTTGAATTAAAGAGGACCTGCCTTTTCAAGAATGGTTTTTCCTCTTCAAGTGCTGCTTAGCATGTCAAAATTAGAACGTGTATTTTCCAGACATGTCAAATAAACAGATGTTTAAAAAGTGAGATGGCATTTATAGTGAGGTGGTCTTAATCGCGAATTGATCCTTATATAGTGGTGGGAGTCGGTTTCATTCTCTAAACTGATCATCGGTTGTGGGAAACCGACTGATGATCAGTTCATAATCGGTTTGAAAATCCTGTTACGATGTTCGTCACGACATCTAACTTAAGACAGATGTAAGTCAATATTGTAAGATAAATTATAAATTCATGGATCATATATCTATTGAATTTGTTCCCCATTGGTTTGTGATGCATTCCGATTAAAATCTATTGCACATTTTTGCTTCTAAGTGCTTGATTAATGGCGTGAAACGACTGACTTTCGACTCTAGTCGATCATCGTCCCACCACTACCTTATAACATCTTTTTATAACATGTGGTCATTATGTTGAGGTGGTCCTAGTTGTGTAGTCAGATGGTCTAATTGGTCTTTATGGAAAGTGTGCAAAAGTTAGACATGTTTCTACCTAGCAGTGCAAGGTCCTAGCAAGCTCATAACGAAAAGTAATTACAAAAAGTCACGATATTTTAAAAATTCCCTCAGAAATATTACAAGATTAGGATGACATTGATATAGCAAACTGATATACCATAATATTACAGAATAAGTGATGGACATACCAAAATATATTTCCAGATTAATTTTCCAGGGTAGCCAGAAACCCTGGATCAAGACGAAAGTAAATATGGCTGTATGGCAAATGTCTGTCTCCAACACCATATTTAAACTTATTGTATACCAATACTCTTATCGTAAAAATGATAATCTCTGTCTCTGTCTCTCTCTGTCTCTCTCTGTCTCTCTCTCTCTCTCTCTCTGTCTCTCTCTCTCTCTCTCTCTCTCTCTGCAATGAAGTATGTCATACAGGAAGTCTGTCATACCACAGTACAAAGTGACAAAGCAATATGAATGTGCATTTGAAGGTTCAGCTGGCAGTTGCAGTAACTGCGGGCAATTTAATGCTCTTTGTATTGTGGCATTACATGTTGCAGCGAGATCAGACGACAGGCACCTGAGACAGTAAAAATACACTAAGATACTACCCAGGAAATGTACCCCAGGCAAATGTCGCAAAGTTGGGGTATTATCATAATTTATTCATGTGGCCCACGTGGTCAGTGCTGTCAAACAAACAGAAACAATTAGATGGGCTTATATATATACACCATTTCTAGAGTAAACAAATCCCTGTGGTTGAGGTGGTTGTAACCATTGCAACGGAATTTCCCCTTTTTGAGTTGAAGGATTGACCTCATTAACCAGGGGTAGTAGTCAGGCCATGTCATGGCGGGGTCAACTAATTTAAATATAACGTTTGGGTCTCTGCTGATTGGCCAGTTTGCAAACAGGGATTATTAAATAACCATTTCTGTATGGTGTTACAACAATGTGTTTATCGTAAAACGTAAATTTACATGATTGTTTGTATTTCCATATTGTGATATTTATTTTGACGTATCTTCATTAACTTCATAAGAGAGTGAAACTAATAAAAATCAATTAATCCATCAATCATCTATCAACTGATCTATCTATCTATCCATCTATCTATCTGTCTGTCTAGCTGTCTGTCGGACTGTCAACCCGCTACCTGTCTATCAATCAATCAATCAATCCATCAATCAATCAATCAATCAATCAATCCATCCATCGATTTATCTATCTATCTATCTATCTATCTATCTATCTATCTATCTATCTATCTATCTATCTATCTATTAGACACAATTGTTAATAGAACTGTACTGTACAGATCATGACCATATTTGAGAAGTGGTCTTACTAGTGATGCTTTCTTGGGCCGAGATTCTACTGTATTTCCGTAAACAAACCAACAGTTACTACCCAAGCACTGTGGTGGTAAAGTGTGCCTTAAGGCGCCGTACTTAACCCAGCTATATAGCGCATCTCATATCTCCTGTACACTTGTAGTTATTTCCCACCCCCAATAAAAGCAAGAGTGTATCAGCAGAATAATGTTTATGCCACCCTATGCAATTACATAGCTATAACATTGGCATAACTTTGACATAACGTAAGGATGACGTTGTTATAACACCCACACTACAAACAGAGTTCTGAGTATTGTATAATACATTACAATAACATGGCACTAACTTCACCATAAAATGACAATTGTTTGGAATACATACACCTTGTACAAGCATACTTGAGATATGGTAGAATGGTTGTCAATATAACAAAGATATTTATGGCTGTGATTTATAGTTATAGTTGTTGCCAAATAATATGTTAATAATATATGACCCAATGGTGAGGCAATAAACTATACAGACAAACCAGGCTTTCAAATCACCTCACTATTAAGACCACCTCGACATTATGACCCCCACCTGAAAGCCCTAGAATTGTCATTTACCTCACTATAAAGACCACCTCACCACTGAGGCCAGTATACGTATTCTGTACCAAAGGTGTTATAATGCTGATTGACGTATGAACACGATAATGTCATACATAATACATTAGGCTGACTATAATTGCATCCATGTTATTAGGGCTAATCAAATTTTAATGACCGCATCGAGTCACAATTACAGTACAATATAAGTACAGTAAACGCCGGTTCCAGGGAATACTGCTAACAGGGCGCTGTACATAAAATATGAAATCGATGAAAAAAATTAAAATGTTAAAAAAGTTATGAAACAAATATAAAAATTATATAAATCGAGAATAAAAAAAAAAAGATGTTTAATTATAGTCTGTATGCTTTTCTAAAAAGTAAAGTTTTCGAAGATTGTTTAAAAGATGCAAGACTAGAGGGAGTTCTAAGATGAGATGCAAGACTAGAGGGAGTTCTAAGATGAGATGCAAGACTAGAGGGAGTTCTAAGATGAGATGCAAGACTAAAGGGAGTTCTAAGATGAGATGCAAGACTAGAGGGAGTTCTAAGATCGCATATGTTTAATACTGTTATATACAGCCAGACCAACTTTCGTTACAACCGGTTGTCGTTATATGTGGGTCTGGTGAGAAAGAAAAAACAAATTACTTTCTTTATACAATACTCGATATAAATGGCAGATGTAATATCTGTTGAGAAGTATATTTCAATTGTTTTATACACTCAAGTCCAAAATTCAATGGTCTTAACATTAATGTGGTCGTAATAGTGACGTGTCTTAATGTGAGGTGAGACTGTACCATAATCATTGAACTTTTTAACTAGAATTAAACTTTGACTAATCCATAATTAATGTAGCAAAGGATGCAAGTCATTCTAAACATATAAATTTCCCTCTACTGTCTCAGTTTTGTAGAAGACTTAAATGCCAATTTAGCAGACAATTAGCAGAAACAATTAGCAGAAACAATTAGCTGCAATGTTTCCAGATCAGAACAACTTGGATGATTTCTCTGAATTGAATTTGCCTAGTTTTATCAGACAACGTAGTCATTAGGTGATTCAATTTTATTACCAGCTTTACCCAATTAGGTTGAATACATATTAAGCTTTTAATAACAACTCAAGTATGAATAGTCCCAGTATGGAAGTACTTAAAAAGAAAATTACTATGGGAATTCAACAGCAGAATTAATAGACGATTCACACATCCTTGATCTTTGATCTTTTCGCAAGATCTAGCCATATCTCGGGATACCATTCGGTGAGTATGCACCTCCGTTATGACTTAAAACCTATGGGCCACAGGATGGCGCCTTGTGGTACGTATCTCAGCAACGGAACGCTCACCTTGGGAGCCTATCACCACGGAGCGGTCATAAATAGCAAAGGTCAATCTTTTTAAAAGCCCCTTATAAGGGCATCCCAAGCTCTAAGCACCGAAATTGCTGTGTAAATCTGAATCAAACCAGACAAAAAGCCTTCTACAGGTCTATGGGATGCCACCCCAGCAACAAAGAGAGATTAGCAATCAAAACACAGCTATAAATTGCACTGAACAAACGGTATAGTCATTGCAGTCACAGGTATAATAGGTAAGGTCTTCTGCTTACAGAGCAACCTTGCATTTATTGTCTGAAGTGAAGAAGTGTTCCAAAGCAATGGTGTTAGTGTTTGTTATGCAACAAATTGTCTTGCCTGCATGACCATGCAGTCAGCTTTCCCAATAGTGGATTTTCACGGAAGGTTCTCTGTATTTACATCAGGTGGCTATTACAGAATACTGCAATTCCATTGGCTGAAAAAGTTCCCGCCCTTGACTCTGATTGGCTAAAGCAAAGTGTATCCTAACGGCAGTATTTTTAGTGCATTTTAATGTATATTTGACATCTTATCATTAGTTGACTTCTGTTATTTCCCAGGGAAAATTATATTTATGGAATCAGTAAGGTTTGACCTACTATGTCTGAAAAGCAAAATGAGTAATAAGAGGAGAGGAAAGACTTATGTCTTGCTGAAATCAGGACTGCTCAGTGAAAGGTTCTATTGGGTGATAAAATATTATGCTGGTTAAAACATGCCAAGTGTGTCTAGGGACAGTTTCTTCTTAAGGTCTCCTGTAAGCAACAGAGTTTGGCAATCAGTAACGTGGTTGAGGCTGAACGCATGCCTGTTGGAAAGCACTGGAGCACTTCATTGCATCAGATAATAACAAGAACTAACACATCACGCTGCTAGAGAATTGTACATGCACATAATTACTATTGGGACATTGGATTTATTAAATATATGACTAATCAATAACACTTTAAATACTGGCATATATATCATGTACAATATTGTCTACCCATAAACAGTAGGCCTACTTGCGCATATAATTTTATAGTGAGTCTAGCATATTGCAGCATTTCACAATTTCACATCTGCAATCTACTGTCAAGCTCCAGCCTTATGAAAATATCAGACATCCATAATTTAAGCCCAAGATTAAAAAGCACTATGAAAATCTACCCAGACAAAGACAGCCATTCTTGCCCCACAAATTAAACTGTTACTGCAACGAGGAAGCCTCGTTTTGGTCCGAGTCCCATTGTTACAATAGGTAGCTTGATTAGAGGGCTTTATTGGTAAGAGTCAATCAGAGGAACTCGCAATGGTGTAATTTCGGTTGGTGCACCCAATTGGCTGGGAGGGCATTCGTTCCCATGATGCACTTGTGGTGTCCCATGATGCACTGCAAGAAGCTCATTAAGATCTCTATCTATTGGCAGCCATATTGGAAAATGGCGGTGTGCACGAATTGTAAACCATACATCGTCTCAATTGCAATTATGTTGCGATTATGCTCTATACCAATTGCAATGATGGCAAGATAGAATCCATGCTATCAAGAGGTCACCAAGTAATGGGTCAGTTGGTCATTTCATGCTGGACCGATTACAGACAAATCTATTATAATGCCTCTCTCTATTTGGCTTACGCTAGTGCACACGCAGGTCACACTCAGGACACCTACTCTGTATATCTAATGGTAGATTTTTTAGTTCCTTTTTCTCTCAAAACAATTAAATGATTGATTTCATTCTATCCATTGAATCATTTCAATGTCTTAAAATACTTTTTTCTGATTTCTTTGGTGATTGTGTATATGTTAGGCTACATACAATTTCATGTCACTGAATAAAATATGTTCATCCTAATACCAATATTGAATATTATGTTTAGGATAGCTAGATAGATAGATAGGTAGGTAGGTAGGTAGGATAGATAGATAGATAGATAGATAGATAGATAGATAGATAGTCAGTCATACACTATCTATCTATCTATCTATCTGAGTGTGTGACTGACTGACTGACTAGATAGATAGACAGTGCGATAGACTAACCACTTAACTAACTAACCAACCCACCCAACCAAACGACTGACAGACAAAAACAAGCACCCAGCAGCACCGTATTCCCAAACGCAACAATATTCATATTTCCCAGTCATATCCATATTTACGTAGTTGATGCAGAAGTCTTTGATAATCCAACGCGCTGTGTGTGTACATCAGCAGAT
The DNA here is from genome assembly GCA_932294295.1 of Alitta virens. Lineage (NCBI taxonomy): Eukaryota > Metazoa > Annelida > Polychaeta > Phyllodocida > Nereididae > Alitta > Alitta virens. The sequence goes on along the minus strand of OW028580.1, from coordinate 17,320,879 downwards.
TTGCTCTCTGAGTTCGTGTGACAATGAATGTGTATGAGGGACTTGTGATCACCTGTTCAAACACATGCATTGGACTCTTCAATTACTGCATTTTTTCTGTCATTTTTTTGTGTTCCCATACAATGGTTTGCACTTAGACCAAATGACACTATTGTTACTGCTCAGAATATAGAGTTAAACTAAGTTTGTTGATGCATAAAAAGACTCAAATACATTTGAAAGCAATATATTCACTACCACTGTCTTTTAATTTAAGAGTACTGAAATCGAATTTCAATTATTTCCACGAAATTGAGGACCAAAATTTGATGTTTTTTTCGTGAGTTTTTAATAGTAAGATTCAGGATTTTTTTTATTTCCACACAGTATGTAGTTGTTCAGTACAGTTAGTCTGTAGTACATGGCATAAACACTAAAATACATAAGCATACTGTAGGGGGTGTGCATTAGCTTACTAAAAAGCTGTGAAATTGCACACACACCCCTTTCACTATAAAGGTACATATACAGTGAAACCTCACCATTAAAACGACCCTCGGTGCAAATCTTACTAGTCTTAATAGCAAGACAGTCTTATTAGTGAGGTAAACATTTCGACCAAATGGGTGGTCTTAATGGTGAGGTGGTCTCAAGCGAGTTCCACAGTAGTTATATAGCAGGATTCTACTGTAATGACAATGACTGTAAAACCACGTGCACATATAATTCCACGAAAAAATATAAAGACTGCTGCATGACCCTCATTCTGCAAACTCGGACGCAAATCAGGGCCATGCTTGCTTGGCTATAATTGGTGGAGCCTTTATGAGTAAGTCAGGTTGGAGATTCTGCATTTATGTGCATGTTAAATGAGAAACAAATCTATATTAACCTGCCTGCAGCAGTGCTGAAGTGGATCCCGACACCAATACAGCAAGACCAATCTTTTTGACTGCCAATAACATTAAATTATACTCCACCACGTGACCTTATCTACTTTTCTTTTGCGAGATACAACCAACAAAAATGTCAGTTAACTCCCTCCAGAGTGCAAACTGAACTGTTATGTGTAATAAAGGCATTAAAAAAAAAAAACCTCTAAAAATAACATTAGTAAATATGCCTAATGGAGTATAAGTTAGTTATATCCCTCATAGTCGGGAGTTAACTAATACTTACAACATGACATACCAAACCAAATGAACGTGTGTACATAGCTAGTGAAATGTCAGTAATAATCTGCACACTGTACAGAATTTCATATCCCTAAAAAATCTATGTGGTCCCGATTGAAATGAAACAACTGTCGAAGGTGTATCACTTTCTTTCTCTCTGCAGATGCTCTCAGCCAAGGAGATGTGGCAAGTGGCTGTGGTTGGTCCCTACTGATGCGCTAGCATCTCTTCAACTGCTGCTGATGCGGCTGAAGCTGCTGCTGCTACTGCTGCTGCTACAAGGCGCGCTGGTGTAGTGACACCCCAGCATCCAAGAGATGCTCTCACTTCATGAGTGTCAGTCAGGCCTCATACACCGAGAAGCCGCCTAGCTCGACAACTGCAGTGCTCATACACACCAGTGCGAGGGACCGAGGAAGCACGAAGGCGTACGGAAACGCCCGAGAGAAAACGGCGGGAATACGGAAGTGCCCGAGATGATGCGTAACTGAAAGACAGGATACGAAATTACTCGAGAAGATACGAACATTCAAGACTGCAAGAGTAATGTTCATCAAAGTTTAACTTCCTAACAAGGAGTACACTTCAAACTAACTTCAAGTTGCTCACTGAAAATTTAAACTGGATTAGACTACTGCAAACTAAGTTTCACTATTGTAACTAACTTTACTGGAGCATTATTGAAGTATTTAAACTGGTCTCGATGCACTGTATAAATTCTACAAAGTTATCAAAGCGGAAAACCAAGGAGCAACTGAACAAAACACATTTCAGTTCCGGTGTTTATCAATTAAATCTATTGCACGGGTACTTTGACAAATTACGCTCGGATTAAACACAATTTTCTTAAACTTTCACCAAGGATTTTACAAGTACAATTCGCTGTAAAACTGCAGCTAAACCATCGCGTGTTATCAAGCAATACTTGGGAAGTAATTCACACACAACTACTCCCTCCCTCTAAGCCACAATCTAGCTGGGGAAATCTAGTCCACTCTGTCACCACGGAAGCTTGAAGTCTTTTTGCATTTTTTTGTTTTTTTCACGCTCCCCAATCAACATAAACTCGGTGATACGTAAGCTCCAGTTTTACTGCTCTCAGAACTGTCATAACTTCGATCAAAGGAGCCGTCGACTCCCTCAGCCATTGATATACTTCTGATATATTGGATTCTCAAGTTGTAGTTGTCAGATATACACGGACACACAGGAGCTCCTTGAGGCGTTCCTGTCAAGGCTAAAACCTCTTGAGAGTTCTGCGAAGAGAGCTTAGGCAACCAAATATCATAAATACTTCCACGTAAACATCTTACTCACACAAGCGGCATAATTTCATCCTCTTACATCTTATTTCTAGATACTTAATCATATTTTCGTGACTTTATATCAAATATATGACAATTACATCAATTTCTTGGCATCAGTGTGGCTCGAAACCAACGTTAATAGGATTTTGATGACGTTTATGCTGACGTCATCATGACACCACAACCTAAGACGCCGGATGCACAATGGGACGCTAGCAAAGACGCACCTTTACCCCACACCCTTCTTGACGTCACAACGAGTGGATTACGTCACCAACAAGTGTCATAACAGACGCCAGCCACAGCTTACCTAAGTCTAACAACGCTGAGTAACTCCGCAAGCCGATTTGCAGCTCTCAAGTCTCGTTCTAAGTCTCGTGGGCAACGAGAGTTCACTTGATATCTATCGGAATAGTAAATGGACAGAAAAGTCAGACAAGATCAATGAAAACAGCTAAAAACTAAAAAAAAACAGCTAAAATACAATTTCCATATCCCTGGAGTTAATTACAGACGTCAGTTTTCTTTTATTCTTTGGAATTACCAAAAAAAAAAAATGCCGCCGAGCTGAAGCTCACATAACCCTTGTGACGTCACGTTCGAGCATCAATCACAGTCTCTTTGTTGCAAAACATGGTATATTTCCATTAATTATCTCTTCAACAACCTAACATCCACTTCATATTTCGACTTCAGGATTATATCTGTGAAGTGTTGTCATCTGCAAAAATACAGTGACTGAAATGAAGTCATAGGCTAATCTGCAGAAATATATGATGAAATAAAATTTTCCGATTATCTGTAGAAGAATTGGTTGATATTTAAGTTATCAGCTAATCTGCAGAGGGGGAAAAACTGGTTGATAACATTAATCAATGATCATGACCTGAAGACACCATTGGATCAAATACATCAACTGATAATCTGCAGAACACACTGGTTGATAAGAAACTACAAGGCCAAGAAATTCCACGCAGTAACACTTTTTAGCAGCAGGATTATTTGTTTCGCAATTTGGATTACAAACACAACCTTTGGATGTTTACCATTGTAACAAGTGAAGAGAACACACTCAAAGGTAACATTGCACTTTTATGTGTGTGACTTATTTTGTCTGAGACTCCCATGCCTTTGCAAGGACACTCAAACTTGCATTAGGCTACAATAAAAGCACTTTGTTTCACACAAAACTGCATTAGGAGTACTGTAAAAACAAAAGAGCACAACTGGATCACACTATTATTTTCGGTACATCCTGGAACTACCAGGATCCGAACATCACTATTTGATGCTAAAAAAGGTTTGATACACCATCTGGGGGTGACAACGTGTCAAAGACACTTAGTGGAAAAAAAGCTCCGCTCTATTATTGATCCCTGAGGTATACCAGTGTTATACTATTGGACCACACAGGGCTATGAGTAAGAATGATGATTGTGTTATACAGTGGGTGAACAATATTCCTCCCCATTGACTAGTTTAAAAGGAACACTACACGAATGAAGGTATGGATTAGAGCGAAATTCTCTGACTGTCACTGGTGATAATTCCTGATTATTTTACACAGAACTAAACCGAATCATCTGACTGCATATGACATTATATGAAAGAGGTACTCTTAAGAAAAGAATAGAAGTAAACCGAAGCTCTCTGACTGGAACTGATAATCTCTTCATCATATCCACGACCTCAATATTTCCTGCACGAAATCAAGTTACTTCCAATCAGGACATGAATATTGAAATGCACCCCAGGCTATAGGGACTCAAGCCACACTGCAGCAGCCAATACTTTCACTTAACTTGAATCTGTGCCACTTAAATCAAATTTAGCCAAACAAATTGGTGCTTGGTGATTGCCCGGAAACTGCAATAACACATTTCCGCTTCCACAATTAAATGGGAGTTATTTTTAGCACTTTAAGCGTAATATCTCACACCACTTCAACAGACTATTTTTAACGACATGCACTTTCTCTCATATTGATTTATATTGTCTTCCGTGGATATATATGCCAGAGGATTTATCAATCATTGAAATGCATTGAGTGAATAATTCGTTCACTAGCAGTGGATTTAAATACAAGCTGTTTCAGCGAAGAATTTTACGGCACCTCAGAGAATTTGAGAAGCCTCTGAAATTCCGCCCTGTATCTCAGTTCATCTGACCTTCAACAGAGGGCGTCCTAATCGCAACTGTCACATGATCAACACGTGACTAAACACGGCTGCCACTGCATGGCTGGTCAAAGAGGGAGAATTGGTCAAGCCGTGCTGATTAAAACGATCACTGAAGTGCATAGCGATTAGAGGAACAGACTGAAAGCCACAGTTTCTTGTCTATTGCTTTCTTTGAAGCAATCCTCAGGCTTAATTAACTTGCATTCACTGCAGCCACCAATGCTGATTACACAAATGAGCAAGTCCCGTACTAGTGGGCGAACAGTGGGTACAGACGCGAACTCTTGTTGAAGGCTTGAGTGTGAGACCAGAAAGAGAGTCTATGTTACTGCTGAATTGCAAATCACAACACACAATTGAAACTTCCTAGCATGCATGCAATCTGATGGCCCAGTGGGATAGATTTTCAAAAAAAGCATCGGATTGATTGAATTTGCAAAGACTCAACTACAAAGGACTGTGATTGTGTGATTTTTATCTGGATCACTGACATAAAAAGCGCAAAGGCATGTGAAACCATGGTCACAAGCGGATTGAGTTAGGATATTGTTCAATGATTGGATGATTATACAGGCTGCCAGTGACATGGTCCCGCAGCTCATACGGTGAATTGCCTTTAACACAGACTTTGAAGACTGATCGGATCGCTGCAAGCGGTGTGTGTAAAGCTAACAGGGAGGATACAGTGATGTGAATCTACTTACAGCCATGAGCTTGTAGGCATTATGAGTAACAATGAGCCAGTGTAGCCATAATGACGTTACATGCCATTTGCAATCTTGGTGGCCTAGTCCTGTGAGCCACTTATTCTTCCGTGAGGATGTCAGTGTGACGTATACAGGACATCATTGGAACAGGCAGTACATCGTGAGCTAGTGATAAGAGTCGACGATAGACAGTAACTAAACATGGCGGTCCCTAGTCCGACACCCGAGCTGCCTCGATTCGATCCAATGGCCAATGGGTGGTCCCCTGAATTCCGCGAGGCTGCCCTGGAGCCAATGTTAGACTTGCCTTCCGAGGATTGGCCACCGGGAAATAACGCTGCTCCTTTAATCCTAGAGCAGCTCAATTCCAGCATCAATGTATCTGAGGGACTCCCTACGGGGCTGAACATGAGCAACCACACTGTAGTTGCCCCTTTCATATCACTGCATTACCCCTTACCCTTCATGATTGTGATCGCTGTGCTCCTTCTCTTGCTAACCATCACCACAATTTTTGGCAACCTCTTGGTAGGCCTAGCATTATTCAAATTCAGACAACTGCGTAATGTGTCCAATTACCTCATTGGCAATCTTGCACTCAGCGACTTTCTACTAGCCACGACAATCTTGCCATTATCAGCAGTCTATGAATGCCTAGGATATTGGGTGTTTGGCGGTGTGATTTGTTACTTCTGGCTCTGTGCCGATGTACTTTATTGCACCGCTTCAATTTGGAACTTGTGCATTATTGCGTTTGACCGCTTCACCGCTACACTCTATCCGGTGTGGTATAGAGAGAAACGCAACACCAGGCAGGCTCTGATTTACATCGGGATAGTCTGGGTGTTCTCTTCAGCTATATGTGTCCCGCCCTTGCTGGGCTGGAATGACATTACAAGCAGTTTTGTATACCAGAACGAGACAGGAGTCCACCAATGTATCCTGTTTCAGACTCGCAGTTACGTGATGTACTCCGCTGCTGGGTCATTTTACATCCCGTTCTTCATCACTACCTTCTTTTATATTCGCATCTTCAGTGTGTTAAAGAAGCGCATGCAAAGGATGAGGAGTAGACACAAGGAGAATCGCAATGCACTCAAGAATGTACAACCACGAACAGTGGTTGTCAACAACCACAATAACGCCCCTAAGAAGGCCAAACAACCTGAAATTGAGCTCAGCCAAGTGCCTGGCAAACAGAGTAGTTCAGGGCAGACTGACGAGCTGAGTTCAAAAAGTGTCTTTGGCACAGATTCTGGGGGCGAAAATGATGACAATGAGGATGAAGACTCGTCCGCTCAGATGAAAAGTGACAATCCATTGTACGTAAGTAGTTCTGAGGCCGAAGTCACTACACGAATGCGCAATGGCATGAAAGACAAACACTTAGAGAAGGAAAAGGAGACATTAGTGATACTTAATCCTCATCATAGGTTCTCAGATTCAGAGAAGGAAAGTGACAGGGACCACATACAGATTGTTGTAACGGATGCTAATACAACAGTCCTCAAGTCTGACAGTGATATGGACACGGCTAATCAGAATGTCAAAAACACTGTGCTGACCATTGCACCCAAAAAGATCCCTCCCAGTGTACTGGTCACTACAGAAGATGGTCAGCCTACCAAACGCAAAGGTTTCTTGTCACCCTTTATGAGGGGTCACAAGGAAAAAAAGGAAAAACAAAGGACAAGTCAACGACGAAAAGTCGATCAGCGTGAGATTAGGGCCACCATCAGGATGGCCATTATTATTGCATGTTTCTCCGGTTGTTGGTTAGGATTTTTTGTCATTTACGTCGTGAGGGCATTTTGCTCAATATGCAACATCCCTCGTGAAGTGGACGCTTTCTTCTTCTGGCTTGGCTATTCGAACTCTTCCATGAATCCAGTACTTTACGCCATTTTCAACGAAGAGTTTCGGAGAGCTTTCCAGAAGATCTTAGGTTGTTACAAGCCTCGTAACAAGGGCATGAGGCACTGATAATAACTGTTAAATAGCTGCGTGTATATATTATGATGTGATCTTGCAAAAGTTTACATTGTACATTACATTTACAGAGATGTTTCATTGACATGTTATGACTTACTAGAGCAACGAATGACTAATGCTGCACTTAGTTTAACTTAGACTTTCTGAAATGCATAGTATTTCAATTGAGGTACAGATAGTTTCACATGATATGTTTCTATTGTATTTATGGAATGGTTTCTCATGAACATTAAGTATGACATAAAATCTTTTCCAATCTGATTGCACTACCTTTGGCTTTAACAAAACCGTTGTGTGATGTCAATTTCTATGAACTATGCACTAATTGCACTTGCAAACTATTGCTATAGGTGTCCTCAGTAGGCTCTAGTGATGCAATGTTCACAGGACCATTTTCCCCTCTTTACATATTATGTATCTATATTGATCAGTATACACCCAAATCCAATGCTTATATGTATTAAGTAAATATATGCCCACTTTGCAACTAAGCACATGGGTGGTTGATATTCAAACACCGTATTCGAACAGCGAACATCCCCTTTGTCGGGCTACTTCAGCACTTATGTGCCATTTGTTTAAATTCCAATGGGCTTTGTTCAAAAGCGACTGCATCTCACGATAATGGCCATGAATACTTGCCATCAGAGTCAAGCGAACAATGCCCTTCCACTGTTCGTTCAGAGATTCACGATTCGGTGGCTGAAGAAAAGACACGACCTTGACCTCCATCCGACCTTTGGTCACGACCTCATGTCACGACCTTTGAGGTAATTTCCATTTGCATAAAAGAACGCCAGGCAACCATTTCAATGTAAGATTTTTGATTTGATGATAGTAAATAGCCATTATATAGGAATGAATCTGTTTAATATAGGAATAAATCTGTTTAATAACCTAATATTCGTTCTAATAGGCCAAACATTATCGACCTGAATGATTCACATAGTCGCACTTATTAATTACAGTTGATAGGACATAGCAATTGATCGAGGCAAATAAGGAAAATAAAGAATATCTAAACTTGGAATAACATGATCTGGTTGACTATATACAAATATTCAGTGACATCAGCACTGATTAATGAAATAGGATACATAATAGTCATAGAGCAGAACAATGTTTACTGAAATATGATATCAATGGATTGGTATTACATATAGAAATAGAGTACACAAGTTTTTAGTTAATCCCATGATGTCAGCCTGATATACACATTCAACAAACTCGAAAGATAAACTGAGTAAGTTTACCTTTTATCCTATGAATAGAAAATAATATAAACGGGTAATAAAAGTGGATTTGCACTGGCTTTGGGACAAGCTTACATCAAACGATAGGTTAGAGAGTTTTCTTCAGCTGCTTCACTAGCCTCTATTTGCTGGACAATCTGAAGATCTATGTCAAGTAGAGGTAGAAAAAAGTAAGATATAAGAAAAATCTAAAAAAATATATTAAAAAACGCGTCAACTTCAACACAAACAGACTGGTGGGAAGTTTAAAAACTCCAAACACAAGGACAGTGGAGGGGCATTGAGCTTAACTCGGGAGTGGAAAAAAACACCGAGGGCAAAAACCTCGTGCAGCCGATGTAAAGTAAGCGGCTAAACTTTCCTCAAAAGCGACTGCGCTAATCCATCAATTGGCTCTTTTCACACCTTCCACCCAAGCCCATTGGTAATGCAATGCTTTTCAATGCAATTCTATGGCATAGTAGTCCCCAATGTTTTTGTTTTGTTGTTTGGATATTGTTTGCTGAATCGAGTCATTTAATCGAGTCATTGAGTCGTGTGTGTATTTATCAACCGCTATTGCTGCAGCACAAAAACATGAAACTATAACAGACCAAAAGTTCAATCAATCAGTACATTTTGTCATTACTTCTCCAAACAATTCAACAAAAATCGCTTGAAATTTATAGAAAACCAAGCGTTTCCTGTCAATGCTAAAACGAGGCACAGAATGAAATCGTCCATCGAATAATTCAATGTAATGAATTTTCGAAGTCATTGGTTCACGTTAGATTTCAAAAGGAGATCAAACCTCCAGGAAACTGACTTGATATATTAACCTCTACAATTCAATGGAAAAAAATTGTTAATCATTTAATCAATGACAAAATTTACAACCGAAAAGCTAAATAAGCTCGATCTTGAATAAGGTTCAAAAACTGTTATCATGCATCCTTTCGAGTAACCTGCATTCTGATTGGTTCTCATTTTTGTTACGTGCAATACGATTGGTGGAGTGAATACCACGTGACGTCCCCCTATGATCTGATTGGTCGTTGTGTAAAAAAAGGCTGGAGTAACAGTCAACATGGCATAAGTGTATCTATATTTAGATCTGTTGTGTATGCCTGCAAGATATGACCAATAGTAAATGACAACCTTTGTTTACAATTGTTATAACCATGACATATTAATCAGTCATTTAATGAGCAGTTGATTAAATTGCATTGATATAACATTGGCTGATATCAATACAAAGCATGGTAGATAGGGACCAATTTGAATTGTTTATAACCAATGTTACATGTGGAAATATCAAATACAATATATTTATTATGTTAACAATATTTGTTTTACACGCACAATTGTACAATTAATGTTAAATATGCTTAAACATTGTTAAAGGTCAAGTCTAATGGGGACACATTTTAGCCTTATTAGATTCGTTTCGATGTAAAAATAAATACCTGCATGTTATTTGATGAGCATTCGGCATTACAAGTTTTAGTGTTTATCATTCAATTAACCACCTTCCATCCATCACAGCTTTCATCATTGTATATAATGCACATTTATCCTGCAGTATGTCAATTATATTAGCATTATTTTGGGCAATAAATATTGTCAATTAAACTGGAATGCCTCCACTTCAATCTGTCATATTGTATTTGCAATTTTGTTCATTTCCCAAAGCAATTAATGCTGTATGTGTATGTGAAATGATGGATGATAATGAGCCATCAGGAATGGCACATCTCGCTTCAAAATGTATGACACGTTCATCTCAGGACCATTTTAGACATTACATTACTTCTCAATCCACTGATTTATATTGTGTTTAAATCTATAGTTTTAGTTTAATAATGTGTTCAACCATAGTTCTGTCAGGAACAGAATAAACGTTTAAGAATATGGAAAAGCAGCCCTCTAAACTTCTAATAAGGATTGATTGAAATAGAGCAGTCAATGACTAGTCATAAAGTAAGTTTGTTACTGATGCAGTTTGGTTGATGCAGTGTGTGCCTTAACCACGAGGCATCCACGCCACTGTCGAAGCCACTCAGCAAAATCATGAAGTTGGATACTGATATTTCCAAAATGTAACTTTATTTTGAGAGTATACTACATGAACACTGATGTACATTAAAAACGCATTATCTCGGGTTTGTACAAAACGTTTTACCTATGCGTTTTTAAAGTCCATTAGTGTATATCCATAATTCCATATTCATACCACGCTTAGGCGAAGTAGTGATATTCCTGTTGGTAGCAATTCTAATTAAACAGAAAATTTGCTCTCGAACTACAGCTTTTTGCCTTCAGCACCGCTGTGCCAGTAACGCAAAAAGCAGAAAACGTGAGCGAATCAAAAGTCATTTACCAGACGTCTTGCGAGAGCGAAAATTTCTTCTCGATAATCCTTCATTATGCTTCTTTCATTACTTCTTCCTCACCATTAATCATCATCAAACCCAACAAGTCATTAATGGGCACCTTTTCAGCTTGGGGGAGCGGCTATTACTTCATAACTCTTGTCACGACTCATTTATTTCATCGTAAAATAATGCATGCTCCCTGGGTCCTTTTTCGCGTCCTTTTCTTCCTTTTTGACGTGCCTTTTTTCGGTCCCGTCCACTCCTCTTCGACCAAATTTTCCGCTTTGAGCGTGCTAGTAATAACGCTTTTTGGGAAGATAAATTTCGATTGAAAAAGACAAGAAGGCGGCAAAATTGTCTTCATATTTTACGTCATCTTGTCCAACCAGCTGCCATACTTGTCTTTTGGCTGCTTACATAATTGCAGCAAATTACCCAATCTATCACTTTTGCATTTATCCACCCTTGACAGCCCATCCAGGGCTCAGCCATAGGTCACTGCAATATAAAAGTATTCAAAGCTGCTGTGAACAGGGCTGCCACCTTAAACCTTCGCCCACATAATGAAAGATATCAACTTGTCTATTGTCTTAACTACGACGGCCTAGTGGTTAAAGTGAGAGGCAGCACCCTTCAAAATTCAGAGTTCAATTTCTGCTTAGCCACTACTTGATTGGGTGGGCTACATCAAACAAATGTCATTTGTTACAGATGCAAGTTTTTGTAGTGGCTTGCAGCATAGGGTTTCTCTTAGCCTGAGAAATCTGATGTACGCTTAGCTCTTATTTATTATCTGATATTTCGTGAGCGCTAGCCGAAAGACGAGCATGGCAGCTGGTTGGACAAGATGGCACTATAAATTTCACAATATGAATAAGAGCCGACAGCGGCGTGTGGTCAGTCAGAGTTTCTCGGGCTAGGTTTCTCTATGCTTGCAGTTTGCAAATAGTAACAATGCTGAAGCGAGTCATCGCCCTAACCACAACAAAAGATGTGACATGCGCTTGTCAAGACTCATCATCCTCAGCATTATGTCTGCTGCTGACATCTGATCAAAGAGGTTGATTCACTCAAGTGATGTTGGAACAATGACAATTTCTCTATTCAAATACTAGTGGTGGGACGATGATCGACTAGAGTCGAAAGTCAGTCGTTTCACGCCATTAATCAAGTACTTAGAAGCAAAAATGTGCAATAGATTTTAATCGGAATGCATCACAAACCAATGGGGAACAAATTCAATAGATATATGATCCATGAATTTATAATTTATCTTACAATATTGACTTACATCTGTCTTAAGTTAGATGTCGTGACGAACATCGTAACAGGATTTTCAAACCGATTATGAACTGATCATCAGTCGGTTTCCCACAACCGATGATCAGTTTAGAGAATGAAACCGACTCCCACCACTATCAAATACCATATGTAGGTTTCTATGATGCACCATGTTGCCTTTAACAGTTGACACAGCATAATCTTCTCTTCATCTTTCAGTAAGACTTCATTGATTTTGATTAGTAGGTTGTTTGTTTTTGAAGGGGTTGCTCTTGCTAAATTATGACCACTGACCAATCTGTCTTAGCGAGTCCCTCCTCATTTGAATATGTCATATTTACAAACAATTAAAAAAAATTGAATCTGTTGGGGAGAATCTAAAATTGCAGCTTTAAGCTTGGCCAAATCAGCTCACCTTAGACATGAAGCATATACTGGAATTTGGCAATACAGAAACCTGAGAAAGATTATGTTAACTGAATCAGAATGAAATCTTCCAGACATTGGGGTGAAAAGGTTAAATGTCATCCACCCCAAAGCCTACACAACGTAGTTTAGGCCTAAACTACATGGTGTTTTCCAGAATATAAAGGCTGTAGTTTGTAAGTAAGCAAGTTTTACAAGTTCTCAATGTTCAAAGTTGCTCCTTGCTTAATTCTTCAGAAGTTCTGAATTTCAAACAACCGCAATACCATTCTTTTGTAACAAGCACATAAATGATAATGACAATGCCAAATACTATGCGTGACTCAAAATAGTGAATGAGAGGCGACGAGTCACTAAAAGAGTCAGAAAAGCAGTCACGGAAGCCTTGGAAAAGAACCGAAGGGCGCGGAGACCTCGGGGTAACCAAGAAGCCTTTCGGAGAAGTTAATTACCAGGAAGAAGGACCATTAACCAGTGTTAAACCTCTTTTAAGGGCAGGCCTTACACCTACAGCTCTTGTGAGCGATATTAAAAGATCATTCACTCCAGACGAGGGTGAGTGGCACCCAAGTGCATTGAGTACAGCACATTGCACATACTGAATGCTCCCCAGTTGAACATTATGGTCAAAACAATCAATAACTGCTCCCCCAGGCTGTATGCTTAAATGATATCGATGTGCCTGTTCCATGACCAGTCAAAGGGTGTTTGACTGGTCTTCAATCACACCATGTTACCAGTCTAAGTTCTTTTCAGAGTGACTTTACGAGCACTTTATAGCAAAGTGTATCAAGGGACAGATCATGTTGCACCAGCTCAAATGGCTTCGGCTGAGTGGTTCATTGCCTCCAATTAAAGTTTAATGGACCAATCTGTGAACTTATTTTTCTCAAAAGAATTTCTGATAAGGTCCCAAGCGCAAATCGGTGTCGAAATGATTTGACATTCGAATCGTTAAGTCAGTCTACTAGTATAATGCATACAATACTTTTTGGAACAAGATCGAACTGGATATTGATGGACTCCATGCCGCCTCCCTTGCATAGACACGAAGTCTAAGATACAGTGGGTGGTGGGTGAATTAGGGCTATACGTCCTGTATTTCTGCACCTGATGGGCTAATTGGGACAAGCAGGGACCATGGCAATGAGATGAGGGATGAAACAGCCATCCAACTTAGGCTTGACTGGGGAATTGAACCAGGGACCCAGTGGTTGGAAAAAATCAAAATCACTAAGCCAGGCCCCAGCCCCTCTCAGGTACACTCGTTTTACATGCCTAAGCATGGGCACCAAATAAAGAGATACTACATGAAAAGATAAGATCTGTCTTTTCTAATGCTTAATGTAATGATATCACTTATACTTTGATCAAACATCAAACCTAGGTTAGAACCCAAGACAGAGATGCCTAAAACCTTAACCACTAGGCCAATAAAATGCCATTCAACTACGAAATACTGTTAAACATACTACTGAACAATTGAACCAGAAGAGTGTATCGAGTACAGCTGATCAGTCAATGACATTTCTGGATCACTGGATGATATAACCACTGCCCACCACCTTAAAGTTGTGCCTAACTTGAACCTTGTTTCCTGTACTTAGTTTAATCTGTTAAAAAACCAGAAACTTCAGTGGCCAGTTACAACAAAGTGTCACAACAAAAACTACTTGATATGTAGGATGTAGGGATTTAGTGGTTAAAGCGTTCGTTGATCTTTAGTAGCAGGTTCACACCCTGACCATGGATGGCATCGAGGAGTTGGGAAGATCCCCTACAGCCACTACCTCACCTATGGGTACTTGACACTAGGCAACCACAGTGATGGCACTGTTGTGAGCGCGTAAGCCCTTGCGGTTAACCCCGCTTTGAAAGCTGAATACTCCCCAAGGAGCTGAGTACAGGTTGTGTTAGCCCGAGAAATCTGATGTTCGCTTAGCTCTTATTTATTATCTGATATTTTGTGAGCGCTAGCTGATCACCACCAAAGGCGTCTCACTATAAACGTCACAATATAAATAAGAGCCGACAGTGGCGTGTGGTCAGTCAGAATTTCTCGGGCTAAGGTTGTGTGTACTACATACCAACAGACTGCAAACCCCAAAACAATAACATAAGTGTCACATCACTCACTGAACAACAACAAATCAGTGAGGGTGACATTACGAATTAATGGTTCATAATACCCTCCCAGATCTGAGAGCTCAACATGGGGGTAATCTACAGGTCAATGACCTTATGCACCAAATCCTTTATTGCCCTCTAGCAAACCTCTAGTAGCTTGTACCCTGTTGCCCTCAACAATTTTGTGGCTTGGGGGGAATTCTTATTAGTTGAACGTGAGAAACTTTCTAAAGTTGATCCAAGCATGCAAGGAACGTGCCAATTTTGGCAAACGGAGTCACACCCCGAGAATTGAAGATGATATTACATAAGGAGTCGATATAGGAGTCACATACAAGGAGTCAAACAAGGAAGTCCTGCTTTACTAGTGTATATTGAAGACTGAACTAACTTTCTAGTATTTTGTTTGCTTGAGGAACCACAGCATAGCCAACCTAAAGACAACATACGAATTCAAACTACATATTAACAAAAACACAAGAAGAAAAAAAAAAGGCGTAAAAATAAAACAACATATATATAAGTTTCATATTTATTTTTAAAATTCCAATTTGTATGGACAGACATGAAATACTTACCAATGGGTACACATGACCTCACAATTAAGACCATCCCAGTATGAGAGACTAAAGACTTGCACCCAAGGGTGGTCTTAAATGGATAGAAAACCAACGTAATCCTCTGAAGACCACACATGAATGAAGAAAACTTCTATACTAAAACCACAGGAATTCGTACATACTTGTCATTTAAGATTACGGGACAACTAAGACCACCTCAGTGATGTGTGATTTTTGTGTCAGACTACCTCACAAGTAAAACCAACAAATGTCTACTGGATAGGATAACTTCTAACTTCCAAGCCTCTGTAGACGCCTCTGTAGACCTAGTTCGTGATACCACATCAATCTCGCTTTCAAAATCAAAACTCCTATTATTCCAGAGTAAACACTGACTTCACTTTGTCAATTCAATCTCTTTGAGAAGTTTACAATGTGATCATATAAGCTTTCATTAACTAAATAGAGTAACACTGACGTTTAAGTAGAGATTTATATCCAAAGGTTATGCATTTGAACTGATGAAATTTTGGAGGGCAACGTTGACATCACGATCAGCTACAGTTGGGTCTAGATTCCTAACCCATGCACCTCTTTATGAACATAATCTCAGCTGTGATAACTTTGAATGAGATATTGACACATCGCATGCTAATAACAACTAGCACCATTACCACACAAAAAACAATTTTTGATCTCATATCCAGCCAAACACATATTGTCATGATATCGATCTTTCAAACAAAAGCGTTTGAACTTTTGAAACATCATTAAACAGTTCAAAAATAAATGTCGCTCAAAAATAAGCAATATATAACTTGAAAGGAGTCATATTCGATCGAACGCTTAATGTTTTATACAGCGGGATCCCAGCTTACGACCTCCTTACCATTACGACCACCACACAATAAGAGTCCAACACCACAAAATAGTTAACCATATACATTCTCACTGTTTATATCAGTCACACTAGTTGATCATCAAGCCCAAAGCATTTTTACCCCAAGAATGATCTTTGTTGAGAAGTCCAACTGTAGATAGACACATTAATCAGATTCATAGAGTACAATTTCCAATTCAGTCGCTTGAAATAGATACCTTCTGCATCAGTGAAGATGGCTTCAAAAATTTCCAAATCTCTGGCATTTTACAGACACATGTCTAGTAGTTGTCTGGAGTGTCAGCAGCAGTATCCTCAGATGATAATAGCCTGTCCAGGGAGATAGATGGCCAATACCTTGAAGGTCATTTCTTTCTGACCAGCTTCTGACAGTAGAGTTATTGGTGTGCAGCATTGTGTTATATAGTGTCGTGTTGTATCATTGCATATTTTAATAGTCAGATCTGTCCATAGCAAGCACTCGCATAACATCATTCTCCAGAAATGGATATTTTGCAAGCCTATAACGAAAGTCCAGTTATAACGTGATGCTTTACTTATCTTTTACGTAAGACCCACATATAACGAAGCCCATTTATAACCAACTTTCTGACAGTCCACATACTTTGTTATAAGTGGGGCCCGGCTGTACACTGCCTTTGAGCCAACAGTAAGTAACTCACACAGTCAGAGAATAGTACTTGGTATTTAACAATGTTTTATAAAAGCTTGGAGACCTTGCTATTTCACACATTAACTCCGTGGGAGGGGCATTGCACTCGCCTCAACATAGACACCAAATACGTGACACCGCCAATTGCATCTCATGCAAAGGACATAGTTTACAATGTGAAAGACGTGCCTTAGCTTGAAATCGAACCCAATGATTGCATTTGAGCTATACAATGTTTCACTCACTGGGCTACCCACCTCTATAGATATAATCTGACGTATACCTTGATATTACGATATTTTCAAGAGTCCTGCCATTGAAGTGGTGATTTCTATGCATGTAGAATACTACATGAAAATCATAACAATCACTGCAGTGAATTGGATGGGATGGAGAGAGTTATAAAATGCAAAATATGACTGTCTTTAAAGTCGACCTATCAGCTGTATGCAGTTTTGTATTCTGAGCATGCCTCATAGGAATGATGGACTAGTAGTACCCATGGTTCTCAGCAAAGATAAACTGATATACAGTTGGATCTTGTTATAGGACTATCTTTCTATTAAGACCATCTCAATATAAAAGAACATTTAAAGATTTAGGTTTAGAATGTATACTTCTGCCATACAGTCATCCCAATGCTATAATTGAGTATTTTCACTAAATTCAGGAAGACAAGTCTTTTTTCTCATCTTATTACTCATTTTGCCTTTCAGAAATAAAAGATCATAACTAACTGATTCCATTAATATAATTTTCTCTGGGAAATAAGATAAATCAACTAAATGATAAGATGTCAATTATACATTACAATGCACTAAAAATACTGCTGCTAGGATGCACTTCGCTTTTGCAAATCACAGTCAAGGGTGGCAACCTTCACAGCCAATAGAATTGCAGTATTCTGTCGTAGCCACCTGGTGGATCGATAAACTTCTGTGAAACTGTGAAAATCAACTATTGAATCTTACATTTCGAAATATGACTCAGCTATCAATATTTCTTATCTCATCCAGCAGGTTTATTATTCTATTATTCAAATAGGCAGTCAGACCCGACTATAACACACTACTGGGACTGTCAAACAGTGTTTGTTATAATGGGGCTATTGTTATACATGAGCTTGGTGTAAACGATAGCAAAAAATCCATTCTTGGAAAATGATTTTATCATAAACTGACTTTCGTTATAAACGTGTCACTTATCTAACGGGTCCGACCGATATCATTTTCTACCAAATAAAGCAATTTAGATACAACTGAAAAATCTATCATAAACATATCACATTTATTATCATTTTCCGATTCCCTATATCAAACAAATGATGCCAAAAATAAAACTACATCATTCCCATGACCTCATATCACAACTGTTGGTACTCTCGAGCTTCCCATATCTATGTGACCCGCAGGAAAATGGCTTTCGTAATGTCTCAACCGACTACAAACGACCCGAAACAACGCATACAAATGGACCTAGATCAGCGGACAGGCTGTTTATATTCACAATAAATGTATTTCCTGATCTAAGTGGCGCATTATGGCTGTTTGTGATTCAACAGCAGACAACATAAGGCCATACACAACAGCTTGTTCAGCAAAATTTGACCACGCACAACAGCTGAATATAGTTATTCATGCAACAAGGGTTCCAGATACAGAAAGATCTTGCGATTAAGACCACCTCTCAAATAAGATCATCCCATTATAGAGATAAATAACAGGGAATCAAATTATGGCCCACGCTATATTCTTACAAATTTACCAGGGGCATTTCATATCCATACATGGCTCATTCCACAGATACATATTTATTCATAGACAGGTATCCAAAAGAAGTGTCCCTAGAAATAGACTAGAAGTAGACAGGTGTACATATTTTATTTCTAGGGACTCATGCCACTTGTCTTATTCTAGGGACAATGGTCTAGCATTGGTCTACTTCTCTGGACATCAGTCTAATTTTGTGAACAAAAATAGTCCACTAATCTGGACACCTTTTAAGTTCTTGGAAAACATGTCTACTTCCAATGACACCAGTCTATTTCTATGGACACAGGTCTACTTGTATCCACACTAGCCTATTTATAGGAATATGTCTACTTGGAGTGACAGCTGTCTGTGACTAGGAACACATGTCTGCTTCTAGTCTATTTGTAGAGATACTAGTCTACGTATTTGGATACCAGTCTATTCCGAGGGACATCTGCCTATTTCTAGGAACATATTTCGACCTCTAGCAACACCTGTAAATTTTCAGGCAAAAATATATACTCCAAGGGTCATTCTATGTGTAATTTAAGGTCTGGACTACAATCCAAGGTCATTCATGGGCAAATATTTCAGCATCTGTTATCTCTATAGTCTGCAACCATCCAAGGCAGCTTTGCTATTTCACTTAAAGCTGCACTGTCTGTCGAAATTACTATTTTCTAAAACTTCATCAAATGAGAGAAAATAACCTGATTTGATCAAGGCACACTAAATATATGCGAGCTAATGAATCTATCAGGTATTAATTAAAAAAGAAAAGAAAGATACAATAAATCTATCAGGTATTAATTTAAAAAAAAAAGATACATTGCAAGAAATCAAGACCAAAACATTGGAAATACAATGGAAATGGCACCATCCCCCATGGTTGAGTAGTGTGACGTCATCATTTGGTTTGTTTACATATTGGATTTTTTATGGCATGAAAAACTCTTATTTAAATAATTTATTATATGAATTAAAACTAATTTGTTGTGCACAAGTGGGCATGTAATGGTAGAAAACATCATGAGTGAAGAAGGGTGTATTGGTTTATATAATAGTAACGTGAAATATTTCAGAAACCCTGGAGCTGCATACTTTTTATCCGATTTACTGTCACGTCACATTAACTTTAAAAAAAAGTTGCTAAAATTACTCAAAGACAATAACCACTATGTTGTAGATTCAAGGTAGGGAAATGTTGTTTTACTTGCTGCCACTAAAGAATCAGAGGCGAACATTATGCATAGTTCAGGAACTTGGCTTCGAAAGTATAATAATTATGTAGGTGGGAATGTATATCACACACTACATGTATTTCCAAACAGAGAACTCGTTTCCGGGAGGCAAAAAAAAATTAAAGAGAACATCTCTTCAGAAGTACATTTTGAAAGTTCACCATATTACGTAGTTCAAAGCTAGTAGAGAAATGTTACATGTTAGTAGGCACAAACAAATGTCATTTTCACGATCTTTTGAAAGCTTATATCAGAGAGTGGAAAAGCAAATATGATGTTGAAGAGCAAAGAGTGTGTTAAAACTCATAAAATGTAGCTGGAAGTTTAGTTGCATCTAGATAATATATATATTGTATGTCAACATTCCCATCTCATATATCACTTCATATTTTTTACCATGTTGATAACAGTCAAGAGTACATCATGTATATATATATCTATATATCTTATGCTTCGTGTTTAGTATTGTTATTGAACCTGAATTGTTGTGCTAAAACAATTTGTTGGTGCTTTTTAAACAGTATTATTACTATTATTTGTTTAGTTCCGGGTGCTTTTGTAGTGTTGATTAGTATTAGTCATAATATAGCTCTACTTATTTAATTATTTTAACTGTATTTCTATTATCTTTTTATTTTTTGCCATTTATTATCTTGTCATGCTGACACATGTATCAATTTGATATTTAGCTGTCAATAAAAATCGATATATATATATATTACAGGTTAAAGATTATGAAATTGACTCATGTAGTATTCATAATATGCCTTTTAAGACAACCTTTGCTCACTCGAAGAGATTGAATAGATAAGAAAGGGGAGAATTGTGATACTTCAGTTTGTCGCGGCATAGATATCACATACGAAGCATGGCCAATTTTAGTCAAGCAAGCATGGCCCTCATTTGCGTCCGAGTTCGCAGAAAGAGAGCAATGCAGCAGTCTTTATATTTTTTTGTGGGATTAATTATGCACGCGGTTTTACAGCCTTCCTACCTCCCTGAATATATTTAATCCTGAAAAAAAAAATGAGTGCACACAATAGTGTGCGCACTCATCAATTTTCAGTATTAATAGATCTTGGCATCTTGACAAGCTGTTCTTTTTCCACAATCATCATTTTTATGCAGTGAATCGGCAATTTCAACTTCTGCTTCTTTAGAATTTTTAGTGTTATCACTGAATGACTTAGTCATTGCTGATAAAATCTAATTTCTCATTTTCAATGATGTGAAATGGTGAATATTGGCATTTACGCGTTTATACTGTCCAGACAATATTTATTCAACCTGTTGCAAAATACCACGAAAAATGACAGGACTACCAGTTTAGCATATCATGAACCGAAATCCAGTGTTTACTTAAATTTCCATTATTTTCAAATATGGCACAAAAATGTGTGGTGTGCACCACCGATCAAGCGGTGTCATTTAATTGACATCAAGCAATAGTCCCAAGTCATGCAAATATGGAAGAACATTACTTTCTTATTCAACTTCTACATTGATAAAATGAAAGGATAAATGTTCAAAGGCATCATGACCTTTTACACCAACACCAAAGAGCCAAATCCTTTCCATGACGTCCCTAATACTCAGACAGTACCAAAAAGGGTCCCTGGTGTTCCGACGCCACTCTGGGTCCCCTCGGCAGGACCCTGCGGGACCCCAAAGGGCGAAAACATCAATCCATCTTGCAGCTGTCACCAATCACTGCTTTTTTTATTCTACATCAGCAGAGACATCTCTGCGGACCACATAGAGGTGTAAGACCATGGCTTTTGCAATATGGTTGTCAACGCTCAAGGGTCAACCGTATTCGCTTTTGGTAATACAGGTCTGTCACTGATAATGTCACCAATACTGGTCATCCGTTATTGTGAATGTGAATACTGGAATCAATGTACATTTCCAACGTATTGAACGCTGTCACTAGTGAATTGCGTTACATTTCTACTCATGTCCCTTGTATGTGTGACTGTGTGTATGAAATTGCTTTCTTATAAAAAATCACTTTGACATGCTACACTACATGTAGCATGGAAGAAACACAATGGCAGTTATCAACATCTTGAAAGTTCCTTCAGCGAGACATCATCCCAATTCACCATCAAATCGCAAATCATGGCTGCCCACACATATCATTATTATTATTTCGCATTTGAAGGATATTTAAAATGCAGAAAGTTTGTGAATTAACTTCAGAAGCTATATTTGTGAGGTCCACATATTATGAAGCATTAACAGCAGGCCTAGATCATCTAAAAAGTTACAGCTAAAAACTGCGGTCAACTTACGTCGACTTTCAAAATGAACCCGTAGTTCAAAAATTGCCTAAACTTTCACACAATATCGCAGCACACAATTCATTCACTAACATTTAGAAGGCAGCTGCACACTTCTGCATAGATACAGTAGCCCATAATATCCATAGGGAATAGGTCTAATCCCACACATGTGAATAACACTCACCAATCAGGGCATACAAATTGATGCAATTCTATACATGTCATTCAGACTCTTACTTCCACATTCATCAAAATTTTGACAGTCTCATATATGATACATCACTGCCACCTACAGCGATAAAAGTTGTTCAATAATACAGTGTAATGTTGTTATAGCGAATCGTTATGAACCGTGAAAAAAGGGGTTTGATCAGGGGATTTCGTTAATATATTTGGTTAATTTTAGAATCCTTATGATTCCTGTTAAAAATTATCAAATCACAATCAGTAATTTCTGTCTCTTTCAGTCTGATATGGTTGTATTAATGAAAGCTAAAAGATAACATTGTCTATAGCTGTCTAGTGCTGTCTATAGCTGCCTACAGCTGCATATAGCTGATTAATGCTACAAAATGAAAAACAAATGTGTTTACAGCCAATTTCATAGACTTGGAAACTAATCTCAAAGACTTGGAAGCTAAACTCCAGAGGACGTCAGTTGAATCCAGGACTCCCATTGGTTAAGGCAGTCCCTCAGCCAATGAGAGTCCTGGACTCGCGTGACATTCCCTGGCATTAAGTTTTCAGTCTATGAGATTTGTTTCCGAGTCGATGAAATTGGCTGTAAATTAGTATAAATGAAACGTTATAAGCGTAACAAGTACAGTTTGTAACTAATATTTTCGTTGACCGGAGTTTGACATACACAACCAGAGGTTCTGCTGTATCAAGTTGTGTGCCTTTCTGAAATTCCATCACATTAATGACTGTCCGCCATATCACTGCAATACATTTCAAATGACCATGGGCTGCCCACATAAGGTCTGAAATAGCCAGTGGGCAGCCATCACTCAAAACTTGCTGACCACTGGTCAGTGGTCAAATCACCTTAGTTATAGTCCCACCTACTCCAACACCCACTAGGTTTGACATTTAGAGGACTTCTGTAAGTTTGCCTCCAAACAATTTCAAGATCTTGTAAAGAGCTTTATGTGAACTACATCACATTTCACAAATATGTTGAAAATAAGAAACATCATGCATCATATACTAGGCTAGCCATTTTGGACAGCAAACTCTGGAATGTTTAGAAGGGAATAGAAAAGCTTCCCCATAGCTATTTAATTCTCTCAAAGCAATCGTAAAATGCCAATAATAGAAGCTAATATCTATTTGGAGAACTAAAGTTTCTATGCATCAGTACAGGCCTACAGCGAACTATTATTCACATCTAATTACTAATTTTACAAGTAAAATACAATTCAGTAATTTCAGTTGGCAATATGGTTTCGTTCATGAATTAATCCTATCCAATTGCTCATAATTAGATATAATTAAGAATGTATGCAGTCATATACCTCTATAACTTCTGTTCATGTATTACATTAAAACAAAAATCGTATAGAGCATGGCCTAAAAAAGGACAGTCATTAGAGTCCCTATTTAAAGAGATGGTAACCCCCCCTCCCCTCCCCCAATCTTATATTGCAAAGCATTCATCTGCCTACACAATATACACTGCAAAAAGACAAAATATCCTCATTAGATAAACAATTTCTGGGAAGGGGAACTTGATAAGATAAAATTCAGGCACCCTGTAATTCATTAGTCTAATTGGAAAGCTTTTTACAACACTCAGTATCTCTCCAGTATATCGAATGTATTCCATTGCCCCAAGCCCAAATTAGGGAATACTGTATAATGCAGGGTCTAATGCAAAAGGTAGAATGAACTTATGTTCAACATTTGATTTTTATACATGTATACATGTTATACATGTTATCGATGATAGGGCTATTACATTTGGTTATAAATGGGAAAGTTCAACAGCGTTACAAGTAATAACAAATAAATATAATCCTGTAGGTTGATTAAAAGTACTGCATTACATACAATATCCAAGATTATTTAAGATTTTAACAATGTCCGTGATTTTAAAGTCTTAAGGATTTTATATTTAAAAGTTTTGAAATTTCTCATGGTTTTATTGTAAATATTATTATTATTATTATTTTATCTTCAGGACCAATAGAAAAATAATTTTTACTGATATCGTTTTGCTGATTAAACATATTCAATAAACTAATAAATTAATCAAAATGCTTATGGTTGACTTTAATAATACATAGGTAATTATTATATATTCTAAAATTTCTATTATCCAGATTTTCGTTATCAAATTCTAATTTTTACCACTAATTCAACATTTCCAGACCTAATTGTGTCCTCGAATAATGATAATTGGAATTTACCTCATTAAGAAAAATAATATTGAATTTTGAATGTACTTAAATATTTAGGTTATACCATAGTTGGTAATCATAATGGGCGTGGAGTGTATTAAATAGTAGGATCAAGGTGTAATGGAATTGGTGGGAGTCCTCAGGAAACCATATGGGGCATCTCAGTAGCGATATATCAAATATCTTAGAGATGTCCCCTCATATTACATGTATTATCTTTTTTCATTCTTATGTTTCTTATATGTTAAAGTGTATCAATGATTTATATGTGTATGAAATATATATGTTCTGAGTTCTGAGTACATAAATATTGCGGCTATATACCTCTTGATACTGAATTTACACAATAACATTGACTTTGTACATGGCCAATTGTGCCACATGCGTCTTCCATGCGTTTGGATAAACGTATGGAAAACGTATGGTTTTTCCCTCATTATAATTAGCTAAAAACCATGCGTTTTCCATGCGTTTATCCTTCTCATGGAAAATGCACGTGGCACATTTGGCCATGTACCTATATCTAATTTTCTGCATTTCGATTGTACCACCGTTATTTTCTGAAGCATCTCAACCTACCATATTGACAAGGTCTATCTTTCACGACAAGCAACGGGTTACTTTCCTCGCATTTTCCAAGAAACGAAAGCGAACATACCTGAAATGTAAAAGAAAGCAATTAACTTCAAGATGAAAGAAGAATATTGAATAGCAATTAAACCGAGGAGCATGTAGAGAACCCAAGTGGGAGGTTTTTATGTCATTTGAAAAACAGTGTTTGAAGTTGCACAGATTCTTAATCATGTAAATTGAACTTTCTTGCGGGAGAAATTGACACCCCGATCAATATACGGAGTGGATGTTTTCATGCGAATGTTGCCTGAACAACAATTTTGTTAATTTTGCAATTTCCGTGTCGAATCACTATCGTGCATGTTACAACTATAAATTATAAATAGTCACTTTGTACTCGTTGATCAAAGTTAAAACAAAACAATCTGCCACTTTAGTTTTTTAGACCAAGTTATGTAAAGAATCACCTTATAACAGCACATTCATAAGAATAACCACAAGAAAAGAATATGACATAATGGTTGTATTCAATCAATAATCTAAATTCAAGCAAATTATCTGTATAGACGCTCGCCTGCTCCTCTTAAGGACCCGGGTTCAATCCAGGGCTCGGGCACCCTTCATGAGCACCATCCCAGCTGAATGTCGTTTGGATGAGATGTTAAATTGCCGGTCCCTCGTACTCAGTGTCTATGCTTAGGCAAGTAAAAGATTCCACCCATGGGGTAAATGTGTAAAATGGGTGGATTGCTGCTCTCTCTAACCTCATTAATCAACCCTTGATAGCAGCCAGAAATTGTCCTAGAAGGCTGCACTGTCCATATCTATCTATCTATCTAACTAGCTACCTAGCTACCTACCTACCTACCTATCTACCTACCTATCTATCCATCTATCTATCATTTTGTGTATGATTTCAAAGAATTGTAACAGAATGCAATTAGTATATTTTCCTAACAATTCACCATTACAAACTAATCATTACCAGCAAATTTAGCACAAAAACAATGTGACAGTAGAGCTGCGACTTTATATACACAAATATTTTTTCGCCATGTTGCAGCTGCATGTCGAAGAAACGCGTATCGGCACAAGCGGATATAAGTGATACCCCACAAAATGGAGCCCACAATCCGAGGATTTTCACCGATACCGAAATGACATTAATTTAAGCCTCTTATCAGCTCCCTAAACACTGCGCGAGAGGCGAGTTGATAAATGACACATTGTCAGAGGTGGAATTTGCAAGTATGTCATTATTTGAGCTCGGAAATGATTGGATGACCTTGGATGGGATGTGACCTTGTCATAACCTTGAGTCTAAAATATGACCTTGGGCACCAGAGATCTCCAGGGTGCACCAATGATTGACAGCATTGTCACAGCAGCCCTCTTTGCATTCTACCCCCCATAAGGGTACAGAACAGATATGGCTGTTTCTCTGACCTTAGTATGAGAACAAGGTTCTATCAAGCCAGAAAAATTGGCTGTCCGGCTTGTCTTACTATTGTCATAGTACCGTCTTAGAGATACAGTGTTGATGTATGGTCTCTATATAGATATGGCAAATGATAAGGTTCAGGGTTATTTTTCGGGCTGAAGCACTATCATTATGGTATATTATACAATGTATTATATAATGGATGGCATCCACCTATATTTCACATTTCATAACTTTTCAGTTTTCGAATTTCATATTATTCCTATATCATTTTTTTTCTGTTTGTACCATATCTCTTTGAGTGAATACTTTTTAAGCTACATGCTTCTAACTTGCACACCAATGTGAATGGTTTATTGTCTCTTACTTGCATTATTTATGAAAACACAATTTGTGGACTCCTAGTCCTATCTCATCATTATGTCTGCCTCTATCAGCTGGTCATAAAAGCTGACTAAGCTTCAGACCAGGACTATTTAAAACAATACTAATCCTACATCACAGTTCTTTTTTATTCTATCCACTACATACATAAAAATATACACCAGATGTCTTAACACTTTCTATTCTGGTCCTGTGACTCTTCATGCATTATAAACATTACAAGGTCGTAAAATCCGTGTCAGTGGACCAGTTTAGTAACGACATTTGCTTACAAGGTCATTGCCATAAACTTGTGGCGCCATCTATAATGCCTTTTAGTCCCCTGGTGGCGATACTCATTGTATGTCAGGCTCCTGGTCATAATAGTTCTTTATGAAAACTCCCCTCTGATTATTCTAGAGTTCATTCAGTGCATTGTTGTTTTTGCTTAAAGAGAGATCTGGCATTTATGTAATTGATGTTACATCATTTTATGTCATCTTTTGATTGCTTTTTGGTGTATTGTTTTTATTGGCTTCTGGCCAACCAACATCCAACTTAAATTTGCTTAGAGATAGAAAGTACTTAGTAGCATTGTGCGAAGTTGAAGTGAAAACACAAAATAATGTTGAGAAGTCTATAAGTTTGACAATATTTCAATATTTGGAGTCTCTGAATAATTATTTTAATGGCTATACATTCTATGTAATTATATATACAGTCTTCCCGAAGTATAAATGCCCTTTGCCGGACCGAATGTCAAAATGAGCCCCTGTCTTTATGAAATATCATTGTAAAATAGGTTGTCTTTTGCCGGACCGAATGAAATTTTGCCGGTCAGGTCCGGCGTACTTCGGGAAGACTGTATATATATATTTTAAATGTCTATACATTATAATTTAGTAGATGGGATGGACAATTCCTACATAATACATTATCAATAGATATTTGGTGGCAATGCATTTTCATCAAGTGTGACAAACTATTCCTGATGCATAATATCCGATTAGTGTGACAATGCATTACCAAATATATTTGTCATCATAACACTGGTGTGATAAACAATTATCATCATATATGACAGTGTGATAAGTGATTGATCCATAGCATTTGGTTCTGACAAACCATTATGATAACCATATCTATTCAATTATTGAATATCAAATAAATAAATACGATTATCACAATTTGAAAATATGTCTTAAACAGGTTGGTATCCATAATACTATACAAATAGTTGCTAGAAAGAAGTCCAATATAGAGATTTATTGGATGAAACACAGCTTATATTCTCTAATGAAATGTCACATAATACCATAAAAGTCTGACTTCTACTATAATCAAATTTTCCATTTAAGCAGTTTAGAAATCAAAAAGAACAAATAAAGATAGAAATAAAACAGTTTTAAGCTTGAATAAAGAGATCCAATATAACTTTTTTCTGTCCAATATAACTCTTCAATCCACTACAACTTCCTGTCCAAAATAAACTTTTTCAATCCAATATATTTTCCAGTCTAATATAATTATATTCAATAAAAAAATTATTTTTCAATCAAATATAACTTTCTTTCGATCAAATATAACTTATTTTAACAAAAACCATGGACAGTCACATGGTATAAATGAAGATATCTGAATGGACAAGCCAGGTCATGGGAGAATACATTTTTCTATCTTAATCTTAATGCATGTGACAGAGCAGAGTAGACACCAGACCTTCGCGAAAGAGGGTGGGGCCGGTGACACCTTATTTCTCTGCGCTTTTCAACTGGGTGATTATTTTGGGATCAAAGCCGACAAGAAACACGTATGGATGATGGATGGAGGGTTATGACGGCAGTCCTCATTTGCATGATGCCGCGTCATGGTTACAGTCACACACAGTCTTTAAGGGTGTCTTGTGACAGCCGGTGTCATGAAATGGTCAGTTGCCCATGTTACGTGTCAGTAGAGAATGTATCAGTCAGTAGTGAGAAGAAAAAAGGAGGATAAAAAAGGTATTATGGTATAAAGGGCAGCTTCATACAGGTTGTTTTATTCTGTAGCATGAAATGGCACCTTTTTAAAAATAATTGAAGGTTGTAAGACAATTGAATTGAATTGAAAATAATTTATTTGGCAATTAAACAAGAATACAGCATATTTTGTTATTTTTTTGGCATGATAAAT
This sequence comes from Alitta virens, assembly GCA_932294295.1. Classification (NCBI taxonomy): domain Eukaryota; kingdom Metazoa; phylum Annelida; class Polychaeta; order Phyllodocida; family Nereididae; genus Alitta; species Alitta virens. The sequence goes on along the minus strand of OW028580.1, from coordinate 17,291,757 downwards.
TTTAAATTATTACATATTCTGTTAGTGTTAAATTTGCCAGGAGACCCCGAAGAACCTCAGTGGGTTGTGTTAGGGGCCACCTTAAATTGATGCAATATAAATATTATAATACTCGAAAAAAAAAAATTAGTAAAAACAAAATAGAAAGGAGAGAGTAATAATAATAATGATAATAATATATGACAAACGATTTAGCAGTACAGGTGATATTTCTATTATAAGAAAAAATAACATACAATCAAAGTATCATGCAAAGTTATAGTAAATATGACCAATTAATCATAAGACTGAAGTCATTAAACGGTGGTACTACAATGAGATAAATAAATTGGTAAGCTGCTCATGCACCGATTCAGTTCAAGTTAATTCAATCATCAATTACTCATTTTCAAAAGGCACACATTTTTCCTTTGTTTCTCTTGTAATATTTTTAAATGCAATATTATTACACGTCAAATTTGATAGGTACATGGCCAATTGAGCCACATGCGTTTTCCATGCGTTTTGATAAATGCATGGAAAACGCATGGTTTTTGTCTCATTATAATTAGCTAAAAACCATGCGTTTTCCCTTCACATGGAAAACGCACGTGGCACATTTGGCCATGTAGATACATATATATCAATTAATTATCTTTCTTGCCAATATAAATTTCACCTTTCATTTATGTTTGTGATGGACAATACCTGTACTTATAGCAGTTAGACACCACAACATCATGAGTAACATGAGTTTCCAACTTCTCTTCTCTATAGGCAACTCTTCAGACAATGCTACAAAAAGTAAAGTCACCACATGCTGTCTTTTGTAAGTAATTAATACACAGGGACAGCTAAAAAAAGCCTACATTAACTTACAGAATACAAGCTCAGAGCTGTAGCTCCCAATGTTTGTCACAAGCTCCTAATGTTAGCCATTATGACATAATCACTTTACAAGCTTGCCAGCCATCTAGGAAACTTGCTTGATCGTTAGGATGCATAAAGCATGCTTAAGCATTACTTTAGCAATGCTTTACACAAGTTTTTATAGCATGCTTTTTGCCTAAAACAAGCCGCTAATGAAGTAGTGTATGGATGTATAAATCAGTTATATGCCGCTAGAAACTTTTACAACTTCCAAGGTGGAAGTGCCGAGTAACCCAAGTTAAAACACACAGCTACTTACAAGCAATTTACATCTTCAAAAGTACAGAAGAAATTACCAGTTGGTCTTAATATTGAATATTAATATTGATTATACTGTCTCTGCTCGGACGCCTGGAGTCTTCAATGTTCGGCAGTACAGAATGTTTTTCAATTAGCGCATAATTTCCTAATTTCTGCGGTTTTGTTTTAATTGTATGATATTAAGCAAATTGAATCGATGACTATAGATCCATAGATACTCGGCTGGGTTAGTTGTGCGAAAATGTTGGTGGGTTGCTCTAATGATAATCTGTCGATGCTCGCGGTGCTCACCCAGAAATAAAATCACCATAGATGGCGCAGGCAGTCGACTTGCAGACAGACAATTATACATTGAAGTTCATAACATTGAATTTCCAAAAAGCACCATTTTCCATTCTAGCCAGCTCTACTGAATATAGGTGGGTGGACGTGGCTTTACGTCCTGTATTTCTGCACCTGATGGGCTAATTACGACAGGCAGGGACCATGGCAATGAGACGAAGGATGAAACAGCCATCCAACATAGGCTCGACCGGGAACTGAACCGACCCAGTGGTTGGAAGCCCAGCTGAAGGTCAAGGGTGCGATCCAACACGGTTGGTCATATGAGACGTTAAATTGGTGGTGCCGTGTACTCGGTGTCTATGGTAAGTCGAGTACATGTTCAAGACACCACCAATGGGGTAAATGTGTAGTTTGGTGTGGAGTCTTAAGCCTTATCATCTCATCATTACATCTGCCTTAGGCAGCTGGTCTTACATGCTGACTAAGCTTAAGACCCATTATTTAGACATCGAAAAATATTTCATGCATATACCACCACAAACTTTCAAAACTTTCAAGGATTCTACAATTTAAACTTCAAGAAGCTCTACATGATAATTATTGATATATGAACATAACACTTAAAGTTTTAGAATTTCATTATCCTTTTATGTTCCTCAATTTGAGGGATATAAGGTTCTATCATATGGTTCTATGTTTTCCTGAATTCTAAGGCAGCATTGTTTTGACATTAAAAGGTTTGTGAGAAAAAATTATATGAAAGACCTCTTGTAAACTGCGATTTAGAATTTTACATTTCTCATTCTTACGTAGGCAGCTATAAATTTCATGAAATGTCTGCTCTGAACACTTTAAAGTAAAAAATGAAATACTTATACACACTTTGGTTAAGAATTCTCTGAAAATGGTGGCCAAATTATACTATTAAATATTTTGTGGTAATGTTTACTTTTTCAGTTTCAATTACCTTTTTTTCTTTAAATTACCAGTGACTTTCAATTTCAATTCATCTTTCTTTTTTTTTTTTTCATTACTTTTAATTATCAATTTATCTCTCGTTTGAATGACTTTCGACACATAGGTTTTATTTTTCTCTCTTCAGTCTCTTGCGATCATATATTCCATTTCGTTCCTGAATATTTGCATTAACATTTTAATAATGTATATTATGAAGTTATATTCTTCACATATTGCAATTTTAACTTATTAACAGTTTGCCAACAACAATAAAATACATCTATCCAGTGTCCACTTAAGTCAATCTTGAGACCACCAATAATATCACCCAAGACCACTTCACTATTAAGACCACCTCACTATCAAGACACCATTTTGTTAAAATAAGGCTATTTCGTCATAGCCATTTGAATTTGAATTTATTGATTTATATAGAGCGCCATTCTCACAAGGACAATTAAAAAATCCTTATACTGATAAAATCTACATCTGACACACAGATTTATGAAGTTATATAACCTCCAAAAAAGCAAATGTCATTCAGACACTTTGAAACCAGCATCTTAATTATTTAATTTTTATCATTATATATTTTTTCTTTTCTTTTTTCCTTTATTTTACTTTATTCATTATTTCAATAATGCACTGTTTGTACCATATAACCAAAAAGTAGACTTTTTGTAATTTATGTTTGACGAAATGTCAATGGCAATCATCAATGACCTAATGAGAATTGTACTGTGATGCATAATATGTGAAAATTAAAAGCCACATTGTATTTGATTGGGTATGATTAATGTAAAATTGTTATTGATAAAAGCCACATATGCCTTTTGGCATCAGGCTGCCAGATAGATTATCATTAATAATGATTATGTACATATAATAATGATAGTATGGTCAATAAAATCATGAATCTTGAAAATGGCAATCGCTAAATTCCTGTATTCAGATACTCTTGACTGCTACATGAGCGAATACGGTATGTTTCAACGTATGTCGCGAGCACGAATCATGAAGCAAAATACAAGCTTTATGTACGGTGACAATCAGCTGAGCACTCCATCTGTCTCTTTGCGATTTGCCACTTCCAAATTTCTTTCCACTTTTTAAGTGTCGGAAGTAGCCCAATTTCGCAGCACTTACACCACTTTTGAGCCGCGGCTTAACTATGATGCGGTGAGAAGTTGAGAGAGATTGGGAGAAGTTGTAGGACTATAAATCCTTTTAAGAGAAGACCGAGTCTATAAAATTGTCCTCATATGAAGATGTGACAACGCCTGTCCTCAAAACTTGTGGCGCGTCACTCGAAATGTCACTCAGTTTGTCATTTAAGATGTCACTTCGAGTGTTCAAAGTGTCGCTTGGAAGTTTGATGTTTGTCAGCCAATGTTATGACATCAAGCAACCCGTGTCATCAATTCCCATCAAAGAATAAATTTTAAATATTTCTAAACCAATGCTCTACACTAACTGAAACACCGGAGTCCTAAATATTATTTTAAAGTCTCCAATATAATTGATTCCTAACCAACTGTTACTGTTCAATTCAACAGTAATAATTTTGGTGAGCTGGGCCCAACTCCAGACTCAATACTGGTAGGTTCTAGACCAAAACATTGCTGTCATGTGCAAGCGCGCAATATAGGCAGTTTGTCGGACTAGGTATATTCAATGACGAAATCTTCAATAATCAGTTCAAGTCAGTATTACTAATTTGTACACCAATAAAGGAGTCCTAAATACTGGAATCTTAAATTCCAGAGTCCTTAATATTGGAGTCTTCAATTACACATTTGTCTCAAATACTGTCAAAGAAGTTCCCCAAATAGCAGTGTTAAAAATTAGCACATTCAATACAAGTGTTGATGGTACATTTACAAATATCATAATAGTCTTTACAAGTTGTCAGTGTTCTTAATACCTAAGTCCTCAATATTACAGTTAGGGTTAGTCCTCAATACTGGAGTCCTTAGTGCTGGATTCCTCAATCTCAGAGTTGCCAATACTGAGCGTCTTTGTATTAGGCCCCAATGTCCTTCACCGGGCACTTGAGACGACATTATTGAATGCAATCATAAGCATCCGCTCCAGATTACAGACACCGCGACGTGTCATGACATCTCATGACATCGCGTGACATGCGAGGTGACGGTCAGTTGCCGCAAAGAATTGCATGACTGACACGTCCAGAAAATTGTCAATGAGGCATGATTTATTTGGCCTTAAAAATGACCTGGAGTGTTATTCAATCTTGGTCTGAAGGCCAAGGTCTGACTAACCCTCGGTATTCTGAGTTGGGCCTGTTGCAATACACAGAATCACATGTGATCCTTGATACAGAAAGATACTAAAATTTATATTCGATCTCAAACTTCCACCTTAGATCAGGTTTATTTGTATTGTAGTGTGTCTATGCAGAGGCAAGTGAAAGACTCCACCCATGGGGTAAAAGTGCAAAATGGTCGGATTGCTTTCTCTCACTTCATCAATCAACCCTTTTGAGTGGCAAAAACTTGTCTGTACGTTCTCTACCTATCTATCTATCTACCTATCTACCTATCTACCTATCTATCTATCATCTATCTATCTATCTATCTACTACCTATCTATACATACATCCATCTATCCATCTACCTATCCATCCATCCATCCATCATTCCATCCATCCATATATTTATCGCTATGTTTTTTTTGGTTTAGTGCAGTGTATAGCGGACCCAAATGTATGCCTATATTTGGCATCCATTAAATATGAAAATAATCACGTTTTTTTACCAAATTTCGTGCTAGTACACAATAGGAATAACATATTTATAGAGTAGCAGGGGTTTGGGGGCGGCAGCCCCCGAGAAAAACAAAATGTAAACAATAATAAGCTGCGTCCTTGCCTTGACGTCATTGGCCTGGCAATGGGACTCGCTACATATGGTCCTTAAATTGGGTCCGCTATACTGCACTTTTTCCAAAAAAAAAACAGGAAAAGGTGCAGTATACGTTTATTCCATGGGTGGGGTCCTTCACTTGCTCTAGCATAACTTTACGAAAGTGCAAGGCCCTGTGAATTTAAGATGTAGCACATAAAAGAGCCCGGTCAGGAATCGAACTCAGGACTCGAAGCAAAGCTTGCTTCAGCTGTTCGGCATTTTAAAACTACACGACAATTTACGATGTATATATTTATTTTTCCCAAGTCTCTCATAATTCATATATGAATGATGCGTTTTCTTTTTGCGGAATTCTGTTAGGTATTTAGTGTTTTTATAGTATAAACTAATGCAGACTTTAATAAACATGCATACCGAACCATTTATTTACGTACATCTATCATGATATCATAATTGAAACGTTTGCCATCAATCACAGTATCATAGTAAATCTGACTTCAGCCTAATAGGATTTGGGTTTTCACAGAAGAATATGCATTCAATTCCACAACATTTTGACTTCAAAGGTCCATTCGGGTAATAAAGCCCCTCAACCTTATTGACAAAAAAAATGAATTTTCCACAGAATATATTCCAATGCTATTTCATAATTACCAAACTAGAGTGTCACAGTATAAGAACGACCTGAGGTCATATTCAATTCTAACTCGAATAAAGCTGATATTATGCTGTTCATATTTCCATGGTTAATTCCTATAACACCCCCAGGCAAAAATGATCACTGTAACTTCGTTAAATGACTATGACTCCAGTGACTTGCCATATCACTTTCACAGATAGGGCACAAACTGCTGTATAAACAGTTTTGGAGTTGCAGAAGTCCCAGCTGCAGGTTTCATACATAGGATAAGACATTAAGAAAGGCTAATAAATCACGAGGCAGTGTTTTGGTGAATATTCAAGCAGAAAAGAAAAGTGCTCCAGTCTCACACTCTAGACCATCCAGTCCATGAAAAAGAAGTCCAGTTTACAGAAGTGGAAAAGGCTGCTGGACTAACCTTACAAGTCAAAAGTATTGTATTTTTGCTATAACTGGGATGACATTTTTGTGGTCTAGTTGTTAAGGCAGTTTTTAGCACTTTTTATGGTCCCAGGTTCGATACGAGACATTCTCTAATAGCTAGTTTTCAGGCACGTGCTTTAGATTGTTTTGTAAGCTTCATGCTAAGTTGGTTCAGTTCCGAAAAGAAAGAAAGAAAGAAAGAAAGAAAGAAAGTAAGTAAGTAAGTAAGTAAGTAAGTAAGTAAGTAAGTAAGTAAGTAAGTAAGTAAGTAAGTAAGTAAGTAAGTAATTAGGTCAGTAATTAGGTCAGTAAGTAAGTAGGAAAGTAAGTAAGTAAGTAATTAGGTCCGTCAGTCAGTAAGTCAGTAAGTAAGTAAGAAGTAAGTAAGTAATTAGGTCAGTAAGTAAGTAAGTAGGAAAGTAAGTAAGTAAGTAATTAGGTCCGTCAGTCAGTCAGTCAGTCAGTAGGTAAGTAAGTAAGTAGGAAAGTAAGTAAGTAAGTAAATAAGTAGTAAATACAGTAAAAATAAGGATGGTATAGGGTGTGCCTTATCGTCTTATCAGCTCATCATTACTTTTGTCTGCAGCTGCTTATGTAAGCTGCCTAAACTTCAAACCCGGTAGAACCAACCAAGAATCGCTTAAAAAAAATACAGTATTGCAATTTTCCGACAAGAAGAATAGCATGAGAAAGCAGAGCACTCCAGACTGCCTATCACTGTCCATATCAAATTCACTTTTGCAATTAACATAGAGTGGGGCCTGTTCTGCAGTGTCTTCAAGATGAAGTGCTGAATTGGCAAAATGCATGGGAAAAACTTAGCATCCCAGTAAGACTCCAAGTAGTGGATATATTCCACATGGTATATTTGAATTGAGATGATGTAAATATTAGTAAATCTACCTAAAAAAGATGGAACGTGATTCTGACTCTTTTTGAAGCGGAAAAAAAATAGAAGAAATAGAAGATGGATTGGAATTCTTTTGCAATTAATAAGTTTCTACATTTCTTCCTTTAGTAAATTTTGTATTGTATTACCTCAACTCTTTTGGACTAAAGCCTGCTCAGCTTATATAACCAGCTACCAGAGGCAGATGTAATGATGAGGAGGTCAAGCATAGAGTACACATCACACTCATCATTTTCACAGGTTCCCCAGTAGCAACAAATAGTTTGTCTTTGGGAGGGGGGGGGGTCTCCTGATTTATAATTATACGGTTCATCCATTCCATCTCATCCCATCAAATTGTTCTTGATATCACATGATTAAGAATGCAATATAAGAGATCTGTCTGTCTTTGTGTCTGTCTGTCTGTCATGTCACACATTTACCCCATGGGTGGGCCTTTTGCTAGCCTCAGCATAGACACCGACTACAAGGCACATTAATTTTGAACCATGCTTTAGTATAAGCTGACAATTTTTGTTACCCGACAGGCATTTGTTCCAGACAGGCAAGTCTGCTGTATGAGGACTGCAATGTGATCATAATCCCATAAGACCAGGGGCTACAACATGTTACAACCTATAATGTGAACACATCAGAGCACTGGTCGATAATAACCCATTTGGGGGACAGCCATAAAGTCTTTTGATGTCTCCGCTAGGTGGTGCGAAATCTTCTTTTGGCATTTGCCACTTGAGGCAACTATCAGGTTGTCATGACATCAATAAAACCCCCAGCATTCTGACCTAGTGCAGCTAAAGATTGTATATCTTCATCACTGGCGACATCTCGTGTTTTTATCCGTCATAAAACATGATCTATGGAGGACAAGCAATTACATGTCCTCTAGTGGCTCTCCAGAGAATTGCAATTCCACCAGAGGGCAGGAGTGACAACTGCAATCATGTGCTATTTTTAGATCAACAAATCATCCACAAGAGGTCGTTAGTAGTTAATTAACTCCAGTCCACTCGCATTACACACAATACAAATCGGAAACTATAATTCGTGTGTACTTGTAAGGTGACTTAAATTGTTGGGAAGATGTATGAGGAGTATCATCATCCAGTGTGATAAACAAGCTTGAACATTCAGATCCACCCCTAAACTTCTTCCAGAAATTACCCGAATAATTTGACACCGCAACATGAGTGGGTGGGTGGGTGGATTTAGGGCTTTACGTCCTGTATTTCTGCACCAGTTGGGCTAATTAGGACAGGCAGAGACCATGGCAATGAGACGAAGGAGGAAACAGCCATCCAACTTAGGCTCGACCGGGAATCAAACCCGGGACCCAGCGGTTGGAAGCCGCTGTTGTAATTCACCGTATAAACTTTCTACGCGACTACGAAAAGAGACAAACAGGTCAATGAATTCACCACTGATCGAGAAATTTCTACGAATTCCTGAGAAAACAAAATATGTGAGAAAGAAGTCTTGGAAACCAGCTGGCATGCATTATTTTGGTACTGCTTGTTTCTGGAATTGATCCTGTCATTTGATACAAAACGGGCAAAAATGCTGAAGTAACAAAAGCAAGAAATCTACTATAGACGGAAACTTTTGGCTCCGTAAAAGCTTGCGTTTTATTTCTTCTTGTTCAGCGTCTTTTTCGCGGTCTTTTCTTATCGCATCGTCCTATTTTTGCCGATGTGCTCTGAATCATCAATAACTATTATGGCAAGGTATTTTTGCTGAATGGATTATTTTTGCCAATAAAAATATACCAAGCCAATAACTATGCACCACAGCCATTCCAGAAGCACCAAAGCAACAAGGAAAGCCACATAGAATGAGAACATCCTGCAGGGAATCAACAGCTGGGCGGTCTAATGGTTAAAGCTGGTTTGTCTCCGGATAGTGTATTCAATAATATTACAAACCAATGCTCCATTCTTGTCTCATGATACTATTTACCATTACAGGTGATAATTAAGCACAAAAATGTATTATTAAGTTACAATATATATAAATACTATAAATAGAATTTTTCATGCCATCAAAAACTCACTACGTAAACAAACCCAGTAATGACGTCACAATACTGAACAATGGATGATGATGCAAAATCAACTGTGTTCCCAAAGTTTTGGTCTGGATTTTATCTCAATGCATGACTTTTTTGTTGTAATTACAAATTCAGGGTGCCTCGAGTGAATAAGGTGATTTTCAACTATTTGATGAATTTTCTGAAAATTTTAATTTTAATAGACAATGCAGCTTTAAGGCACCGACAGCTGGGTGGTCTAATGGTTAAGGCACTCGACTAGCTGGTGCTTGGTCATGAGTTAGAAATTTCATGAGTGAAATCAGATTTCTGGTAGTGTTGAATCAGATGTTAGATTAAGGATGCCTGTTCTCGGTATCTATGCTTTTGCAACTAAAATTCTCACCCTATGGTAAATGCATGTGCTATAGACTCTAAACTTGTCGTCTCATCATTACATCTGCCTTTGGTACTGCCTCAGCTGCAGACCAATAGCATTGAAGCAATTTTACAAAGTTCAGAAAGCTCAGCCCCAGGCTCTTTAGGAAGGCTATATACTGTATTAGGTTCAGAGAGAAAGAGCCAATTAAGATTGTTTTTTCATTGAGAGATTGCTAGTGACCTCAATCGCGAGGTGGGTTAAAGGAAACGTTTTGTAAGAGATTTTGCAACATAGGTCCTGATTGTCAAATCCGGCCAATTCCAATGTCCATTACAATAAAAAGAAAAACCAAATCAACAATTAATGAGAACTTCCCATATTCTATATATGAGATACAACAGTAAACTTTCATAATCCATATTCTTCATAGATTCATGCTACATTTGAGGTACCATTTTTAATCAAAACACCAAAAACTGGCCTTGAAAAGTGCAATTTTTAACACGTATGCCCATTTACAGTAACGACATGTTTAAAAAACAAAATTCCCATAGGCAATGAAATTCCATCTAATTGAACAACAAAACAGATGGATCCCAATGTACATCTAATGGAAAGAGAATTGATTTTTATGATAATTTTAATGATAATAGTCACGTAGGATCAATATTACTTCATTCATGATATTAAATCAACTGGGAAACTGAACAATCCATAGTAGGCCAATACAGCATGGACAGATACACAGACAAAGCTGAAAGACAAGACACTAAAGTACAGCATACCTGCTGGACACTGGACAGATACAGAGACATAGGGCAAAGATAGACACGAGAAAAAGATAAGCAGATGACAAAAAATTTCATACGAGACAGACCCAAAGACAGAGAAACACAGATAGAAAGGTTTTGAAGGAACGAAATAAAAGCAGAAAAACAGATAAGAAAGACAGATAAAGATAGCAGTAGAACAGATGAAACATGTGGGTGGGTGGGATGGGGCTTTACGTCCCGTATCTCTGCACCTAATGGGTTAATTAGGACAGGCAGGGACCATGGCAATGAGATGAAGGATGAAAAAGTCCATCCAAACTATAAATTTCACTGACCACTTTCAACAATTCCGTGACCATGAAATTCTTTCACAATTGGCAATGCCGTTAAGAGGATGTTATTTTATACTTAGAAAACATGCCAGCTCCACTCAAATGCTCTACTCCATGATGGCCCAACATATGCCCGATTTGTAATGCACTCGATGTAGCAGCAATAAAAGACAAAAGACCAGCGTGTGAGACAGAAAGCCCAAGAGGCAGACACACAGACACTAAATGGAGAAATAAGAACAACAACAACAGCGAAGAAGCACTTTTGCTTTAAAGTGAAAACAGCACCATTTGCTAAAAGCATTTTACTCCTCAACTGGGAGCTTTACTTTATCAGGTCTAGTCCAAATAAAAGTAAACGCAATGCAAATAGGAACTTGACTGCTTGGCTTATCTGCCTTGATTGCTCCCATGATGTGACAAGGGCATAAAGACGACATAAAAACAACGTTAAAGTAACCTCAAAACAACCTAAATGTTACCTCAAATTGACCTACAATGTCTTCATAATGACATTAACAGTAGATTTGTGATGACAGAGTGTCCCTCAGTAACAACCCTAAAAGATCAAGTTGGTTTTTGTCAGCACCCATTTACAGAATACCCCCTTCATATTTACCCTGAAAGGGTATTACAGAGGGTAGTCCTGAGGAGGGCAACTGAGTCTAAACAGACTATCAATGTGATTTATTTTACCCCCAAAACCCAGGGATTGTAGGGTAAATATTCCTAGGGTAGACAAAACAGACCACTGGCTCACGGAGTCAAACAAGGGGCAACACTGATTCCAATATCTATCCACTGTAGATATGTCAATACTGAGAAATTCGCCCTAAGTCTCAACCTGCCTCAAAGGTTAATATCAGGTTTGATATCAGATCACAAGGTCACTTTTGTAAGATATCTGTCAAGTAGCAATAGCAACAAGATGGTCTTGTAGGTCATGACCTTCTGATGGGGCAATTCATACAGAAATGGCTATAGCGATGGGTTTATGACCTTGCAGACAGACGGTTATTCATCACAAAAGTTGATGGTTTCAACACGATTTTTACATCATTGATGCAGTGATCACTTATTTCAACATAATAATAAGGATTGGGATTAATATAGGGCAGCACTCCCTAGAAGTTCTTGCCACAAAGTCAGCTTTACTTACTACCATGTGAATTGATATGTTCCTTGAATGAGAATGAAATGTTGGTCATTATTACTAATGATATGTTCTGGCACTAAATATGACTGACTTGTTAGTCAAAAATGGCTATGGGAGTTAGCCATTCCACCTACAGTAAAAATGTCTAAAGTTGGTTGAAAACGTCATAAAATATTGGTCAAAATTTCAAAAAAGCATCTTTTACTAAAACCTTTTACCCAAAGAGATTTTCATGACATGTTGCCTTGTTGCATTTCAGTGCACACTAAATTTTATGTTGAAGATTTACCCAAAGTATGAGGCCCTTCATTTTCCCCAGCAATGGAACTCGAATTCAACATACCAATCAAATGATATAAGGTAATTGTACAAATACAACTCGCTCAAAGACATGAAAAATTTACAATAAAATCAGAACTTAGATTAAACTAACTTAAAGTGAACTCAAACCATCTGTGATAGAATCCTGGATACCAAAATCCAGACAGTACAGAATTTGCATGCACATTTTTGTTATCCCAACAAAACACTACCATAAATTATGAATATATTTTATTTTAACAATCAAAATCCACATCTCATACCTGAAACCTGAAACTGAACATGGTTTATAACCAGTGCATGCCACATAACCTCAAATTGCCACCTGCTCTCCACGTACCAAACAGGACATAGTATATGTACAATATTAATGAACCAATATTTGAACTCTTGTATTAGGCAATATTTTACAGTGCACATTGTTTACGACTAGGAGCAGCGGCATAAATTCCAATTACCATCCAATAATGGTTGACTCTTACAACAGTGTCGGTCCATTTCCGGGAGTGTCCGAGACTTGATTTTGATAGATGGGACAAACATAATAAAACCAAAGCATAAAGCACTTTGCTCCAGTCTTAAAGGGCCAGGTCAAGAGGGGGGTTACCACCCCTAACACATCCATCTCACCCTCGGTATCCCGAGGCATGAAGTGTGCTTTTCGTAAACACAGATTTGTCATCCGAGGATGCGACGTCCGAAGGTGCGTGGCCAGTGCACACGGAGCACAAAACAGAATGCAAAAGAGCGTATGAAAAAATGGTGATAACAGGCAGAAAAATGCAAGAATATGGTAAAAAGGTAAGTGGAAAAAGTTAAAAAAAAGAAAGTCTGCAACCAGCTGCATGTCTTGTCCTGCTGACTACCAAAATGTCACGAACCTATAGATATGCCTCAAAATTACAGAACCAGAGATGAAAGGCAAAAAAGTTACTTTGCCGATGGATGTGCAGGTAAAAATGTACTGAGGAAGACCAGAGATCCGTTTGCTTCCAGATGTAGAAGAAAGGTTTGATATATGGTCAAGGCAGCAGATTGGAGTGCACTGTAGTTTGAATCTATGATGTATTTTGTATACCTGTAGAAATGCAAAAGTGGACACATGGGTACACAAAGATGCTTAACCCAGGCACCATGACCTCGTCATATCAACCCCTGAACCTGCTCATAAATTTATCTCATCATAACGTCTGCCTGCTACAACTGGTTTCAGGTTGACTAATCTTCAGAAAAATGGCAATAAGACAATCCAAAATAACACAAAACCACACCATACAACACAACACAGGAAAAAATGCAATTAAAATTCAAATGAAGTTAGTTTCATAAAATATGGTCGACTCTAGACAGCTGTGGTGACCTATTCCTGGCTGTAGCTATAATTGGCTAAAGCCAGCTGCTCCTGTCTACTCCTAGCTTATAGTTGGCTTTTACCTACCACCACTGAAAAACTATAAACCTTGGTAAATGCAAGAAATCTATCTAACATATCATGAATATGTATTTACAATAGGAATGCATCTTTTCAACAAGAAATGACAAATATGAGTAACTCTCAAATGGTGCTGCATGTACTTTAAGATCCGGCTTATGAGTAGCCGGCTATAGCCAGAAAGTTCTGTTTAGTAGAAGTTAGCATCGTATAGCAGAAGTTGTTTAGCTTCGACTAGGTTCCGTTTGACAGGCCTTTTTTTAATGAAACTAACTGTAGAGCATTCTGTTTCATTTCACAGAGATACATTGTATAATTATAGCATTAGATTGACTCTGGCTCTGGTATGGTGCAGACAGACAGGCGAGACATGTTGCACTTGATGACCATAAACAGTGTCACAAGCCTCACTCATAAACAGAGCAGATCGCAAAAATCTAGGCATGTTTCATCTATATGGATCACATCAGCCTCTTTTATGGACATACTGCTGATAGAGATCGAAAATGGGTGGGGAATATCATAATACAGACAGATAGAGAACCCAGTTCAGACCAGACAGACAAAAATGCAGCGAATTACTTCCATACTTTCATACTGCCTCATTATAGGTGCAATCTACATAGACCAGTGAAGATAGACAAACAACAGCTGGTTAAGGGACTCAGCAACACACAGACAGACAGAGCTTAATTCTAGATAGAATTATTTTCCCAGACAGACAAGGTAGATAAGATATAGAGAACAGAGATCACATTGACAGACAGACAGTGCTAACCTCTGGAGCACAAACAGACAGACATCCATCCAAATAGACAGCCTCGAGTAATTGTATTTAAAAGTTACACAAAACGTGTTCAACAAGCATATACTTCATGGTTCACATAATTGAGCACTGCAGAATACCTCTATAAGGTTGTCAGGAGATTCTAATGCAGGCTCACATATAGGTAAACTAACTCTATACATCACACTCTACCTATAACAAGCAAGGTCTTGATGTCATTGTTGGTCCTTGTATCATAACAAGGGTCCAATAATCCGCGTTGATTTCTGGATTGCACCCTTAACAAGGGAGTTGTATGGAAGTAACTTTGCAACTTCTTTTCGCAGTTTTTACTCTTCATTACTTCTTTTGAGTCTTCACAACTTTTGGCTTGTCGTGAATTCGAAGGGATTTCTTCTTTTTGAGCGGAATTGTCCATTGGCTGACCACATTTCTTGTCGCTTCATCAAGGAGGTTTCAAAGATCGATTTAGTTACTGGGAACACAGAGCCACCTTGTTGTACTCTGTGCCTAGATTGAAGGGTCAGGTTCCAAGGTCACCTTGAGGATCCACCATGACCTTGAAGAACCGGTGAACTTGGTGCCAGTACAATCAATGATATACAAGTACTGTTCTAATGTATAACTTCATTATATCTTTTCTTAAAGTTAGCAAAGTATCTGTAATGAACATGACATCAAACACTTAGCTCCAGGAACCTCACAGGAAAAAGAGCAGTATAGCGGACCCAGATTTATGACCATATTTGGCGAGCCTCGTTGCCATGCATATGCCATCAAATGCTTGAATTCAATGTGTGACGTCACAAACAAATGACAGCAGTTTTCATGCTCACGGCAAGAACAATGTTTATATTTTAGTTTTTTCCTCACACCCCCGCTACGCTTCACAATTTAATGATATATTTTATATTTTTTGGAAACCAAATATGGTTATAAATTTGGGTCCGCTATACTGCACTTAACCCTAAGAACTGGAAAAAGTGCAGTATAGCGGACCCAGGCTTACGACCATATTTAGCTAGCCTTCTTTCCATCTCAGCACTGTAGCATATTTTACAGCTAAAATGTCCTTGAAATCGTCCTTCCTATTTCAGTTTTAATGGCGGCTTTCCATCATAATAGAAAATGCAGAAATACTTGTCCTTTGGGCAATGCCTTGATCACTGTGGATATGATGCTGGCACTGTTCGATAATGAAGATAAAGGAACAACTTTTGGAGATTGAGTTCTGTGCAGGCAATTCAGGGACATCACAGTTTTTAGTGTCATTAGGAAGACTTACAATGTACAATTCTCTCTGTTACACATAATCGGTGTTCGATTGTTTTCAATTAGATTGTTATGGCCACTGAGAAACAAGAGCAATCACAATAGACAATATAGCAAACATAACAGTGAGTAAACTATTACAGAGAGGTGTCATCATTACTTATTGCTAGCATTTTCATTAAAACTGTTCGTCATCCATGTGCTGTATGAGGGTGGGTGGGTGGATTAGGGCTTTATGTCCTGGAATTCAGCACCTGTTAGGCAAATTAGGACAGGCAGGGACTATGGCAATGAGATGATGGATGAAACAGAAATCCAAATAAAGAGGCGTTCACACAGTCACGTATGAGACCTACGAGTGCCAACGTATGTCAAAAATGGGTTATACGTGCTCACTCGTGGCTCTGTTAATCACATATAAATTTTTTCCACGAGCATACATGGAGCAGTCGTAGATCGCTCGGCGGACGTCCGTCGCCAAGCATACATGAGGCATACGTGAGGCACTCGTAGGCACTCGTAAATCTTTCGTAGATCGGTTGTAGATCGCTCTTGAACCACTCGCACGGGCAATGAGTGCCTCATGTTTGGTGACTGACGTTCAGCGAGCGTTTGACGGACGTCCACCGAGTGATCTACGACTGCCTCACATACGCTCGTGGAAAGAATTGATTAATAGAGCCACGAATGAGCACGTATAGCCCATTTTTTACATACGTAGTCACTCGTAGGTGTTATAAGTGACAGTGTGAACGCCCCTTTAGGCTCAACCGGGAATTGAAGCTGGGACCCAGTGGTTGGCAGCTTAGCGTGCTACCACTGAGCTAGGGCCCCCACACTCCATGCGTTGTATGAAAAATAATAAATGAAAAACAGAATACATTCATTTCGATGTAAGCATAACACCATCTTCGGTAATCATATTAGGCCAAAGTGGACTTCACTACAGTAAGGTCCCATTATTAGCGAGGTTAATCACATTTGGCCATGAATAGTGTGTTTACTAATGAGGTAACTTCATGACAAGTTTCTACTGTTAAACATCAACAGGTGTGTTATTTACACAGTAATTTCTAGTCAAGGCCAAGAAAATGACACCATGGTGCTAATGGTGCTAAGAATTCTCCTTGGTACCTAATTATCTCTAACACTTGTAAGTTTGAATGAATAAATCAAGTGAAAATCTTCTCGAGAAGATACAGTTAGTTTCATTAAAAACGGCCTGTCAAATTGAATCTAGACAAAGCTAGACAACTTTTTTTATATGCTACCTGCCACTAAATGAAACTGCCTGGCTATAGCTGACTACTCAAAGCCAGATTTAAAAGTACATGCAGCACCATTTGGTGCATAAGTTGAGAGTTATGCATGTTTGCAATCTTTTGTAGAAAAGGCGCATGTCGATTGCACATGCATATTTATGATGTATTAGATACATTTCTTACATTTACCAAGGTTTATATTTCTTCAGTGGTGGTAGGTGTAAGCCAACTATAGCTAGGAGTAGACAGAAGTGGCTGGCTTTAGCCAGTTACAGTTACAGCCAGGAATAGGTTGCTACAGCTGACTGGAGTTGATCATATTTTATGAAACTAACTGTACAAGTCATTCAAATAACGGAACTAAGTAGGATATGTTACACTTAGTAGTGGTGGTGGTGGATCAGGGCTTTACGTCCTGTATATCTGTACCTGATGGGCTAATTAGGACAGCTAGGGACCATGGCAATGAGACGAAGGATGAAACAGCCATCCAACATTGGCTTGACGGGAATTGAACCCGGGCCCCAGTGGTTGGAAGCCCAGCGCGCTACCACTGAGATAGGCATCCACTTGTTACACTTAGTACTAGTACTAAATGATAAAGTGGAACATTTTTGTGTATCATTCATTGCTGTATATCTGGTTAAATGTGTCCTGATGTCAAGAAAGGCAGTCACGTGCTGTCATTCATTCTATACAATATGGTGATTAATTCATCCCTAGGGATTTTGTCTTTATTCATCTTAATGGACTCCCAGAAGGTTAGCGTTGGCATTAGGACTGACAACAATGGCTGTTTTTATACATCAAGATTAACGCACCGAACTAAGTCTTGCACATGGATGTCCTGGAAATATTAAGCTATCGTCTGCCCTCCCCTCCTTTATTTTCTGACCGCCCCTCCCCCCTTCAAAAGCAATTCAGGAAGGATTTTTAATATTGAAGTTATGGTTGGGGTTAGGAAATGAAATTGGGAAAGACGTCGTGTTCTTGACCATTAATGATTCAGGCCAAACAAAAGTGACAACACTCAGTATCCGAAAGACAGTATAGCCATGACAGACAGACAGACAGACAATACATTTATTTGACATTAATTTAGGACATCAATTGTCATAAAAAATATATTCGGGAGACCATGTTTCAGCAATTAAGGCCGCTGCCACAAGGCCACCCCATGAATAAGATATCATAAATTACTGAAGTCACCATGCGCCTGGTCCGTTAGTATGAGGGAGCATAAAGCTTTAAATATATATGATTTATTCATGCACAATAGATATAGAATGGATGGGTATGTACAATATAAAAAGATTAAAAATCGAAAAATCCATGACTAATGTCTACTTTATTGTGGTATTTTCATGACAATTCTGTCCAAGACAAAGGCAGCCAACATCGACATTGGAAAAATGTAATTCAACATTCTCTCCAGACCAAAGGTGACCAACATTAACATCCGAAAGACGGTTACCATATCGTGATGTCCTTGAGGCCCTGCTGAAGCTCACTTATTGAAATCAGCCTACTGGATAAGTTCGATTCACATTGCTAACCGGAGTGGAAAAACAGTTGCTTATTTTTCCAATTTATCCTTCCTAGCAGGTTTCCATAGAACGCATTACATGCCATAACACACTGAGTCACACATCAACTTCGCCTGGCCTTATTCCTTTAGCCTCTTGCCCTACAACGGTGTTATTGGCAAACCAAAAGACGTGGTCTTTTTCTTTCTTTGCATTGACCAGAACTTATTTCTAATTCTTGGGAATATTTCCCATAGAATTATCCATCCAAGGCCAATGTTGCTGTTGATTTCCTTCTCTTTCTCCTGTTTAGTAATTGATTATTTCCCACCCGTTTGGCTCATTTTCGAACTTTGTCTTTTTTCCCTCTATATTGTAAGACAGATAGAGATAGATAGTTTATTTTGACAGGTATACATATTATATGACATGAGCAAATGTGGGTTTTTTCAAAGCTGTACATATACCGTTACATAAGGGGTGAGGGCCTAGCTCAGTGGTAGCGCGCTGGGCTTACAACCACTGGGTCCCGGGTTCAATTCCCGGTCGAGCCTATGTTGGATGGCTGTTTCATCCTTCGTCTCATTGCCATGGTCCCTACCTGTCCTAATTAGCCCATCAGGTACAGAAATACAGGACGTAAAGCTCTAATTCACCACCACCACATATACGGTTACATAATCTTGTTTACAGTGTTACCTATGCGGAAACCACCTAAGCTGAAGCTGTTGTGGTGGTACCGTAACAAAAAATAAATAAATAAATAAACTGCCTTTCAATACCTCATGTGTAATTATAAACCTCTGCATATCTAAAAGTGGAATTCCTACAAGTATCAGGAAAGCTGTGACACCCAGAATTTTCACCCGAAAGATGGAAATCCCACTAGATTCACCAAGCGAATCAATAATTGTGACCCCAAGTAGATTACCATACCTGTAAATAAATACAATGCTAATTTTCTTCGGGCCAGTCACAATGCGACGTCATGCTCAGTCACATCAACCCACCTTACCTTGGCTACAGGCAGAGATGCCAATTGTGAGTGCTTGACCCATGAAGCACCGTAATTGGCTGCATGCTGGGTATATGCTCCTCAGGGAGTTGAGAAAGACTTGAACAAACCTGCCAAGGGTGTAATTGTTATAGTCGGTTGAGCTCATACACGAGGATAACAGACTCTAAACCAAGACATTTACATTTATTTACATTTTATTTACCTTACAAATCATGCTAACCCCAGATGGCAGCATGTGTTATGCCAGATCCTAATTTCCGGGGATAGATTTGGACAGCTAGATAAGTTTAGCAACAGGTAGTATGGTTGCTTATAAAAACATCAGTGTATTTCTAAGCCTATTCTAAGCCTATTCAATACCTCAATGACATCCAGAGCTCTGCGATGTAGCTCATGAAGACTGGTTTAGGAATCGAACCCGGGTCTTTCAGCTGAATTGACCATTGAATTCTCTGTACAATACCTTGACTATGTGGAAACCAGCTGTATAACTCTGACAGAACACCTAATACATTCACTGGCTGCCTGACACTTGTATTGATATTTCAGCTGATACCTTGTCAATATGAAAGGATGTATTCCTTTACAATTTCCTGAAATAGATAGCTAAGCAAACACCAGATGGTCAGATGCTCAGACATTATCATACAGTGTACATTTATTTCAGTACTTCAGTGTACAAAATGCAATTGCTTCACAGGCAGCTTGACAAGACGGTGTTCTTTTACCAAGATAATTAAGCGCTGGGCTTCCAAACACTGGGTCCCGGGATCAATTCCCAGTCGAGCCTATGTTGGATTGCAGTTTCATCCTTCGTCTCAACAGGTGCAGAAATACAGGATGTAAAGCCCTAATCCACCAACACCAAGATATTTAAAACTAGTCCTATCCACAGTAAAACGATACAAAGACAATTTAGACAAGTACATCCCAGAAGGTGTGATATCTCAACTCAATTTGGCGTCTTGCTGTTATTCTTGACATATCGACGTTAGAAAAAAGACAGCAACTTCGTAAGTGAAACACAGCGGAAATCCAGAAAGACAAACCATAGAGAAGAGTAGAAGAGCAGAAAGCAGGAAAGCATTTAGAAGAGCAGATGGAATCGAAAGGACTTCAAGAAGTTGTAAAATCATGAAAAGACAAAACGCGTTCAATCGATAATTGCATGTTGTACCGTCCGCCTGTCCGCTCTTATTCGCGCAAAAATTAATGTCATTTGCAGATTGGTCGCTCATTTATAAAGGCAATAATTAATCGCATTTTCTCATAATCAAACCAATAATCGTCTCCTTTCGAAAATCTTTTTTTTACCAAAAAGCCTCGCATGCTGTTATCGCTAATCACTCTCGAATTTCCCGGACTGCGACCGGAAGATTAAATGGAAATTTCTTGCAGAAAGTTTTTTCGCTGCAAGGAAACAGATGCATTTCATGGTCACTGGTAATTTGGATCAAATTAATCAGAAGAGAAAGTTTTCCGGAGAGTTTGCAATAGACTGAACCTAATTTCAGATTGGTTAGTTAGTTGCCTGATTATTCACGAATATTTCCATCAGCCAGAATTACTTTAATCAGTTTTAGATACTAATAGATTCCACGTCATGCAATTGTATTTTCAACACAAAACATGGATTTGTGAAAGTTATGGCTTGGTAAGGTATCACAGGAAATGCAATGATGAGATATTCATTATGCTGAGACTTCTACTGCCTTGGCATTGTGATGGGTGGGTGGATTAGGGCTAAACGTCCTGTTTTTCTGCACCTGATGGGCTAATTAGGACAGGCAGGGACCATAGTAATGTGATGATGGATGAAACAGCCATCCAACTTAGGCCCAACTGGGAATTGAACCCAGGACCCAGTGAATGGAAGCCCAGTGTGCGTTGCCTTGGCATCGTAAATGAGGCACAACTGCTGTACACGGTTTATTTTGGCTGAGATAACACTTCACTAATTTATCAATAATGCATACTTAGCATGTACCATGTTTGGTAACGTACCATGCTGACAAACACATAATCTACACAAAGACACACAGGCAGTTTTCAGTCTTCATTTGTACTGGAGACCCTGTCGTATGAGATCATATGAGATCATTAAATTGATCGTGCCTTTCGTTCGGTATCCTAGCCGGCATTCCCAGGGCAAGTAAAAAAACAACCCAACCATGGGGAAAACGTGTAACATTTAGCCCTATCATCTCATCATTACATCAGCCCGTAGATGGTCATATAAGCTAATTAAGCTTCAGACCCAGTAGCATTGAGACAATGTTATTCCACATTTTCACCAAATCTCTAAATGCTAAACAGATATTAACATTTTTTTTATCACCATACTCTCATATTATATTTGCAAAAACAAGCAGTAACAGACTTTTAGCGTATGTTACAAACACAGCAAGCCAAAACACTCCGCAACATATTAAATATGGGCAGGGTGGTGGGAGCTATCTTGCAGAGCTTTAAAATATGGTGGAGAGACAGTTGTGATTTATAAATAACCACTGGAACTGACAGGCTAATTTAAAGTTACACTAGCCATTCCAGAGTATACTGAGTGAAGCGGAGTGAGGGAAGAGCTATATCAGATGGATTTCTACTCACAGTGTAAAGCTCTCCCACTTTTCAACCTGATGGCAGGAAAAACATGTACTAAAAACATACTGAAATATTGCTTTGTAACTGCAGTAAAATCCCACCGAAAGACCGCCACACCATTACGACTACCTCGTGTTTAAGATCACTGAACAGTATTGTTGTAATTGTATTTTACCTCGCTATAAAGACCGATTTACTACAGGAGTTGGATATAAAAGTACAGAGATCCCACCGACAGACCACCTCACCGTAAAGACCACCTTCTAGATATTTTACCTTGCTATAAAGACCGATTTACCATATGAGTTGGATATAAACGTACAGAGATCCCACCTTACCATAAAGACCACCCTCTAGATAGACCACTACTTTGCAGAAGAACACAATTTTACATTCTTGTTATTCCCTTTACCTCGCCAAAAAGACCAATTTGTTATATAAATTGGTTATACATAAATACCGCTTCAGGACCACCTCACTACTAAGACCAGTTTGTGTTCAAGACGACCAATTTTCATTGAATCATTATAGTATTCTGGTCAGTCCATTTTACTTTGCTACTAAGACCACCTTGTTACATGAGAATTTGCTATGAATACAGAGTATTCCACCTTATGGCTACCTCACTGTTACGACCACCTCACAAATAAGAACAATTTATTAAAAGACATCACCCATCATTAAAGCAGAATTCTTCGACCAGAAAAACAAGCTCCGGAGTACGTCGTGTGAATCCACGACTCCCCATTGCTCTTATCCTGTAATTGCCATGGAAAAAAAGTAGCACCACATGGTGTCAAGCTCTAACATGACATTCTCACAGGATCCCAAAATGCTCCATAAGGCACTGCAGATGGGTGGCCTAATAGTTAAAGCATCCACTAATTCCATATTGGCCAGCTCTGCTGAAGTTCCCGGTCCAGGCATCCTTCACGAGCTACATCCCAGCTGGATGTCGATCACATGAGACGTTAAATTGAAGGTGCCTTGTACTCGGTGTCTATTCCGAGACAAGTAAAAGACTCCACCCATAGGGATATGTGTAACATGGTGTGGACACCAAGCAGCCTTATCATTTCATCATTACGTCTGCCTCTGACAGCTGGTCATATAAGCTGACTAAGTCTCAGACCCAATAGCACTGAGGCTATTGGCTAAGAAACTGCCTTAGCCAATAGGAGTCCTGGATTTACACAACACCCTCTAGAGGTTAGTTTCCATGTTTGACAGTTCACGTTTTATCATCTCATTATTACATCAGCCTCTGTAAACTTGTTACATTAACTGATAAACCTTCAGAGCAATAATATCGAAACAGCACAATATTCAATTTGTATCTGCTCTAACAGAAGTACAGAAATATAATATAATGTGGCGTCATAAAATTTAATGACATACTTCCGAATGATTGTATTACACTGATTGCATGGCTTGTTATGTAGTGACAGAAACTGGTTTGTCTATTGTTGTCATATGACATATGCAAACTATTTGTATTTTATTGCTGTCATTAACTGTTATTCACTAATCACATTTTATTCATACGAACTCCAATAAAATTCACATAAAACTGGTGTGACATCGTTTAGTTAATGCAATGAAACAATGACAACCCAAAAGATAGACACACTATTGGTAATGGTTGAAGTAACCTCAATGTTGAAGTGGTCCTACATGTGGCGCCATCTATAATCAACATGCTTATAACTAATAAAACCCAGTTACAACGCCAAAAATTGCTGGAGGCAGCACAAAATGGACACAAATGTTTTTCTAGCTTAAAAAAACAATTATGAGAAATAAATAACTAAATTGAAATTGAAATTTCTGCTGCTTCTTTGTGACCATATCGAATGGCTATCATGATGAAAAATTGACAAAATGTTATCATTGTAAAGATAGGAAACTTGAAGTTAATTTGTAGAGAAAGCGGTTTTTATGGGTTAGAAAGTTGGGCTATCTATTTTATGCTTGCTTCTCCATGACATTTATGTAAAAATAAGACCAAAAAACAAGCGGACATTTATTTCGGATTATAAAATTTGGTTATAACAAAGCTTGGTTATAACAAAACTTGGTAATAACAAAACTTAATAGAGTCCTATATATAACTTTTTCCCTGTCAAATGTAACAATCTGCTGTCTAATAAAAGCTGTTGCTACCCCATACAAAATTTTTCTTATCCAATATAACTGTTCTGCCCAGACAGACCGACAGACAATAAATTTATTTGACTTAATTTGGTACATATTTTGCCATAAAAAAATAGTCAGGTACCCTGTTATGGCAATTAATGCCCCTGCCACAAGACCACCCCATGAATAAAATATCATAAATTCGGCTGTATCAGTGCAAGTCAGTATTGCTTCTCCAATATAATTTTTCCTGTCCAACATAACAAAATATTGGAAGTATTAAGGTATAAATGAAGTGCTTCGATTGGACAAGCGCACTTCATCGGAGAATATTTCAATTGTTCCTTGCAAGCGGGTCCAACTACACTTAGTGATAAGTTTT
This sequence comes from Alitta virens, assembly GCA_932294295.1. Taxonomy (NCBI): domain Eukaryota; kingdom Metazoa; phylum Annelida; class Polychaeta; order Phyllodocida; family Nereididae; genus Alitta; species Alitta virens. The sequence continues at coordinate 17,267,078 of OW028580.1, read as the reverse complement.
TGGATCCAATGAAATGGCCTTAAAATCGAGGTTGTCTCAATGTTGGGTGGTCTTAGTTGTGGGTTTTTACTGTTTATGCCCAAACCTCTCTATCAAGGCCTTAAATGCGAGGCAGCCATTGTTGTGGGGCATCCTTATAATGGAAAAGTTACAAATTGAGAAATTATCTAAGTTTTGAGGAGGCAAACAGTGGACTTCAAAAATCTCATAAAACTGAATTATTTCTCCTTTCCCAAACACACTTCAAATAAAATCTGAAATTTCCAAAAATATCACAAATATCCCCATGTTTGTCCAGTTTAAATCAAGACACCACATTTCAAAGTGTTATTTCTCCTCGTTCAATCTGAAAGATTTCACAGAGTTCAAATTCAAAAAGGCACAGGAATCAATTTTGGTCGCGGTCAAAATTCATCAACCTTTGAAGCCTGAAAATTAAACTGGTTTTCAAGGTAAAATTAAACAAGTTCAAGTTACAAAGCAATTGATCAGCGATTGCATTTCTGTTGAAATATTAAATTATGAACTTTGGCAAATATGCATGTTAAATATAATGAGTGTTTACCAAATGTACTCTTCTGCAATGCTTGGAAACGGTTAAGTGATTTGAACGGTTTGATTGCAGTGCGAATAGTTGGGATTGGTTTATTGATTGTTTGATTGACTAACTGATTGATTGAATGATTGACTGATTCATTGATTGACAGACGGACAGGCAGGCAGACAGGCAGACTGACTGACTGACAGATTGACTGACAAACTGACTGTTTGACTGACTGACTGACTGTCTGACGTGCTGTCTGACTGACTGTCTGACTGTCTGTCTGTCTGTCTGTCTGACTGATTGACTGACAGGTTGACTGACTGACTGTCTGACTGACTGACTGACTGACTGACTGACTGACTGACTGACTGACTGACTGACTGACTGTCTGACTGATTGTTGTTTGCATAATTGTTAGGCTAGTGGCAGGGACCACCAAATAATTTACAAAGTTTGAACCTGTAACAGACAATCATGGTAAAAATGGTAAAAACACACTTTTGTTAAAATTGCAAGGAGACAAAATGGCGGACAGGAACACAAGCAGTTCAAAAAGTTCAAATGAAGACCATTGAATGACATGAAGTACCTCAAAAGAAAAAATGGAGTCAGTCTTTAAATTCTCATGCCATATTGATGAGCTTGGTTTCTTGAAACTTTTACAACTTCACATACGTAGCGAACAGAATCACCGAAACGTGTAAAGGGATTGTTCGACTACAGGATCGCTCGAACAATTCGATTAGGGTCTTGTAGTGGGCTGAAATTCGATAACACAACAAGAAAAAAACATAAATGCGAATCGCGTCATATACATCATCCGGATTCATTTTGATCTTATCGCTTCAGTGTTTGGCTTAAATGACAAAGACGAATAAAATGTCATTGTCTTGAGACTGAGCACCCAAATCAGATATCATAAACTTCGAGTAAATCCACTATATCCAAAAAAAGAGGCATGGCTTTGATATCAAATGAAGCAAGATCGTATTGAAAGAGATTGAAAGGGATTCCAAAGTACAGCGAGATAAAAATATAATCAGATGGGGCGATGGAAAGCGGATATTGTCTGGCTGTATCAATAATCGCATCCGATCGCCTTTTTGTCTGTCGCAAAATGATGGACGAGCTTTTCGAGCTTTTCATACCACAATGCGATTGCAGTGCCATTAAAATCGGATGACAAGACGCCGATACATCGGTTATTCCCTGTGATGCAGTTTAAATCGGACGACAGACTCTGATGCATCGGCTATTCATTAAACATTTTAAATGAAGTGACTGAATCTCATAATCGCTCAACTAATTAACGACATCCCGAAATAAAGTCTACTCGACTAACATCTCTAATTAGCGGCGAAAGCAGTTAATAGTTCTCCCATAAATTGTGTATGCTCCTAATATGAGATAAAACCAGCCATGAAACGTAGTGATTCACATTAGTCGAAGTGGAATCCTCATAATCCTGTAATTTGGGTAGAAAATTGATTTGGGTTTAAATGATTCAATATTTACTAGGGTGTTTATTTCAAGCAACATAGCTTTCTGACAATTAGCTCCACATCGTCTTTTCTGTAAGAAGGTTGCTGCCAAACATATAACTGAAGAGACATTGCATCATTGACATAGGTGGACTCTTCCTCTCTATCATCTCATCAATCAACCCTCGCTAGCAGGAAGAACTTGCCTTAGAGGGCTGCACTTCCCATATCTATCTATCTGTCTGTATACCTATCTATCCATTTATCAATCTATCTATCTATCCATCTATCCATCTATCTCTCCATCCATCTATCCATCTATCCATCTATCTATCTGTCTGTCTATCTATCTATCCATCTATAAAAGCATATATCATATGCTAAGTCAGCAGAGCAGAAGCCATGATGAGATGATAACTTACAACTTAAGGCATTGATCTGAAGCAAATGTTACTGACGCAATGAGGAGATGCAGAAGTAATGATGATCAGACATAAGGTCCTGCAAATAGACACTGGACAAAATTACCCTCTAGTTACTGAGCTATATGTCCCAACATTAGTTGATATATCGTTAAATTGAAAGGTGCCTTGTACTCGGTGTCTAAGCTGAGGCAAGTAAAAGACCCCAACCACGCTGTCAATGTGTAGCATGACGTAGACTGCAAGCCTTACATGGCCAAGTGTGCCACGTGCGTTTTCCATGTGTTTCGATAAATGCATGGAAAACGCATGGTTATATTTAGGCGAAAAACCATGATTATATTTAGGCGAAAAACCATGCGTTTTACATGCATTTATCCAAACGCATGGAAAACGCACGTGGCACATTTGGCCATGTATCATCTCATCATTACGTCGGCCTGGTGTGGTCATAATATAAGCTTTCTAAGTAGCATTCAGAAAGGTTTCGGTCAACAATACGACTAACAGTTTATATGTGCTCACAACTGATGATCTACGTACCCTGTGGACACCAAGTAACACCTTTTGCAACTTTAAATAGATATACATATTCAAGAGGTATTAGCACTGAGCATACACTGATATTCATCATATTTAGGAATACGACAGCAAGACCTCCACAAAAATACAATGAAGAATGGGTTGGGGTAAGTTTGGCAGAAACAAAACAAGTTCAAAAAGGTCGTATATGTTATCTATTGTAATACAGTAGAACTTTGTTATCATAACCTCTTTGTATGAAACGTATCATCAACCGAAAACAACAATTGTAGAAATAGAGTACTCCATAGCCCTTTATCGTGATGTGGTCCTTATTGCATCATCTAAGGCAGAAGTAATGATGATTAAGACGCTACCTGTAATTGAAAATTTCATTTTTGAGGCCAGCAAGGATTTTTGTGCATCACAAAAAGAGCTTAAATCTGGATATGAACAAAGCAAGTCTATGTACTTATTTTTCTACTCTATTGTATTGTCCCCATTCCACTTATGTTTGAAGGGTTCCGATGATGCATGACTAGCCACCATAGGCAGATGTAATGATGAGACACATTCACCCCATGGGTGGGGCCCTTTACTTGCTGCCTCAGCATAGACACTGATTACAAGCACCACCATATTAATGTATCATGCGAGTGACCTGTAGCTGAGATATAGCTCTTGAAGAGTACCCTGGCCAGTATTCAAACCCAGGACCTTGAGCCAAGCTGACCAGTGTGTTTAAATGCTCTGACCACTAGACCACCCAGCTACTGCATAAGATAAAGTGCCATCTCGATATCTCAATGTATGAGTGATGACTATCTGTCTATCCTTGTCAGGCATCGATCTCTCCATACATATTGATATCAATCTCTCCAATAAATCAAGTGTCATGTACTTCCATGATTTGATACAGCATGTCACAGCTCGATGCTTTGAGATAATAGAGACAGCAGAAGTAATTTCAATTTTCTACTCCAATTTAAAGTATCTAAGTAAAGAGCTCTTCTCAAAGAAACAGACTTCCATTATATCTTACACTCAGAACAAGACAATACAATGACTGCATACTTATTAATTTCATCCAAGAATTCTCCATATCATCCACGATTTCTCCATAATTTCTTGTTAAGTTAGGACACAATTCAACATCTTGAAAATCACCATTTTTTGGTGATTCAGCTATGACCACACCCAGCACCACATGTTTTAAACACTACACGTACTCAGGCTGTTTCTATACATAGCTTATATGTCTGGTACGATAGTTTGCTAGCATACCACATCGATAGTATTAAAAAATGTAAAACTTTGAAGTAACACTGATTGTAATTCATCAAATCCTTCAGACTAAATGCTAGGTAGATAGGTAGATAAATAGATAGATAGATACATAGGTAGAGAGCTAGATAGGTAGATAAGTAGGTAGATAGGTAGATAGATAGATAGATAGATCGATAGATAGGTAGATAGATCGATAGATAGGTAGAGATAGATAGATAGATAGATATGGGAAGTGCAGTCATCTAATTAGGCAAGTTCTTGCCGCTAGAGGGTTTACTGATGGGGTGGGATCTTTTACTTGCCTCAGCATCGACACTGAGGTCAAGGAACTGCCAATTTAACGTCTCTGCTAATTAATGCATCCATCCAATGGCTTCGAGGCAAGATTTAGCAAGATTTAGCTAAAAAGCTGAATCCGGGCTGGGAATCGCGCATTTTAACCTCTTTCGCAAGCCCGGATAATTCATACTTTACAGAATATCTCTCACTTTAGCGTCACTAGAACGCATTAAATCTTCCTCGAATGGTAACAACACTCTTTGCATCCGAAAGTAACCGACATGTAATTGGAAGTCGCTTGTAATCGGACAAATACGATAACCCCGGAGTCTTACACGTCTATGTGTGGTCCATCATAAGACCCAAGACCTACAAGCCTTGGAGGACAACTGGACACACTTCATGGACAAGGAAGCAAAAGGTTATATGAGAGTGACTTGGTGTTCTGGACACAGACAATCTGGTTAGGGACAGGAAAGTTGGTTTACGCAGTAAATAAGAGAGAAGAGAGCTGATATGGAGGATATTATTGCACAGGATGTATACATATATACAGTTGTAGTACATTGTAGCTTTGGGTACACTGCGGTCTTAGCTTTATTTATTCCCCAATTGTAGAATTATCACGTGAAATAGCAGGTGATACGGGCTGGGTAGTCTGCATTTTGGACCACACGAAATGACGTTCATGTAATGCCCAAATAAGGAAACTCAAGACGTTGCTGTTTCCAAATAAGGACAAAACGCGTACGGCAGAAAAAATGCGTGCGCAACTACAGTTGATTTGACAGACTAATACAAATCTTACATCATAAGAATATTACTTTATGTACATAACAACGTTGAAATTTAGAAAATCGCACTAAATTTGACTGAGTTATGCATAAAATAAATCGCGAAGCGAGGACGTTCATAACTTTGTCAATTTTCAGATGATTAAAAAATTTAAACTTCCAATTGGCTGAAATTAATCTGCGCACCCATCTCGTCTGATCTGTCAAAACAGATCAGGAACTCGTGTTGTTTTCCTGTAAAATCATGCACTAAGTTTACCCTACTCGGGGCAAAGCATAATGTAGTCCACTAGTCGAGGTTTGCCTTAAGCAATTCCATTACAGAAGAATGACCTCTACACTCTTCCCCCATACTTGGTGTCTATGCAGAGACAAAAGAGAGATTCCACCCATGGGGTAAATATGTCATAGTGCCTCTAAATCATATCATCTTATCATTATGTACACCTGTAACTGGCGATATTTTTAATTCGTAATATATTTGGTTTCTGCGGTGTGGACAATGCTGAAGTAAGGCCCATCAGTATGTGTCACTGTAGATTCCAAACTTAATTTATTACGTTGCGGTTGGTATTACATTGTTTAAAGTGTCTGAGCTGTGGCAAGTGATAGATCCCACCCAAAAACAACAAGTGAAAACCTCCTATAATCCACACCAATGAACTGAAAGAAAAAATTACACATGATATGTTTTCTCAGTAAGTGTTACAAAATTAATTTCTACATATATTATGAAATCGTAGACATAATATCATAATCCTAAATTTCATCCTATACCCACCTTTTTGTTCAGCCAAAATATACCAAATCTATAAACCCACCAACAAGCTAGTAATCGAAAGCCCTCAGCAGGCAATAAATAAATAAGACGCCTAATAATTTACATCATTGACTGGAGCAATATGGCCGGTGATCAACATCCGGGCTCTAGTGTGTGACCTCTGACCCAAGCACGTGACCTATCGGGCTAGGCTCTGATTGGTTCGCTTGAGTGGCCAAGAAGTCATCTCTCCCCTGTCATCTGTAGCCAAGCCATTTTAGCCATAAATATCATGGTCATATTTTTGATAGAGACCCTATCTTTATTGCTGAAGATATAGGAGGGAATGACCTTGAATTATGATTAATAGCAGTAGCTGATATTGAAGGGGTCATCAGTCTGCTGTATGGGGTGAGAGAATAACTGAATTATTGTATTTCATTACCCTACTTTTTCGTGTTTTTTTATTCTGTTGAAATGTATCACCCCGGGGGAATAGTTGTCCTTCAAAGTCTATATCTTATAAAAAAAAAATAAAAATAGGTAAATACAGCGATATTATCCCTTAAAGACAACCCCACTATTCATTATCAACATCAACTCAATTTTGGCCACAAATAAGACCACCTCGCTATTAAGACTAGTAAATGTGGAACGTTTCTGTTTCTTTAAACCGAGGTTCCGCTGCAAAATTCACCAAATTTAACTGAGTTATCTCCTTCGCATGATTTTGCAATTTCTGTCAAGGTTCACGTCTCATTTTAATCGAGCCATGATTGAATTATGATAAAAGCTCGCAATTCGATAAGGTATGAAAACCAATCATACACTTGAAAACTAACGGGGAAAACAAAAATAAATAATTGTAATTTACTGATGTTCTCATAAAACAAAATTGTGAAAATGTGTCATTCTGTCACTTACAATGAGCTTACAACTGGTACATTGCTCTTCATTGATCTATATTGACTTAAAATGTGACCTTGACATGACCTCATTTGAAAATTTGACCTCTATGTAGTCAGTGTGACCTTGGAGGTCACCCAAGGTCATTAGAAGTGACCACCAGCCATGGAAGTCATCTATGAAGTGGCAGCGTCAATACAGAAGTGACACCATATGACACCAAACGATACGGCGCAACATCAAATGATATGACACGACATCGTATGACATGACACGGTATGATACCACATCAAAGCTATCTTACATGCCACATGGAACAATGTTTATGCATGCAGCACAGGACCATGTCACTTCGCAGCAGTAGATCTATTCGGTTAATGAAAATATTTGGCCAGTATTGACCCGCGGAATCATGCGATTTTATGATCACCACTTCTTCATATCGTTGCGATCCCTCGGATTTTTGCCTTATCGGTGAGCGCCATTCCCCGAATGAGGGTTCACTGCCACAATTTGGCGGTTCTCGCAGCACAATTTTGTGGTTTTGTGGTTCATTTTCTTTTATGTGCTTACTTTACGAGCCACTTTGACTCTCATTCCACAATCTGTGTAGCTCAGATTTTCTTTTTACGATCTGCAAAACCAATGTTTGTATAATTTGCCAATATTTGGAGCCCAGCTTAACTACACGTCGTTACTAAATTACAGTCAGTAAGTCAACCAATTACAAAGTAATTACAAGCCATTACATTTAGAGGTGCCGTGGCCAAGCGGTCAAGGTGCTCGCTTGCAAAGTGCAAGGTTGTAGGTTTGAGCCCCAGCCATGGCATGGAGGAACTGAGCAGATCCTCTGTAACTCTTTGCTCCACTCCACCCAGGTGTAAATGGGTACTTGGCTATAGGCAGAGATGGCAATTGTGAGTGCTTGACCCATGAAGCGCCATAATTGGCTGCATGCTGGGTGTATGCTCCCCAGGGAGTTGAGAGAGGATCAAGCTTGAACAGGCCTGCCAAGGGTGTAATTGTTATTGTTATAGTTGGTCGAGCTCATCCACGAGGATAACAGACTCTGAACCCAGACATTCACCGCAGAATATTTCGTACAGATTTATCGGGGTGTTGAATCAATAAATATTATTATATTATTACATAAACCAAACAGCAATTCAGGTCTAAACATTTTAAATTAATATATTCAATATGAATGCAACAAATCTTGGCATACAACTATAAGTCTTGTGCTACAAATTTAGTCCCTTCATAATAGTTTTTTTTTTTCTCCACATATTTATTGACACACAGAACACAACTGTGTCATGTGTAAATATTTCATATATAAAAAAAAGTTTGAATATTTTCGTAAATATCAACCTTTTGTAAGTGATTTTCACGAGCATGATTAATAATTTAACTTATCAAATTCTTATAATTTTTTTTCTTGCTCATCATAAAAAAAAAAAAGATCTCTTCCAAAATCACATCATGTTTTTTGTACAGCCAACAATGACCCTTGCATTTGTTTTTTATAAATTTTTATCTCTTTGAGAATTTCTCTTGGAACCAAACGAATTTCTCACAAAACCGGTATGGCTTTAAAAGTTTTTCCTGCTTTGTTTTCCTATTCTGTTATCCCGTTTTGTTTTTCACGTTCTGTTTTGGCAATGAGTTTCGTTTTGCAAGGAACCCATCAGAAATGCATTGGGTGGGCACGTCAGTTGAATGGGTTATTGTCATTGGCTCTCATTAGTGTTTTAGCTGAGCAAAAGAACAAAAGAAAACCATCACAAATGATAAAAGAAACAGACAAGAAGAACGAACAGCAATAACAGTAGGATCTCACTATTGAGATAAGACAATAAGTAAAATGCCATTATAAGATCTTGTAATAGTGCAAGTAGTAATGCTCTAAACAATTAAATGGTCCAAGACAAGAAAGGTAGGTTAAAATGGTGTGTGTGTGTGATTAGGGCTTTACGTCCTATATTTCTGTACCAGTTGGGCTAATTAGGACAGGCAGAGACCATGGCAATGAGACGAAGGATGAAACAGCCATCCAACTTAGGCTCGACCGGGAATCGAACCCGGGACCCAGCGGTATGAAGCCCAGGGCGCTACCTCCGAGCTAGGCCCTTGCCCACAGGTTAAAATGGTGAGAATACCATTTTATGTTCGTCCCAATGTCTCAGTGGTAAAAGCTTAGTAACCTTATATGACTAGCACCAGAGGCAGACATAATGATGAGATGTTTTGCAGTACACACCCAATACGCATTTACCCCATGGGTGGTGGGGTCTTTTTACTTGCCTCAGGGGGTAAACATCGAGTTTAAGGCACCTCCAATTAAATATCTCATGCAATCAATATCCAGCTTAGATGTAGCTCATGAAGAGTGCCCAGGCCCGAAAAAATCAAACCCGGGACCATCTGGAGAAATGGCTAGTAAGGAGATGCCTTAACCACTAGGCCACCCAGCAGCAGTTGTGTCATTCTTATAGCAAATGTGGTCTTTACTGAGAGGTATATAACAATGGTTAAAATACAATCTAATTTGCAACTAATTTGTCTTAATAGTGAGGAGATCTTATTTAAGATGTAAAATGCAATAGGCAGACCACATTTGACTCCAAAAACCATGTTTTCACTACGATTTTTTAAATACAAGATACAAATTTATAAATCCTATTTATATGTCTTAATAGTGAGGTAAAGGTAATATTGAGGTGGTTAAGATATGACGTTGCACCACTGGCGGATCCAGCCCTGGGGGTGAGGGGGGGGGGGCAAAAACCAGCCCTCACTCTACCGGGGGAGGGGGGGGGGCAAAATCCAGTCCTGACTCTACCGGGGGGGGGGGCAAAATCATAACTTTAAGATGTCTGTAAGTTATTTAATAGGCCACATTTAGACATTAAGGCCGTAAGGAGGGGGGGGGACATGACCCCAATGCCCCCCTGGATCCGCCAGTGGGTTGCACTTTATAAGATACAAAAAGAGGGCCGAAGACAATAGATCATACAGAAATGGGGCAGATATAGAAAAGGAGCAGAGATATAAAGGCAAACGCTTCAGATTGATCTATTCTCATTGTTAACAAGCGTTACATATTGTTACTTCTATATAACACTCATTGTTCACGAAGAGCGAAACCGGAAGTATTGCATCGCATAGCAAGAACTAGTTCATAAGCAACGGACTCGGGAAATGTCATAATTGTGATATTTCAGTTTGTGTAGTTGTGATTTTACCTAAGAAAACCGCAATGGTATGCATGTAAATGTTAATTAAATCAGGGTTAATAGTCTGTTATCACTTAAGTTTCAATCGGCTAAACAATTACACCCTGGGCAGACCATTTACAGTCTTTCTCAACTCCATGGGAAGTATTCACCCTTGAATATACGGGCTTATGAGCTCACACCAGTGTCATCACTGTGGGCTCCTTGCTGCTAAGTACCCACTGTACCCAGGTGGGGTGAGGGAGCGATAAGGATTGGCCCAAATCCTCCTTGCCATGGTGGAGTTTCGAACCCAGACGCCATCTATCAGCGATTCAGTATGTCAAGGAAAGATAAGATGATGATGAGTACAAGCCACATGATGCGACATAGACTGAGATGGATCATAAACAGTGCAGAAAAGTGGGGTTTGAACCAATGCATCCAGTCACCACAATAGCTGCATATAGTTATTTTCATTTAAAAGGCCTGTCAAAATAAACCTGGACAAAGCTAGACTACTTCTGCCATTTGATGCTACCTGCCACTAAATGGAACTGACTGGCTATAGCTGGCTACTCAAAGCCGGGTCTTAAAGTGCATGCAGCACCATTTGGTGCATAGGTTGAGAGTTACGCAAATATTTCTAATTTTTTTGTTGAAAAGATGCATGTCAATTGCGCATACATATTCATTATATCTTACATAAATTTCCTACATTTACCAAGATTAATATTATTCAGTGGTGGTAGGTGTAAGCCGACTATTAGCTAGGAGTAGAAGCAGCTGGTTTTAGCCAGTTACAGCGACAGCCAGGAATAGGTTGCTGCAGCTGTCTAGTGTCGACCATATTTTATGAAACTAACTGTGGTCGCATCACATAGGAGTACATACAATGGTACAGATTTCTGCTTGACAGATAGCAGAAATCCTTATGATTAATGGTAAAGGACACTGACATCTGTCAAGCCAAAGTTTCCGACTCTTCGCAGACAAGCACGCAGATTTTTGTTTATGCGAACAATGCGGCAAACGTTATGCAAACAAAAGAAAAGTGCATAATAGAAGAACAGATATTTGCTTTCCATCTTTTGTTATGATTATGATGGATGACAGTCATTTGTCTTTATCAATAATTTTACCACCATGAATTTGTAATTCTAACGATATATCATAGCACTTGATAGCTAAATACAGTACTAACATGTGCAAAGCATAAATGCAAAGCACAAATGTTAACCAGTTAATTTCAATTACATTTATCTTGATATCAAACCTATTAACATACACAGACCTATCAAAGAATTACAAACCATATAATTTGCTTCAAACTAATCTTAACGCCAATTGCAATCACTATTAATTTATAACCAGTGGTACTGCAATTAAAATACTACTACAATTAAAACATAAGAGCATGAATGGTGGCACAGCACAAGTATATTAGAATTGCATCTTGGGGAAACTAATTGAAATCTTTGTAGAATATAAATAACACCAAATCTTAAAAGCTGCTCAGAATACATTTTCTAGTACTACAAGTAACACAGCACACCAAACACACAGAAGCAGAATAAATACAATTAGTACCTATGACGACCGCATCTTTAGGCAACAGTAATTGCAATCTCTCAAATTGAATCAACACACACCAATACAATCTCGTGCTATTTGTCCAGTACTTCTACAATTAAGACACTACTCCCTGCACGGAGTAGCAAAATAAGCGTTTTGGGGGACCGCATCTGGTCAGCCCAGAACACCATGTTCCTGGCATGCTGATCAGCGCAACCTAGTGGAAATACTTAGTGCAGATGCCTCAGGCTAGATGAACCTGCTCCTTAAGATGCTGCTGCTGCTGCTACTGCTGCTACTGCTACTGCTGCTGCTGCTGTAGGTGGTGAGGTGATAACAGGCGTAATGTTCAATTGGTCATACCACAGTCAATATAGTGCTGTCGTATCATCAAAATAATCGTGAGTATGGGTGCCTTGAGATAACTACATGTACATTCGTATAAACCAGTGTTATATCTAATGTATAATTCTGGGCATTTTGCTATTGTCATGGTGACCTACATTTGCGATGTCTTGGTAATGCTATTTTCTTTAAGTCAAAACCATGAGAAGCGGTCAAGAATGAAAGATTGATAAATTCGGCAGTTAAAAAAAGATGACGTATATTATAGAGTAAAACAATGAAAATTCTGTCGGGGGGGGGGGGGGAGTTGGAATGTAGTGGGTGTTTGAAGCAGGTGGTTATTCTATTAATGTGGCCGTAGGAGCAGGTTTGACTGCATGTAGTTCCATACAATGCAACTTGAATGTACCAATATTACAACCATTAAAAAGAATTGTTCATTATCCCAAACAGTCATGCTAAATTGAGGTTCTCAACTCCATCACATTAAGCTCTGCGCTACATTTGAGACTGACCTTGGTTTATAACCACAAACCAGACTTGCCAAGAGTCCATATAATATGTACAGCAAAACCTCCGCAAAAAAACTTTACTTATTTATTCTTACGAGTGTGACAAAATGCCATGACATCACCAGGATGGTGACCATATCTTTATTGACATAACCTGAATTATTAGGTGGTCCTAATAGTTAGGTAGTCTTAAGGGCTAGTGCAGCAATGGTGCAGCAATGATGCAGCACTGGTGCAGCAATGATGCAGCACTGGTGCAGCTCTGGTGCATTGGTGGTGCCACTGTATTTACATGGGATAAGAAGAGTTAAGTGGGGTCACCAGCAAGTATCTTCTCATAAGCCCTCCATGCACCAAGCTGCATCCTCCCATTATTGCAATGTAATGACACCAACCCAGAGGAACTAAAACTATTCAGCGATTTGCATGTTTCCGTGTTCCAACCTAAACATCATCGCGGACTCATTTACTTGTACGGAACGCATTACAGCGTCTAACACAAGGTTAACTCGATGTCTCAATGAATCCGCGGCTCGATGCTACCGACCGGTCTGAAGCGCAGTCGGCTTAAAAGACGAGCTGCATGAGGCAGATGTAATGATGTGATGATAAGACTTGGGAGTCCACACCATGTTATACATTTACCCCATGGGTAGGGTCTTTTAACTGCCCAGCATAGACACCGATTGAAACATCAGCTAATGCACTGGGGTTGAGGTGTGTAATTACAATGAACCTGGTCATGCATGAGTCTTTCATTGAATACAATGGTCCAGGCTTACATTAAATGTTACAGAAACATATCATTTTGCATACACCTTACAGTTTGTAATGTAAGAAAGTAACGTAAAGATTTGGATTTTTGTCATTGTACATTGTATATGTAAGACAGTCTACAAATTTCAAAGAAAACATGAATACATTGTAAAACATTGGTACATCAGATGTACATTTACAGATATCTTTCTCTTAGTGATGTTGATACACTGGTCTCTAACCAAGCAGAAAATTGAAGTACAAAGTATGAAATATTATGTGTAAGCACCACAACTTGTTTAATCAGTACAATTCCTGGAATTGGTAACTCAATTCTACTGTGAGCATAAATTCGTATATGACACATATTGTCTAGGCATAAGATGCAAGATCCTTTGAAAAGTTTAAAGACAAGTCAACAAAAGAGATGCACAGTGGCACCTCACATTTAACACCATCTGGTGCTAAATATGATCTTTATGGTGAGGTGGTCTTAATTGTGAGGCAACTGTATATTAAGGCATAAATACTTTTATTAAAGTCCAAAATGTTGCTATTATAATGGTGAATGGTCTTAATAATGAGGTGGTTTAACAGCATGGTGGTTTTAATGCGAAGTTTCACTGCACTTGATAAAGTTTACATCATAAATTATGTCTTTGTTGGCTTTGAATAAGCCTAAATGAGCAAAGAAGCACTTCCTAGAATTCTTTTGAAAACATCAATGAAACCAAAGAGAAGCATAAGATTGCTCCAAGCTTGCATCTAAAGAATCTGAAGAGTGTCAAAACAGCATGGCTGGGTAATACATCACTGAAAGGAGAGCAAAAAGTCCAAAAGTGCAATTAAATGGTCCTTAATAAGTTGAATTTCTTCAATACCAAGATGTCTTTGCTGCCTGCATAATATTATTTTCCACTTATTCCACTCATAAATGACAATGAAGACATTAAAGTTGGAAAAATAAAGTACAGGATGTGTCACTAAAATTTGTGTCTTAACAGCCCAATTTTAATAAAATAAAGAAGTATTAGAAAGCGATGAAACCTTCAGTGATCAAGTCATCAATCGATTATCACAAGTGTTATTGTATCGGATCTGTTCAGTGTCATAAGTCACAAAAAGTTGGGGAAAAATGTTTGTTTTAGAATTGTGTTACCAGTTTGTCACAAACTTTCAAAAAGATCTTAGGAAGATTATCACAGAAGTGTTTCAAAGATTATGGAAGGTTAACGATATATCATAATCGGAGTCTCAAGTTCCAACGATTCGATAACATACAGCTCAGCATATCTTTTTTTTTAATTGCGCGTTGACAATTAATCACAAATAGTGGCAACGACTTCAGAGATAAGATAATTTACAGCCATCGTCCCAGTTGCCATCTCTTTGATAACGGCTAGCGAAAAACAACTCGCATCAATAGTACAACAAGGTGAAAATGGTGAAAAACAGAGGGTGTGGGGTCAGAAATCACCTCAAAATTGCTCAATAACCATACAATAAAACCCAATACAGTACAAATGGATCCATTACACAACCTAGGAACACCGATTAGTGGGAGATATACGATATAACAGATGCAAAATCGGATTATTGCGGATGTTGTCCAAGGCGTGTCGCGGACACAGGACTACCATAACTCTTGGTGGATATTATAGCTAGGTGTGGTAGAGACCTCCTTGACATAAATCACACTTTATGATTCTTTCATAGCATGGTCAATAGAATTGTCCTTCATTGGTCACCGGTCAATGGCAAAAAACAGTAGTAAAGGACAAAATACTGTAGTAAACAACAAAAACCCAAAGGGCGGAACTCTAGCCCACCGCATTAAGGGGTCCCATATCAACTGACCAAAAGCATTTACAGGGCCATACACTGCTTTTTATCCCCTCATTTGGCTTATGTAACAGATATTCAAGATAATAAAACAACAACTGACAAAGTGCTGAGGTCATTGCAAATAGTGGGCCAGGGTCATTGTGCTCTTGACAAAAGAGTAAGTCTGCCATTTTGAGGAAGAAAATCTTTTGACCAGTATGAGTTCACTTGTAAGTTGTAACAAGCAAAGAATCAATCAAACAGAAACGAAATTGGGATTAAAGCAGCCCTCCTCAGGCAACGTCTGCTCGATGCAACTGGGTGGTCTAGTGGTAAGGCGCTTGCCTCCTTCTCTGAGCGACCCAGGTTCAATCCTGGGTCCCAGCGCCCTTGTCGTTTCCATGAGACATTAAATTGGCAGTTCCCCTGTACTCGGTGTCCACGCTGAAGCAAGTAAAAGATCCCACCCATGGGGTAAACGTGTAACTTGGGTGGACTCCTCCTCTCTCTCACCTCATTAAACAACCTCATGAGCAGCAAGCACTTTCCATATCTATTTATCTATCTATCTATGTATCTATCCATCCATCCTGTTCGATACAAAAGATTTGAGAGCTGGAGAAGTGAACTTACAATTTATTTTGGACAAAAGGACATCATTATTATATATTATAAGCATCTTCATTCATCAAGTGGGGTGCAACAACCATTTCAAAATGGTTTTAGAGAAATTTTAAAGACATTTTACACGAAGAGGGTGCCTCAATAAGTTTCGAGAGCAATGACCTCGAGGATCCTGTAATGTGAACAGCTACTGTCCCCATTGTGGTACAACACATTTCTTGGAATTCACACATTCTTGCTATACCAAGAACACCATTGTTATTTGGATAATAGAAGACATCCCAGAACGTCTTGACAATTTTCTCAGACAGACAGAATAACATAATGACACTATAGAACAATACCTGTGATATTGTTGTAGCACACAATCTATAGAATAACCACAACAAAGTTTTGAAGCTATCTCCATATAGTATGATATTACATACCAAAGAATGGTCAGAATGAAACATAATTCAAGAGTCAATAGTTCCTTTTCTACATTGTATCCTTAGATGGATTTTGGGTTTGCCTAGTTCTTATACTTCAGTACTTTGTTCTCGTTCAAAAAAAATGACAACCAAAAAAACTTCTAAAATGGAACTACAGCACATGAGCATTTCACCATTAAGACCACCTGGCATGTAATAAGACCAACTGCAGTTTTACATCAACATTAACAGCATCTTACCAATAAAACCAGTTAACTATTTAATGAGGTTGTCTTTATGATCAAGTATAATTATACCCAAAGTAGACCCTTTTCTATTGTTCTTTGCCGGGATATAACTGGCCAGTTTGGCATGTTATCTCCCGGCTTTGGAGCAGTAATATCATTCATGAACAACTGCTAATATAGGGATTAGCAAAAACACACAAACACAAACAACGTGAAACAAGGTAAATGGTTCAATCACAACAAATCCCAACCTGGTACACAACAAAGAGTAAATCCTCTTTAGGATTGTTTGCCTTAGAATTTGTTGTTTCTTGTTTGCTGTTGTTGTTGCATAGTTTCAACCATATCACAATCTTCGCAAAATCGAATCATCCATGAAAATAGTCCCACAATTACAGCTAAAATATGGCATTATAAATTGCGAAAAAGCCACTATTGAATGCGCATTGGGTATAAGTCAGTTATACACCTTATACTCAGGATATAACATTCCAACGTGGGCAGTTAAATCCCTCGGCTTCGCCTCGGGATATAACTGCCCACATTGGAATGTTATATCCCTCGTAATGGTGTATAACTATTACATATTTCATGGTCCTGCAAGTGAATGGTGGAGTGATCTTGGTGGGTGGGTGGATTTGGGCTTTACGTCCTGTATTTCTGCATCTGTTGGGCTAATTAGGAAAGGCAGGGGCCATGGCAATGAGATGAAGGATGAAACAGCCATCCAATTTAAGGGGGGTTCACACTGTCACGGGTGACCAAGCACGTATAAGATGGGCTATACTTGCTCACTCGTGGCTCTGTTAAGACCGCTCGGTGAACGCTTTTTCATCCGTGGTCATACGTAGGTCTTATCTGTGACAGTGTGAATGCCCCTTTAGGCTCGACCGGGAATCGAACCCGGGACCCAGTGGTTGGAAGCCCAGCGCACCAGCACTGAGCTCAGCTCCCGCCCTGGTAAGGTGATCTTAATGTGAAGTAATACACAAAGGAAAGAACACAAATAGTGTGTTAGTGGCCAAACCTTTGTGGACTTAATAGTCAAGTTGTCATAATAGGAAGGTGGCCCTTAACTGAGGTTTCATTGCTGAATATAGGCAGCTGAGTAGTCTAGTGGTAAGACGCCAGCATGCCATGCCTCTTTTTTGAACTGACTTTCCCCATGGGGCTAATAAAAACTTTGTCATTGTCATTGCTCCTCTGAAGGACCCGGATTCAATCCCAGGCCCCGGCAACCTTTCACAAGCATCATCCCAGCTGGATGTCATTCAGATTAGAAGTTAAATTGTACTCAGTGTCTATGCTTAGGCAAGTAAAAGATACCACCCATGGGGTTAATGTGTAACATGGGTGGACTCATTCTCTCTCTCACCTCATCAATCACCTCTCAACAGTGGCAAGAACTTGTTTTAGAGGACTGTATTTCCCATATCTATCTGTTTATCTATCTATATACATGACTACCTTTGAGTTTAGTTCCTAGTCTGTAAGAACCATTTACTGAACAAATAAAAAAGGAAAAATAAAAAACAATACCAAAATGGACACACACCTAAGGGCAAAAAATTCCATTCGTAATTTTACAGAGCGTAACAACACCAAGCTCCACCATCGCCATCCTGAGGGGTATTGCAATTCCACAATGGCCCGGTTTTCTTAAATTTTCCTGATTATGCCTTGTAGCGCAGAGGTTGGACCAAATTACTATTGGCCCAAATTGCTAATTCACTCTAAGGAGAAAATTGTCAGTACAGTCCTTTTTTCTAATAGTGCTATTGTATGAAGGCTGTTTTTACTGCAATAGGTGATTTTCTCAAGGACTTTAGCTGTTTAAGGAGGTCGGTGTTGGCCAATGCTTCTTTTTTAAGAGAGAAAATGGTGCTAAATTGGTCACACAATATTACTTCGTCTTAAGACCATTTCGATAGCAACGTTATTCTCAATTCCAATAACAACACAAATTCTGGTCAAATATGTGTATATACAGCCCTGAGCATAAGCAAAAAGATGGTAACCCACACAACGTTCTCCTGAAAATGTGCCTTGGTAACCCATGGGTCCAATCTGTGCAAGAAAAAAACGCCAGGTGTCAGCGCGAAGGGTTGCAACTAGGGTAAAGTTAACTGAAATGGCGTTCGCGGCATTTCAGGTTAAGGTAACCTCCAGGAATGAAACGATCGTTCGCCTGTTAAGCTCAGGCCTGATATACAATGCTATAATAACTACAGTAATACAAAACATTGCTCAGTCAGCTTATATGACCTTTCAGGCTGCCAAATGAAGAAAATAGAAGATTTGAATCCACAATAACAACTAGAATGCCCATGGGATGTGCAGAGTATCCCATGGTAGCAGGAACGAATGGATCCAGGCAATTCCCGCCAATTTCGACAAGTTGCATCTTGGTCAAGAACCGCAAATTTAAGGTGAGTGATCGCCGAAAACAATGCTCGTGTGTACGACTATGAAGCGATCAATCAAGCCCAAAAACATTTTCAAGCTGTATTACAGCAATATCTGCCTATGTACTAAACCACATAGCAATACACGACTGCTAACTACTGTTGTTTTTTTCATATAGAAACAAATTCCGGATTTTGGCGGGAAAGGCGACATCATGATGAGAATCGAGGTGAGAACATAAGCTCTCCCCTCCGGGCAGAGCTAATTACCCCATGGGTGGGGTTTCCCACCTACCCCAGCATAGGCACTGAGTAAAAGGCATCTGCGATTTAACGTCGCACGCAGCCGACATCTAGATGAAAGAGAGCTCATGAATAGTGTCTGGGCCAGGATTTAAGCCTGCCTATTACACAGATATAGCTCACGAAGAGTGCCTGGTCTTTAGTGTGAAACGGATGGGTTAAAAAAGATTGGTGGTCGATACTGGTTATATTTGTGAAGTGGTCTTAACAATGAGGTTGTTAAATGAAAGTTATGAAAGGAAAGAATCTATGTGCACCAAAAAGCAAGACACCCACACAATATATAATCGGTGCATCTCTGTGCCTAAAGGGATGATAAGCCTAAGTGCTTTCGACAAGTCGATCTTCACACACATGTACAATTGCAGGGAAATACATCAGAAAACAAGTGTTCCTAACAGTAATGCGGTCTTAACAGTGATGTGGTTGTACAAAGAACTCTCCGTATACAAGAAACTAATACAAAATATGATCTACGCATCGCTTCGTCCGAAGGTATGATAAGCCTTAGTGCTTTCGACAAGTCATCTCAGCACTTTGCGGTAACCTTGATATCGCGATGCTTCGTTTTATCTTCTCCGGTCACCATGTCCCTACTCTAGGGGCATTTTGTAATTTTATCGATTAGGGATAATGTACAAAATATGGCCGACCATGCTCTAAGAGGCGCTGAGTAGTACTAACAAGCAAGAGACGGTATCGACTTGTCCGAATCGTTTGAAGTACGACCGAAAGAAAACGACATACACTCCTGTTGATCTGAACGGCAAGTATGATGCAGTGGTTAATACATGTACATTAAGTGTTTAGCAAAATTGCACTGAGTGCCTAACTGTCTTTGCTAGGACAAGAAAAATACCACACTAATGCAGTACAGGTGTAACAGGGTGTGGACTCCAAGTCATACCACTGTAATACCAATTATTAAATGGTTGGGAAGCTTTCTTAGGTAAGCTGAGCTCAACCATCCAAAATCATGTTTCAAAGACAAGTAAATTATTACCATGTAATCATGACGTCTGCCTCATGTAGGTAGTCATTGAAGCAGCCTTAGCTTAACACTTAAGACCAGCATTACTGTCACTTTCTGTCTGTCCATACATCCTGTCTGTTGCTGTCCTCTCTGCCTTTCTATCTCCTGCTAAACCTCTCTATGTGAGTGATTGTCCCTCTGTCCCTGTGTCTCTGTGTATCTGTGTGTCTGTCTCGCTGTCTGTTTTTAGCTGCTGTCAATCTCTACTTTTTATATGTCTCTGTTAACATCTCTCCTAATCAACTCTCAGATTCACTTTTTTCTTTCCTAATAAGAAATGTCCAAGGTATTTCTTAAGATTCCTGTGGTGCCAAAAAGAAAAGGATTACTAAAACATCAAATGAAGGATTCCCTTACACCAGCTGTGACCAAGATTCCATTAATGCATCAATGGCTCATTGGAATAAATGTCGGGTAATCGGAGACATTGCAAGACAACATCTGGAGTAGAAAGCTTCAATCAGATATACCGCTGGACTGCTTTATTACGATATTGTGGTGGTTGTCCACACTTGGCAGAAGCTGCTAATACCAAAGACTATGTGTTATTCAGACTTCACACCTTGTATTGATTTCTTGATTAAAACTCAGTTCTTAGCTAACTCAGTTCTAAGCTAACTCTGAATGGCTTCACATCTCTGTACACTAAAATTTACAGTTAGTTTCATAAAATATGGTCGACTCTAGACAGCTGTAGCAACCTATTCCTGGCTGTAGCTGTAACTGGCTAAAGCCAGCTGCTTCTGTCTACTCCTAGCTTATAGTTGGCTCACACCTAACACCATTGAAAAAATATAAATCTTTGGTAAATGTAAGAAATTTATCTAAGATATCATAAATATGTATTTGCATGTACTTTTAGATCTGGTTTTGAGTAGCCAGCTATTGCCAGACAGTTCCATTTAGTGGCAGGTAGCATCGTGTGGCAGAAGTTTTCTAGCTTTGTCTAGGTTTAATTTGACAGGCCGTTTTTAATGATACTAACTGTACTTATAACAAAAGTCCAGTACAATAAAGTCATCATCCAGGATCGATGTCTGGCGTATATAGTTTCTGAATCA
Organism: Alitta virens; assembly: GCA_932294295.1. Classification (NCBI taxonomy): domain Eukaryota; kingdom Metazoa; phylum Annelida; class Polychaeta; order Phyllodocida; family Nereididae; genus Alitta; species Alitta virens. The sequence continues at coordinate 17,245,772 of OW028580.1, read as the reverse complement.
ATCAGAGTATAGTTGGACCAGTACATTACGGCAAGCATATAACGAAGGTCCTGTTACCACAAGTCATAGACCAATAATGGGATTCTTGCCCATCTTTTGAACACACGTAAAAACCATTGTTATAATGAGAACTTATTGCCAGTTCCAAATGACTCCTTGCACTCAAGGTCATCGAAATTGGCCACCCCTGACAATCACAATTACACACCACGCAATTTAATAATTTGTTACTAAACTAACAGTTCATGTCAATTGACCATATTCTAACACTTCGACAGGTATCTTAGAAGTGTTTTTGATAGTTTATTAAGAGTGGCCAAATTCGATGACCCCGGCCAAATTAGATGACCCCAAGTGTATACGTGGGTCCGATTGTTTACTGGAACCTCACCATTTTCCTATTGCACAGTGGAACCTCACCATTTTCCTATTGCACAGTGGAACCTCACCATTAAAGCCATCTTCAGTTCAAAATTAATTGGTTTGAAAGTGGTGCGGTCTTATTGAGGTAAATCAAGATAATACATATCTGAACCAAAAACCATGTGGACCTGATAATGAGGTGATATGCAGAGCGAGTTTTTTTGTTGAAGGTTTATCATACACCTTAACGTTAAATGTCATTCATTAAAAAATTTCACACAACAAATAAAAGTCTGTCAAAATATCATTGCAACGCACATAAATTTCAGTCCGAACTGTTTCGCTGGGCCAGTACTATGTCTATGTCTCCATGCTATTCGGTCTGAAGCTCAGTCAGCTTATAAGACCAGCTGCCAGAGGCAGACGTAATTATGAGATGATAAGGCTTGGAGTCCACACCATGTTACATATGTACCCCATGGGTGGGGTCTTTTACTTGCCTCAGCATAGACACTGAGTACAAGGCACCTCCAATTTAACGTCTCATGCGATCGACATCCGGCTGGGATGTAGCTCATGAAGAGCGCCCGGGCCGGGGATCGAACCTGAAACCTTCAGCAGAGCTGGCCAATATGGAATTGGCGGATGCCTTAGCCATTAGGCCACCCGGCTGCTACTGTATTACATTGCAACAACCGAGCGTAAAACTCCTAAATACACACGGTCAATTACATGTAAACACAACATAACCCCAGGGAAGATGAAAATAGGTCAACAAGATGTGTCTTATTGATGAAGACCGAACATCATGGGAGCTCATGTGGCCATGTCTTGGCAATTTGATCAATGCATATTTGCACAAGCAAGCAATTACTGATCTTGGGAGGACGGAATGGGTCAGAGCCGAATTGACCAAGGACCTTCAAGGAACAGTGGAGCAATTCTAGCAACATTATTGGATGAGGTTCTCTCACAATGTTCAAGTTACATGGAGATATCATTGAGATAATATTGACATAACATTGGGACAGCATTGAGGTTCTTCATTGGACAATCTGTACACATCAATGGTCAATAGAAATGATAAGGAAAGATGGGAATACCTATTGACAACATGAACTGGATAACTAATGTACAGTAATAAAGCAGTTGAACAACTAGACCACATGAGGGGAAACCTCAAGCGTACGATGATTGGACAAGTAGTACCCTGATAGCATGCCAAATTGTATCAACATCGGCGCGATGTTGGCGATGCTAAAACGATGTTGTACCGATGGCGGCCAACATAGAAACAAATTTGGGCCGATTGGAATGCTATCTGGGTATCTAAGAATGACATATTGCATAAATTGACCAAATATGATGTATTACACGCATTCTTTGAGTGTTGATAAAATTGGCCAGCTCTGCTGAAGGTTTCAGGTTCCATCCCCGGCCCGGGCACTCTTCATGAGCTACATCCCAGCAGGACGTCGATCGCATGAGATGTTAAATTGGAGGTGCCTTGTACTCATAAGTAGTACTACATAAGTAGCATAAGTAGTAATATATATTGAGTAAAAAAGATGTTAATGTTGTTTGTTGTGAATGAACACACCACCCATCGAAACCAGAATGTTGCTAATGTTCAAGATATTTTTCATTACACCGGTATAAAATTAAATAAATGTCATCTAATTATTATTACCAAATTGCACTAAATTATTTCCATGGAAGAGAATATGAAACAAATAAAGCGAATGATATCGAACAATGACTATCTAATTGTGTAGTCATTCTAAGTAAGAGAACACCAAACGAGACTGATGCACAGAGAGCTAGACTCTAGACTATGGAATTTAGAATTCCTTGAATTAAAATGAAAAACAGAAACGGCCAAAAAACAACGGTGATATCAAATCTATAATCAGTACATTTAAAATGAACACCAAATTTACACCAAATTTACACCAAACACAGGAGAACATGAAACTGGCAGTGAGTCTTCCACAAGACATGCAGACCTTCAGACCGTTTAATTGCGAAGTCCTTGGTGTCTTTCGACACCGATTCGCGACTCAACTAGAAGGTCGGTCTGATTAAATGCCGACAAGTGGATGTCAGCTTCAGCTCGATTGCAAATGGAGGCCCGTTGCTTTTGTCACGACCTGGAAATTATCCGTCTGAGTCCAATCATTCGCCCACATTTGGCGGTGAGCACCGAACTGTGATCATCTTAGAGCCATTGCTTTGGGTTCATCAAATGTCTATTGGGACTTTGGGATGTTCCTGCTGTTCCACAATCAAGATTTTACATTTATGATTAGGGTAGGATTATGAGTCGGATAGTGCACTCAAATAAGAATCATGTCAACAACAAAAAAATAGATTTTTGAGCTTGTACAATCATGCATGTACCATACTCGTTCAAGTTTCTTTGAAAAAACAAATTTTTGAAAATTCAAATTTTGGCATTTAGAGAAAAAAAATCTACATTTCTGAAATTTCACAAAATAAGAATCAGAGGAGTCCCCCAGAAATCATGAAATTAAATTCCATGACTTTTTCCATTCACATAATTTCCCTGACTTTCTTTCGATAAAATATGCACATCAAAGTCAACGATTGCAAATTATAACAGCTTCCACACACCCCTCACAGCCGTCATCACTGCCCATTTTATTGCAGACAATGCTTCTCTTTTTTTTTTTCTTCTAAAATTCCCAGATTTTTCTATGACAAACAATTTTTTCAGGATTTTCCATGACTGTGGGAACCCTGAAGAATGCTGCCTATCTGTCTGTTTAACCATTTTACACAAGATAAATAATTATTACATCATTGCATGGTTTATAAATTACACAGTTTACAAAGTGTGTAGACTTCTGTTGGTTGTTGTTGTCAAGCTTTGTTTTTATTACAACACAAATATAGCCCTTATGAGGGCTGCATTGAACTGTTTAATGTCTATATTTAGAGAAAATCTGCAGTTTTGCTGCAATGAACTTGGATTATCCAACATGGAAGATATTCATAAAAGGAATAAAAGCTCAATAAAACTCTTATGTACTGAAAAGTGCAAGATGGCCCTAAGACATGATGCAAAAGTTATTTACGAACTGAGTGATGTCAGAGACAATTTGTCAGAAACTGTACTTGAACCAACAGAGGTCGCCAAATGATGTTTGAACTTTCCATAAATTGAATTTAATTTTTCTTGACATATAATTTCACGTGTACTATTATATATGTACGAATAAATAATATATATATAGTTGAATTCATGATTATGATTTATAACCTGTCAATGAATTAAAACACTTGTAATAAAACAATTTCCAATATCACAAGACTTCGTCAAACATTGTCAGGTAATTTACTGTTGAACATATCGTATAAATCACTATCCTCTCAAAAGAACAGCTTAAATTTTCTCATTAAAAGCAATATAATTTCACCCCCCATTAAAACTTCTTGATGCGGTACGCTAGTCTGCAGAGTTCGCAAATTGATTATGTTCCCAAAGCCGATATAAAGTTCTATACTCAGATTCATTCCAAAGGGAAAAGTTCCTGAAGGGCAGCTCCAACGTTTATCATTAGGGAAAAAGATGACTTGGAATAAGCAAGTTCAGACGCATGCCAGTGAGGAAAAGCAACTCAGGATTATCTTTGAAAGTAAGATCATGCCTTATTAAATTCAATTATATTATATTTCTTGAAATAAGACTATATCGTATTAAATTAAATTTTACTATATTGCATTGTACTTCTTTTAAGTTAGATAACACCTAATTATTTTGTATATTATTTTATTGTATCACATTTTTACATGGCCAAATGTGCCACATGCATTTTCCATGCATTTGGATAAACGCATGGAAAACGCATGGTTTTCGCCAGATTATAATTAGGCGAAAACCATTATCCACGCATGGAAAACGCACGTGGCACATTTGGCCATGTACTGTACAAAAATAGTGGTCTAAAGCTCTATCACCATTATGGCTACAAGTTAGAGCAGACATAATGATGAGTTGATAAATCTTGTAGTCAATACTATATTGCACTTTTACCCCATGGATGGAGTCTTTTATTCACCTCTGCATAGACTTAACGTTTCAGGTGACGTCATCCAACAGACATAGTCCCCAAGCCAGAGTCGAACGCAAAACCTTCAGCGGAACTGGCTATAGTGTGTTAACATTGGCCAACAAAAACTACAAAAGTCTGTATTACTTTGAGAAGTATTAACATTGAAAGTATAGAGATCTATGTCAGTACATTTAGTAGATTACTGACACACACAGCACATTCTTTACTCTCCCTAGAAATGCTTTTGAACTTTCTAAATACATGCAAATCCAATGATCTTCTCAGACATAGTTGCGAACAAAAGCCATAAAAGGTAGACATCCAACGCAGTAGCTTTACAACCATTGTGAGCAGCAGAATCCCACTGGGAAACAGCAGTAAAAACCATAAAGAAGACATATGAGAGCGACTGATGAGACGTCGAAGGGCAAGCGACAAAAATTATTAATACCTCTGGTCATGTAAATTAGCCTGACAATGGAAGTCAGAATAATGACTTCTGCGATAGATTGGTCTACCCGACTTACTTTGGCTCAGTTCGGCAAGCTGAGTTCAGTTTAGAGAATCTGTGATTGTTAGTCAGCGACCCCTAGATTGAGGAGAGGTTCCTAATAAGCCTATATTGCCTGAGCTGAAGGTTATATATGTGGCTAGAGGAGGGTTTTGCCCCATGAGCTAGAGTTGCCAGCATTTCATTATAACAGCCTATTGCTAGAGGGTATAGGGGTGACCTGTGCCCTCCACCCTATAGGTCCTCTTGCCCCCCATGCCCCATCTTGCTCTACCTCACCCTAAGGGTGTTCCGAAGGGTTTTTACCCCATCTGCAGCTTCATGCTTGGTGTCCACAAGTTGTTTGCTAAAAATGACAGATGAACCACATGGCTTCCAAACCATAAGTAACTCAAATTGTTGCAATGCCAACCACGGGCAATCATGTTAGGTCGAAGAAAGGCTCTTGAAGCACAGCAGCCGCCAACTAATGTCTTCTGACAAATACTGTACAGAGTAAACCTGCCTTTCTGAACACTAAAATATATGTCAAGAGCTCCATACTAAGACCGTAAAATTAGTTTAAAATGACCGTGAGACCTAGAGATGTGTGATCGATTTAAGAAAGCACAGCATATCGACTGTCGTGAGGGCGTTCACCGAAGAGACAAAATTAAAAGTACAGTACGGCCCAGTTAATGACACATGTATCAATTCCTGATATCCAGTTTGTCAAATAAAACTATATATATAATATAGTAAAAGTAATTCATTACTAAATATAATATCACACACGGAGGGATCTTTCACTTGGAACAAATGCTATTTGCAGCTGCGCAGCTTAATGGTTAAGTCACTGGGCCAGCTCCTCTGAATGTTCTGGGTTTCAATCCTGGTGGTGGTGGATTAAGGCTTTACATCCTGTATTTCGGCACCTGATGGGCTAATTAGGACAGGCAGGGACCATGGCAATGAGGCGAAGGATGAAACAGCCATCCAACATAGGCTCAACCGGGAATTGAACCCGGGACCCAGTGGTTGGAAGCCCTACGCGCTACCACTGAGCTACGCCCCCACCCTGAGGGTTTCAATCCTAGCCCAGGCACCTTTCGTAATTATTCCAGCTGGAGGTTTGGATGAATAATTAAGGGAAAAAAAGTAAAGTGAAATTATTAGCTAAATGTTATTCAAAGGAAAGACTAAAATAATATTAAATTAAACATCTGAGCAGTAGATACCTTACAAATATATATGTTTCAATAGATTCATAATTCGGTAAATGATGAATGGTTATACTTATATTTGATTATATCTTCAAAATTTATAAATTTTACTTTATATTTGTGTTAATAATTGCATTTAAATATAGTTTTTAAAACTCATGTATTTCCCCAACCAGTTGCTTTCTCGTTTTGATACCACTGCTGTTTATAAAGATATATGAATGTACATTGCTCTAGTTGAAAATTAAAAAATCTGGAATCTGAAATGTTAAATTTGCATTACCTCATCGATCAAGTGGCAAGAACTTGCAGAGCACAGGGCTGTACTTTTCATATCTACCAAATACGGAGACATTGCACCAGCAACATAATATACCATGCAAAGTAAATAACTCCCATATGAAATTTAGCTAAAAAAAAAAAGACTGCCCAGGCTATAAATTGAACCCAGGACCCTCAAATGAGCTACAAACCTCTTAACCATTCACCCACCTAGCTAATCAAGACTCCTCGACATCATCTCATTTGTGATCAATTTCAGACCACAGTGGAAACGAGAACCCAACTTTTCAAAACCCAATTTTCTCTCAATAGCATTTGTAGTACGACCACTCCACAACAAGAAGTTGCAAGAGCTGTGCAAACTTAAATTACGAGAAAGCTTCGTGCAATTTTCTAAAATCCTTGGTCTCGTTTCAGGACAGCAAATATTTGCATTGGCCATACACTACAAGCAAAAAGAAAAAATGCATATCAATTTAATCCCTTACAGATAATGAAAAAAATTAATTTCATTAAACTAATCCCCAACATATAATGAAGCTTGTAGAAAGTTAGTGTAGCAATGGCACATTTTACCATGTGTGGCAGCTGGGTGGTCTAGTGGTAAGACGCTCGCCTGCTCCTCTGAAGAACCCGGGTTCAATCCCAGGCCTGGACAACCTTTCATGAGCATCATCCCAGCTTAGCTGGATGTCGTTCGGATGAGACGTTAACTTGGCGGTCCCTTGTACTCAGTGTCTATGCTGAGGCAAGTAAAGATCCCACCCATGGGGTAAACGTGTAACATTGGTGGACTCCTCTCTCACCTCATCAATCAACCCTCGATAATAGCAAGAACTTGCCTTTGAGGGCTGCACGTCCCATTATCTATCTATCTATCTATCTATCATGTCGCCGATGTGATCTCTTACTTTTAATGATTGGAACACCAAATCTACCATGTCACTAAGCACATGCACAAGTTTATATAATAATAATAATATCAATCCTCAGTGTCCTCACATGAAAATTATCAGGTGTTTCCAAACTTAAGGCTTGCAGTGTACAAATTTATTAAACTTTTAAAAAGTACATAAACACATGGATTGGATATGATCTCATTCATTGTAATCTGTAAACGTATTAATAGCACAGTGTTTACCATAGCTTGGAGCAGATAAAGTAACTAAGTATCACAGAAACAGGTCCTTTGGGGGGAAAGCAAACACTCCTGTTATTCTTAAAGTTCTTAGGGATTCTATATGGCACTCCAAAAAGCCCAATAGGGTCAAAGAGAGACCAGCCTTTGATAATAGCCCCTTTGCATTTCAGTACAAGCAATAAATAAGGAAATTGGCAAATGTTGGTTTACTGCGAAACAGGGGCGAGCGGGCATCTTTGACCCTCGCGGGCAATATCAACCGGTCCCCCATGCCAACAAGCTTTGAATAGGGACCGTTACCATGACGTGTTGCCCCTAGCAACAGTGGTTCTTGACAACCATTTGCGTATGCTTCTGGAGTAGAGTAAAAGTTCCCCGCGAGGGCAAATCTTCCAGTCAATTCCTTCGCCATAGAGTTATGCCACAGACCACAAGACGGTGGCCCCTTCGTACTCCGCGCGCTGTGCAAATTCGAACACAATCTACTGAGACATATTGCCTGGAGGTAGAAAGGCACTGATAGTGGAGCAAAGCGGAGTGGAGCAACTTGTGCTTTTGCCTTTGGTCTTTTTCTCTCATTCGCCTTTTTTATTCTATCCGGTCTCTTTTTTCCTCTTTTTCCTCTTTATATTTTCATTTTGCTGTCAATTCTCTCTCCATCTCAGTCTCTCTCGGTCTCTCTCGGTCTCTCTCGGTCTCTAAGAGACCGCACTCAACTCACACCTGACCTTCAAGGAAGATCGCCAGCAATCAGGCAAAGATCTGTCAATTAACGAAGAACCAATAGTCACTGACCACTACGGACAATTGCCAGGACACTTATGTGGATTTGTCCTCCTTTATAAGCATCAGTGCTTTAAAAGAAATCAAAAAGTTATCTAGAATGGGATAAAGCATGAGCACTGGCAGTGCACACATTCACATTCAATTTAATTCAAGACTTCATAACCACATAACAACTATGCAATTTTATATACATACATTATATAATTGATAACACTATTAGGCTAGTCCCAACATCAGGTCACCCTCTATCTGTGGAGATACATGTATGCTCACCTATTTGGATGTTCTATGAAGAAAATTTGCATGGGGATTGTGAGATCACCAAATATTCTTGGACATGTATTTAGTAGATGGTGGGGGCCTAGCTCAGTGGTAGCATGCTGAACTTCCAACCACTGGGTCCTGGGTTTGATTCCCGGTCGAGCCCAAGTTGGATGGCTGTTTCATCCATCATCTCATTGCCATGGTCCCTGCCTGTACTAATAAGCCCATCAGGTGCAGAAATACAGGATGTTAAGTCCAAATTCACCAACCACATGAATTTAGTAGAATCTGGCAACAAGTGATGTCTGAAACGGATTAAGATCTGACATGAAAAAGCAACGAACAATCTCTCTTTATGTTTGTCCAACCGTGATGTTGAGCTGTTGAACTATTCGTTAGTCTTTCTGTCAGTCTATCTATCTATCTATCTATCTATCTATCTATTCATCTATCGTGATGGTTGTTGGTCTGTCTGACAGTTTATTGGTCAACCGCTTTCTCCCTCTCTCTCTCAAATCTTCCACACAATAAGATCGAAACTTCCACATCGCCAATGACTTAATGCAATCAAAGGAAGGACAATCAGTGGAATAATAAAACAATAAAACCCAAACATCATAGATAATTGATCGAGGAATTCCCAAATCAATGTTTGGATAGCTGTAGTCAGAGATTTCTGCATGAAGACTTTCCAAAATTCAGAAGCCTGTAAAGATCTTTCATAAACAACTCCAACAGCCTTGAACTCCCCCAAAATACCATCTTAGCATGATATTAGTTTGATTGAAATTCCAGCGCTTATGTTTTACAGAAGGCGATTCAGTTGGTGATGAATGAACGAGACTTGGATTTAAGTTTTAAAATAACAAGAAACCTACATGTTACCTTATTGTTCTCTTTTATTCCTTTTTAATTTTTAAATCGTTAAATATCCTGTCTGAGTTGAGAAGTCGAATTTATGATTGATGTTACATATATGTAATATCAAATGAATGAATACACTGAAATTAATTGATTACTTTTGCTTCTTTGCATATTATATCAATATAGTAATATAATATTATTATTCAACCATGTTTGAAAATAAAAAAATATAGCTGTAAATATATCTTAGAGCACTAAGGCATCCTTTACAAGAACCACTCCATACAAAACACATCCTTGATGGCTCCTAATTCCTGAAAGACACAACAAAATACAGCTCACTTCACTAGTTTGACATTGACTAAGATATTTACATCTCTTAATCTCATTGTTCCAAATATCAAATCACATTATATTACTTCCAAGGAAACTAAATGACAGCCAATGGCTAATAGGGAAAACGTGATTGACACAATTGTCATAAATAGTTTCTACAAGGTTGAAGGGGGAGGAAAAAGACTGAACTAATGATCATGTTTACTTGTATAAACCATTTATGTTCATATATGAGATATGCAGTGGGTTCTCGCCTCAAGATTACACCACTGTTAGGCCCACTTCACTATTAAAACCACTTCAACATTTAGACCACTTCACTATTAGGACCACTTCACTATTAAGACCAATTCACTATTAAGGCCACTTCACTATAAAGATCACTTAACTGTTAAGACCACTTCACCATAAAGGCCACTTCACTATTAAGACGTAACTATTAAGATCACTTCACTATTAAGGCCACTTCACTATTAAGATCACTTCACTATTAAGACCACTTCACTATTAAGACCACCTCACTATTAAGACCACCTCACTATTAAGATGCCCTCACTATTAAGACCACTTCACTATTAAGACCACCTCACTATCAGGTTTTGACCTAGTACCTTACAATTGCATCAGATCGCACAATGTGTTTTTAAATGTAAACCTTTTACTTTTATATGTAAAATAACTTCTTTTTTTTTTGCCTAAATGTGCCAATACGTGCAAATAAAACTATCATTAATAATTTTAGCAGAGCATTGTTCTCATCATTACATCTGCCCCCAGCAGCTGAATTGATTACATGATGTCAAAAAAGGTCTAAAAAAATCCAAGCGCTTTGGGTCAGTTTACTGATTAACTCAAAATTGAAAAGACTTCCTCATTACAACCCGATAAACAAAGCCATCATTTAAATTTCGCATTTTTTTTTATCTTATCCATTAGCCCAGCTTCATTCATCCTTTTCATTTGACTTCCATTGTCTCTACGTTCTATTTGCCATTTGTTCCTTTGTTCGTAAACAAGCTCCAATTTTTACCCTTTAAATGTTACCAAAATATTTCTCTGTCTTATATTATAAGTCGCTGCATATTCTAGGTATGATTTTTACTAAATTTAATGTAATGAAACAAATTCTACAAAATATTGATTTCTTACATATCACTTATAATAAAATGCAACCCTCTGAGGCAGTTCTTGTCTTGCCAAATGTTGCTTATATAATGATCATGCTTTGCCAACCTCACCCTTACCAGACCAGTGCTGAGCCTTTCTCAACTTCCTAGGGAGTATTCAGCATAGAGTTCATCACTGTGGTGGCCTATTGCCATGAGCAGTGGTTGCAGAAGGATCTGCCCACCTCCTGCCTACTCACTTCGCAGTCGATTAAACGCCTTACAATTACACAATGATATCAGCATAGCCAGAGGCAGAAGTAATGATGAGATGATAAGACTTGCAATCTACATATATGACAAAGTGTTCGCTAACCTCCAATATTACATATGATTAACTTTCCTCTGCAAGTGGGGTCTTTCACTTGCCTGGCCATGCTGGCCACAGACACCAGACACCAGGTACCACCAAGTCACCAAGTAGCCCTGAGACTACCTGGCCAACATTGAAACATTCAAAAAGTAAAAAAATATAATAATAATTAATATATATATGTACAATTCTTACAATTATTTTGTCATTTTACAGCCTTCCCTTCTCCCCTACAGAAATTTAGCTGGCAATAGTCAATTACAAATTCAGGTCTTCGTCCCAAAGGGTAATTTAATTTCAGGCTTTTTCATGACTTGAGAATTGCAATCAAGTTGGATGACTAGTCCCTGACAGTTATGATCATAATAACTTTGATTTATCAAAAACAATTTTCATGAAATTCTTAAACCAAATCATAAAATCACATCCAGTCTGAAAACATCTGTAAAACATGCAACAATAACAAAGCCAGACTTCTGTTGGGTGATCCAGCGTTAGGGGGGATTTTGGTTCTTTCGAAGGTCTTGGGTGCAATTCCTGACCAAAAAAGAATAACTCTTACTAAGCAGAACTCTGTGTCCCATTATACTTAGTGTCCATGCTATGATAAGTTGAAATGTGTACAGTTGAACCTTACTATAAGTCCACCTCATGGTTAAATCCACCCATTTTGGGGCCTAAGTGTATTCTTGCCTATTCTACCTGTGGTGGTGATGGTGGATTAGGGCTTTACGTCCTGCATTTCTGCACCTGATGGGCTAATTAGGACAGGTAGGAACCATGGCAATGAGACCAAGGATGAAACAGCCATCAAACATAGGCTCGACGGGGAATTGAACCCGGGACCCAGTGGTTGGAAGCCCAGCGCGCTACCTCTCAGCTAGACCCCCCACCCCATTGTATTCTACCTCACTATGAAGACCACCTCAACATTAAGACCAGTAAACTATGCACCATTAAGGGTGGTCTAAAGGTGAGGTTTCACTGTACCATCATATAAACTGCAAGCATTTATCATCTCATCATTACGTCTTCCTGCCGCTGGTCACCGAAGTGCCTAAGCTTCCGACTATTAGCGCTGATGCATCAAAACCAACATAATTCAAGAAGCTAAGAAGTTGAATTAAAAGTTATGTTCAAACATATGCAGGTTAATTTTCCAAGAAAACCTAATGAAAGCATAAGAGCTGCAGAAATGTGAAGAGAATTTTTCATGGGGATTATAAATCAACCACGTTCTTGTAATTACGCGTTGTCTGACAATGAAACTCCATCAAAACTCAATAAAACTCAAAGATTCAGTAGCTCAGCTGGTAACTAAGGCAACAAAAATGATGAAAAACACAGAAATGGATCGTTCCGACAGATTCTAAAATTCCCGATTTGTGTCCTTCAGATTTCATCCAAGTAATGCACTCCGCAGACAACCGATTAATCTTCCAATCACTGATTAATCACATCGAACAGAAGCGATTATTACAAAAAATCAATGTGTGATAAAGAATTAATGACAATTTCCTTGATTAAAATGCATATAGCCATAACATTAGTCTCCGGTTTAACTAATTGTGTAATATTTAATTAGAAAAGACTTTGTAATTATAAACTAGAAAAGAACGAATATGTTTAATTAACTTTGGCATGAATTCGCTACTTCGTAAAGTGAAAGTTTTGATTATTCAAAACATTAGCTGATAGCACCTCCTCAATCATAATTTGTTATTCGAAAACAATAATTTGAGGAAACTTTAGAAAAACTTGCATAATTATTCGTTAATCTGGATATCTAGATAGCTTTAGTGTAAGTTAAGCAACCACTTAATCAATCAGCCAACCATTCAGTCAGCCTATGCAGCCATTTAGCCAGTCAATCAGCCAGTCAACCAACCATTCCAAACCAGTCGAGTGATTTTTAACTCGATTATCTTCCATACTTTTTTTTCACCATTCACTGATTATAAAGATTCCCCACCCAAATTTGAACTAAAACCGCCCAATATTTTCTGAAAAGGACTTCAGAGAGGCATATTTTAGACGTCTTACGAAGTCGTCGCACTAAAACATTCTTGCTCTACACTGAAAACGTCGAAAACCTGCCATGCTTTGCATGAGATGTCCCCTTGCACTCGGTGTCTATACTGAGGCAAGTAAAAGACCCTGCCCATGGAGTAGACACACAGCATGATGTGAAATCCTAGCCTTATCATCCCATCATTATGTCTGCCTGGTGGTTAGTCATATATATATAACCAAGGATCAACCAGTCCAATAAAACTGAAGCAATATCCCCAAGATTTTTATCATACACAATAAGTTAATTCCACTTCATTAATGTAAAATCTGCAAACATTTCTTTTTCTGTCATTTTTTTTTCTTTTTATCTCTTTTTTCTTTGGAACCAGTCTGTCATAAATTGATAATATTACCCTCCAACTCTTTTGAAATGAAAAATTAAACTCGAATGCAAATCTTATTACTGTTGAATCACTTTATAACTTAATCCTAAAAGAATTGCTGGGACCAGGCACATGGGATAAGCTGGACAATTTCTTTTATGTCTTTTTTTCTTTCTATCTGATTTTTTAAATGATTTCACGGGATTACTTTAAGCAATAATGTGCATCTAAATGGACCTAAATTAAATTAGAAAATCTTATATAGCTTAGTAGAGCTTTTCATGGGACTAAGTCGAGCACATAAGTTACAAAAATTACACTTTCATTGCAGCTTTAAAGATGTAAGTAATGCCAAAATTGACTTTAGTAGGTCTATAATGAACAGCCTTACCAAAACATTCAGAAAACTTTTGTATGATATTTCATTATTCTGGACAATGACAAAATCATGGATAAAATTGTCTACTTTTTGAGAAAAGCACCAATGCGGTGAATGTGTAACAAGGTGTGGACTCCAAGCTTTATCATCTCATCATTACTCTTACCTGCTGCTGTTCATTTACATTGTATTTTGGGCCTATGATTAAGTTTCAAAAAACAGTAGTACTAGGACCATGCCATACAATACAATAGAAAGACACACATTCTATCAGCTATGTATCTTTTAGCATGTATAGGTCTATGTATTTCATGTATAGGTCTATGTATTTCAATGTAGAGTTGCCGGCCTAGTGGCTAAGCCATCGGCCAGCTTTGCTGGAGGTCCCAAATTCAATTCCTACTCTTAGTGAGCTGTATCTTAGCTGGATGTCGGTCACATGAAACATAGACGTCTACCTACTATAAACTTTGGTTGGTTCCGTTTCTGGCGTTGCAACTGTTGTACGACATTTTGCGTATCCTTATTTCGAAGATTCTAGATGTCTGATTGGCTGAGAGGCCGTTAAATTAATTATTTTTTATTGGCAATGACGACGATCATTCCTGTCTAAATTGAGGTCAAATAAAAAAGGAAATTTTCTGAAATAGTCTAAACCGTGACCCATCACGACCTAAAACTCAGGTAAACTTATAGTGATACCTGGGGTCTATGCTGGGCAAGTAACAGATCCACCTATGAGGTGAATGTGCTCCATGGTATGCCCAATCAATCGTAATCATCTCAACATCAAGTCTACCTGCAGCTGGTGATATGACTATAAAGCTTCTGACCAGTAGTATTCAAGCAATACCATATGTAGGCTACAATACAATACAATACAATACAATAACCACTGTATTTCTGTAAAACACATGTACATATGTGCAATGTCATTTACAACCAATTCGTGTCAACATGTTTATTAACAATGCCCTTGGGAAAAGACAAGGACTTCTATATAGATGCAACATCAGTAATCGCCTCATGGGTCTTCCTTGCGACGTCTCAAATGACGTCATAATGGCCTCATGTTCATATTGCAGCGTCGTGGTTTTACAAGGAACACACATGTGTGCATTAGAACAAAAGACCTTGGACAAAGATGCTACTAGTAGTAGATTGTATTTGCCTTGGAGCAATGCTTCAGAGAATCAGGTCGTGCAGATTCTGCGACTTTCTTTTGGCTCCCTCACAGCGATCCAGCTGGTCTTCGGGAGGTTTTTCAACAATTCAATGCTTCGGTCTGAAGCTAAACCAGCTTATATGACCAGCCGCCAGAGGCAGACGTAACGATGAGATACGACTTGGAGTCCACACCAGGTTACGCGTTTACCTAATGGATGGGTCTTTCACTAGCCTCATCATAGACACCGAGTACAAGGCACCTCTGATTTAATGGATCGACATCCAACTGGGATGTAGCTCAATTTCGAATATTGCAAAAAATTGCAATACGGCTCATATTAAACAAAATTTTTACACCAATTTTGACTCTAACTTGACAACTGTTGCTCTGTCTTATTTCTTTCTATTTTTTTTATCCAAGTGTCACTTTGACGTGACTCTTATTACTGACTCTGGTCGTACCTCTCAATCCACGAGATCTCCACCAAGATTTCGGAGAGCTTTTCTCGGACGGATTGATGGCCCCGAGACAAGTCTATTGTCCCAGCTTATTGTCTTTTCTTCCTAAGAATGCTAATGTGAGATTTCGTAACAAAGCTTATGTTCATGAATATTCATGAAGAGCTTGCGATTTGTAAAACCACCAGTTGATGGCTGCCGGGTTTGCACTTTGTTCGCCGATGTCTTTTTCAACTTCCTCCAGTTCCTACTTCCATCTTCAAAATTGTTCGAGTCAAAAATACGTTCAGATTTTGACGTCACAACACAAAAGGAAGAATTTCACATGAAATTTTAAACAAGACGATGGTGCGCAAAAAGTTAATTTCCATCTCCAGAATTTCATCAAATTACATTCATAATACCATCCGCTGTCAAGAGAACAAATGAAGCGATCTGCGGAGATGCACCATGACGTAATAATTTCATTAAAATATAATACAGCACAATCTCATATAAAAATGTCTATGTCTTACTAAACTTAAGAACTAGGAACAAGCTAAATTGCAAGACTTGTCAATGCACTAAATCCCAAGTGCAAAAAGGTAACCAAAAAATCAAGTTGAATTCAGAATGAAAAAGATCTTAAGGCTTTTCCAATGCACAATTATACATTCAATTCAAGTAGGAGTCTTTCTTAACTTAATGTAATGCATAAAGACCAAGTGTAAGAGGAACTTCAGAAACAGATGTTTGAAATTTGTCCATGGATTATTCCATTGTTGATATATAATTTACTGCTTAATATATCCACAAACGTATATTAATTTCAATTCTCACGATAATGCTCAGAAAGACGGATCGAAATATGGAGAATTTACCTTTAGCTTGTTCCTAATTCCTAAGTTTAGTAAGATACAGACTTTTTTATGTGAGGCTATGCAGTTTTGATGGTACATCTTTGCAGATCTGTAAGGTTGTTTTCTTTCTATATTACTTCAGTGCTGAACTTCCAGCTATCGGAGTTTGGTCAAACCCACTGTAACCTACTAAAGTTTGCAAATTACACCGTAAACCTCCTGCGGGATGTCCACACTTAAATACGAAGAAACAACAAAAGACAATGTGAAAGATTATACCGCTTACAATCCCCAGCAGTCATTAACCAAGCTACCCGGAGGTTCTTCTTTGGCCCAAATCCTTCCAGAAGCCCCAGAAAGAACGGCTGGAAGACAGCGACAAGTTCTCGCGACAAGAAGACAATTCGAGGACTAGGATTAATGCAGATTACGGTATGTCGCGAGGTCATCAGTCTAAGGGAGTCAATATTTTCTTCTGGTCTTCTTTTCTATGCTCCCTACTCAGTCTGAGGCCTTAGTCTTTTTCTGCTATCTTGATTCTTGCAGTATCTTTATGTCATTCTGTCTGTTAGAGAAAAATGCAAACAGAAATAAGACTTAATTGTTTAGCTAAAGACCAACAAGACTTTCTGCTATCTTGATTCTTGCAGTATCTTTATGTCATTCTGTCTGTTTTTGCATCAGTTTGTCCCAATATTTTTGTTATCATATCAGCATTCAATTGCACAGCAACTTACCATGGAGTAAAATGCAAACAGAAATAAGACTTACAGCAACAGCAGTTTTAGAGCGAGCATGGACATTTCAGGGATGAAAGGGACTAATCAGAAAGATTGTTAAGTAATCGACCAACTTTTCTAGCACATTCCTTATGTCCTTATCATCAAATACTTGCCTATGCTACGTAGGCCATTAATCTAGAAGAATACAGAAATAGCCTTACAACTGTACAGAAAAAGGGGTTAAAAGAGGTGAAAACATGTTTGGGTGGTTATTTCAGTCTTATCAAATGTTTCAATCAGTCTGAAAAGTCGTTCTGAGGATGTAACTGTCCATGCTCACTCTAAAACTGCTGTTAACTGTTTAGCTAAAGACCCCCAATGAATGTCTATACATTGTAATGGAATCACAAAAATACCACCACAGAATCTTGAAAATAGAAACTTCAGACCACCGCGTTGGATCCGGAAACTAAGGTAGTCTGCAAAGTAACTGAGTTTAGACTTGCATTAAGATCACCTCAGTATTAAAGCCGCTTCTGTGATTCCAAATGGTGTTTTTGTTAATTGTGGGGTTCTGTTAGACAAAGTTTTGGACAGCCCAACACATTGAAATTTGGGTGTGACCGCAAACTTTACTGACCTCAATGGCAATGCGGTCTCAGTAGCCAAGGAAAATCAATGTCATTGATAAGAACGACGACTAAGATACAGCTGAGCGGTGTACTTTTGTTTGTTTCTGCACCAAATTTTGTTTTAATTACACCTGCAGGTGATCTAAACGGTCAGGTGGCCTAGGTTAGCCTCCATATTCCTTTTCCATTCTATATGCATTGGTAAACCATAAGGTGACTAAGAATAACCACAAAGAGGCAGAAAATAGCCACAAATATCCCACAAATAGCCACAAATAGCCATTGGGCAGTTCTTCAAAGTGGCCACAATGAAGAAACTAACAATGTGAATAGCACATCAGGCACATTGCCATCCTGAGTCTATCGGACAAAGCAAAGTGCCACAAAGTGGACAGCTACTCATTATCATATAGATGGTCTTCCTAATGTCATTGACCAATAAATTTACTGCGGCCAAGGAACTGAGAAATGGGCAGAAATGACCGCCAGCTGGGGACAGTTGACAGGAGAAAACTTTTACATACGACAAAACTTTTATCATACTGAATTTTTCCGAAACCATGGGATTCCACACTAAGAAAACTTTACCTGAAATCGCATCCGTTCTTCCACACTACGTCCAAAATTTTCTTTTGTTTGTATAATGACTCGTACACAACTATGAAAGTGGTCAAAGCACGGAATCAAAATACAATTAATTTAACGGCCGTTCCACCAATCAGACGTGGCGATTCATCAAAGACGCGCCTGCTGAACAGCCCGATGGCATTGCAACCACCTTTTTTTGGACCGCAAGTTTTCTTAGTGTTCCATGTAATAATCTTATCTTCACCACCGCACTAATCATCAATATCAATAAGGGCAGACTATACCAGGATCCATAATAAATGTCCACTTGTTTTTATGTTGTTGTTTTTTTTTTTGGCCATATTTTGGCATTAACTGCATGGACCAGCACAAAATGAGCAGAAATGTTAGCAACAAGTCAAAGCCCAACTTTCTAGCAGCTGATAAAAACAGCTCTGGGAACCAAAAAACCGGAATTTTGCTATGTTCTCCATTGTAATTTCTGCCGCTTCTTTTGGCCATAACAAATGGCTATACATGTAATGATTAAAAAAACGGCAAAAAATAATCATTGCAAAGATAGGAAACTTGACGTTAATTTGTACAGAGGGGAGTTTTTATGGGTTAGAAAGTTGGGATTTGACTTTTTGGTAACATTTACATCTGCTTGATGCTTCTACATGACAAATATGTAAAAACAAGACCATAAATCAATTGGACATTTATTTTGGAATATGCTATATAGGTGTTATGTACTTTTTAGTTCAGGATCAATCTGAAAATATAATAGGAATATCATCTCAAATTAACTGTAAATTTATTGTTGAATGATGCACTCAAAAAAGACCTCATTCATTCGGTAATTGTGTAACATTGTGTGAGCGCCATGCCTTTTCATCTCATCATAACATTTGCCTCTCAGAAAGAGGGGGCAGCGGGGGGCTTGCTCAACAGCAGCAACTTGCTTTAGAGGGGTCTCTATGCGGAAATGGTTCTCAATTTCTGAGTCTGAGACCAGCATGCCACAGAGAAGTATTGTACTCAATATTTGGTCACAATGTCAGATATTCCTGCAACTGAATCACTTCGAATGATGCCGATTTACTGCAAAATCAATGGTCCAAAGTAAGTAGATGATTAAGACAGACAGTGGCCCAAATAGAGTCCTTTCACCGAGCAGCCCTGAATTCAGCGAGACATCAGTCTTTCTTCTCCTCTTATTACTCATTTTGCCTTTCAGACATAGTAGGTCATACCTGATTCCATAAATATAATATTCTCTGGGAAATAACAGAAATCAACTAAATGAAAAGATGTCAAATATACATTAAAAGCCCCAAAAGTACTGCAGCTAGGACGCACTTTGTTTCAGCCAATCAGATTCAAGGGCAGGAACTTTTTCAGCCGATAGAATTGCAGTATTCTGCCATAGCCACCTAATGGAAATACAGAGAACCTTCCTGGAAAATCCACTATTGCAGAAATACTGAAATTACACTTGTCAGTGACATTTTAAGTGAACCTTGTCAAGTCAGAGATGGGGTTTATGAATGCAAATTATGGTAATATACAAATTATGGTAATATACAACTCTTGATAATTGTATCAAACATTGGCATAAGAACCTCAAACTTAATTAGTCACTTAATTAGTCATTTTTCATCCGACTGTAAATACGTATATAATGTAAATTAACTGTACATATATGTCTCACAAATCTATGTAAATCATCATCACATTTTGCACCACGCCACCACCACTACTTCATGAGCTGGATATATAGGACTTTAGTCCTGCGTCCAGTAAACTTACTAAACTAAACTAAACTAAACTAAACTTCACTGTTAAAAAATTAAAATTGAATGGCTTCACCACATGCTGTTACACACAGTGTATATATGTTTGTACCAACACAAGATGCATTGTTTACTAAGCACAAGAATTGAGATTAAATACATTTCAGATGATAGATCTATGTCATTTGACTCAGCAATCTTTTAACGTCACAAGACAACTTCTGGCAGTGAGCCTTGTGGCTTTCGACAGAAAAACAACGCGGACCACACTGTCCGAATATCCGTCATATATAATTCATGGCAACTGGGCCCAAAGGAGCATTCGACTTATTTCAAACATAGACCGCAGCTACAAAAGGTTCATCTCACAAAAAAATAAGACGATCAATCAAACGATACATTACACTTGTCCGAAGCGATGACAGTGTGCGGTATTTGTACTCTCCGCCATCACTCTTAAGTGAATACAACTTTTTTTGTTAACGCGTTAAGTCCAAAATGATCACACAGGAGTGTATAGGAATAAATGAGGCATATGATGATTTATACCGATAAATCTTCATCAAGAAAAGGTGTCATTTATGCTGTATTAACTTCATATTAACAGCCGCAACACTATCAATAAGAGTAGACTAGGTGTTATGTACATTTTGATCAAGATAAATCTGAAAAGATTATAAGTATATCCCCTCCTCAAATTAACGGAAATGATCTGTTAAAATAAGACTCAAAGACCTCATTCGTGCGCTTAATGTACAATATTGTAATCACAACTGCAATTTTGTTACACGAGTGTTTGCCATTTTATACAAAATCAACAGATATATATACAATGAAAAGCAATTTAAGTGCAGTATATCCAGTGCAAAACATTAAATCAACAATTTTTAGGTCATAAAACAGTTGTTTAGGGATTATAAATTCTCTTCTGTTCGTTTGAGCAATTAGTCAACCAATTGCTCATGTAGGACTTTACAAAATTGTAATGTAATTAAAAAAAAGAAGAAGACAAATAACCATGATAAAATCACAGGGAAAAAGATTTAAAAGTACAATGAGCTTATGTTTAACCAGACTATCATTTTCATCAATTTGACATGGCTTTAAATCACCCCGCGAACCATTTTAGTCAAAAGGCTCAGCTGAAAATGCTGAGCAAAGCACTACATATGACCCTCAAGAGGTCCCAGCGGGCCCATTTGGGAGATACGAGGAGGCCACTGGATAAACTCAGTCCCCTAAAATGCAGCCAAGGACCCTTAATGGTTAATTCAAACATTACGCTGGCTACATCCCGACGCCATCAGCTTTCAAACTGCAGACACTTGAAATGACATTAAAGGCAGTTGCTCAAGTGGGTTACATTAAAAAAAATGAATATTGAAAGAAATAAAAAGTTTGTGAATGAACAGCAACAAATCAGCCCCAGCCGGCATGTTTCCCATTAAATTAAAAATAAATAAATGTACCAGTTTTAGAATAAGCTCACAGAGTTATTAACATTTTCTGCTAACGTTAAATTTTAACCCTTAGCAGGCTAATCCGGAGTCTTTCTCAACTCGCGCAGGGGAGTATTCAGCCCTGAACACAGGGTTACCCGCTGGGGCTTAAGAGCTCACACTAGTGCCTTCATGCCATCAATGTTGCCTCTTGCGAAGTACGCAGGTGCAGTGAGGTAGTGGTTGCAGGAGGATCTGCCCAACTCCCCTATACCATGGCAGGGTTTGAACCTACTACCTCATGATCAACAGCCAAACACCTTGACCACAAGGCCATGGCATCCACATTACCCTAGTCCGAGGTGAACCTAGTGAACTGGAACATTACCCTAAATTTAAGTGTCTAAAGCAGTATTACTATCCTTAAAGGTTTCAATATGATTATTAAGTCAACTTCATTAAACACTCTTTGGGGTAATTTGTGTGGCTACATATAACATATTGTGTCATTAATAAGATAATGGTCATATTTACATGTTGTATGTAAACATGACTTCATAAAATCTTAATATGCATATTGACTGTACCAACTACCAAGTGTAGTCTCATCGTGTTTGTCAAGGCAGACGAAAGCCTCAGTCCTCTATGTTCTATCATTGCTTTTGCAATGTTTTTCTACAATGAAAGTTATCATGCATATAACACATATATATTATAAATATGCATTCACTTAAAATATTAGAAATTAGTTTGTGGGCACAAGAATTATTTATAAAAAGCTGATCAAACCTAATAAGTCATCAACACTTCTTGTCTGACAAATTCAAAACTTAATTTTATGTGAATCGATGAAGTAGAATTAAAACTTTCAAACAGTCCTAATCAAATCACCACACGTATCCTACCGAACGAAGCTGAAATATCTTTTGTGCATTCCACTACATGAGCCGACAGCCTGACAATGTCAATGCACATGCACCAGGTGGCAGGCAGTATCAGATCAAGTATGCAACAGGGCCCTCTGGTGTTTAAAACACCTCAGAGGATGCACACCACTGTACGCTATGTCCAAACCATTTTTTTTTCTGTCTTTTCAATTTCAGAAAAAAATTATAGACCAGCTTTGGTAGATACTTTATTGGTAAAGCTCATCAAGTGCACATAGGTAACAACTTTGCAGCCAATTTTGAAGTCCAAATCGCTATCTTATAAGTCCGAAATTCCTGAGTCGTTATGTTAAACCTCTATTATGTTTCTTCTAAGCAATGTTAGAGCTCTTGTTCTCTGCTAAATTACTGAAGTAGACAAATGCTTGGCTTTTTCACTTAAAACAACCATCGAAACACATTACATACATCATTGCATTTGGAAGTTCCTACAACTTGCGTTCATATTTCATGAACGGTGGCATTCTTGGTGTGTCTCCTGTCAATTGACCTGTACATGATTGAGAATCCTTGCAATATCACTACTTTGATTGTTGAAATCTTTTCACTTACCTTTTTCAATCCTTGGTGGAGGCTTGTACTTGATCCCCGTCTGACTCCAGTAGAGTGGAACGGATCCTCTGACTTGCACGAAGGAAACAACATGATGAGAAAATTCCAGTATCTGGGGGGAAAAAAAAATCAATATAGATATATTCAATTTTGCTTTTTATCCACTAAACTTGGGTGGTTTAGTCTTTACTTTAGAATGCACCAGTGAAAACATTGCAGAAGATACTGTACTCGTAGAAGTACATTGATTTATGGACGCTTGGTTAATACATATAGGTGTGCTATTGCTTAGTAACAGGATAGTAGCATTTCACATCCATTTATGTATGAGAAACTTCGACATTTAAAAATTCCAGACACCAACAATGACGATATTAAGGCCTTTAGGAATCAGTCTTTGCAAGAAAAATGGCCTGAATCTGGCACTTTTTTTTATCAATATCTTGAATTGAAATTTTTAACTTAGTTTTATTTCTAGGTACCACAGTTGCACAGCAGAAATATAATCCCTCCAATCATTTACTGCTACCACACTGATGCTACTAAACACTCCGTTATGCATGCATACCTGCTCTGTCTCGACGTAATTAGCGACATGGCCAGAATCATTCACCCCTCGCCTTTTGTATCGAGACCCAGCTCGATGACGTGACCGTCGTGATAGCAGAGTGATTTTGTACTCAATGACGTCGTTAGCACCTGGGGGAATAGGACTAGGGCTCCTAGCACCAAAAGAGTCCCACATGTCGTCAGGATTGCTCAAGTCCAATTTGCAATTTTCGATTTGAACAAATCCTTGAATCACTGGAATTATCCAGGGGTCCGCAAGGGGATCCTAAAATAAAATAAAATAATTGGTTTGTTTTATTAGAAACTGTGTAAGTTTAATTCCAAATACTTAAGATAATTTTACAATTAAATATATATTATTTGAAATCAACTGTGAAATTTGCCATATATTCTATATATGCAACTTTACAAAACCTGCCAAAACCAAATAACTTATACATTTACATAAAACTTTAGCTTTCACAGTAAAGTTACTTTACAAGCACACCTGAAAATCTAAAAATCATTACATATTTCTATATTGACAGCACTTTCTTGGTATCCGTTTTAAGGAAAATAAAAGATAATTTTATAACCTTGTAAATTATTTAACCCAAAAAATAAAGACATTTCAAGTGAGGTTAATGCTGCAGTTATGCCAAGCCAGACAATTTTTTTACCAAGTATACTATGTGATAGTTTCATACGTGTGAGGGGTCAATAATATATCTAAATTCATACATATCTTCAACATTTTTGTTAAAATCACAAGTTCACTGCATGTACCTTTGATTTGACCAAGTCTTGCAACATGAATTGGTTCCAGAAGAACCTCTCATCCGCTCTCGCCCAAAGAGGGACATTCGGGTCATGTTCTCGGAGATGTTGCTGTTGAATCGAGTTTGTCAGGTCACCGTTGGGCGAGTAATAGAATGAACTTGAGTCGTTAAACATCTTCAGTAATTCCTGTAAAAACAAAAACACACCAAGTAAGTTACATGATTCATTTTCAGATCAATTTACAGCAGTTTTCATAGACTTGGAAACTAAACTGCAGAGGACTTCATGTGAATCCAAGACTCCCATTGGCTGAGGAACTTCTTGTAGCCAATGGCAACACAGAAAAGATATACCCAGAGGCGCCAGTGCCATTGAAACAATGTAAGCCTGTTCAGGGTTGGTGCATGACAAGCCCGCAGTGACAGTTTCACATCAAAACAATGAAAGGATTTGTTTATTTAATACAATAATGAAAATCAAATAATGAATTTTATAGATTAATGTGGGAATAGCGTAATGAAAATTTCTTTTAATGCTCAAGGTTATTGTTTTACATTAATTTTAAGCATGCAGAAATATGATGTAACAATAGCAACAATCACCATGACGTCACTTCTGATTGGTATGATTATGATGTAATAGAGCAAAGGATGCCTATTATCACCCAAAACCAACCCTGACATGGCTTATAAAATGTCTAAGTGTCCCCTCTTACAATTTCTCCTCTTTGATACTTACCTCAACAACTCTTCGTTCAAATTTTTCCTTGTCTTTGAGATCACGCTAAAATGAAAAAAAATCGGCCATTGATTTATATGCGCAGTACATCATAGTTTTTGTTTTAAAATCAAATCTGGTTATATATACAGACATATTTTTTTACACAAATTTGTCAATCTTTACAGCTCAAGAATTTTTTTAATTTTTGCATTAATTAAAAATACTGCAAAAACTTTGACATAAAATGTAATAATTCTACAATTTAATGTGACCGGAATTATGTCTGGGTACAAATACTACTGAGAAATCCAAATAACAAGAAAATATGACAATTTGCATATAAATTATACAATGTACTACAATTACTTAAATAATCTGTTATTACCATATATTACAATTAGTAATTATACATCATTATTAATGTGTTACAGGTTAATGATTAATGCCAATTAAGATCACCAACTATCACTGTTAAACTGTGATAGGTGATTAGTAATGTCACAAGAAAACAGTGACATGTCATCTAAATATAGAGAAGCATTGAAGTAGGAGCGACTGTTCTTGGCCGCATATTAATAATATGAGAAATTTAAAAAAAATACATAAAATTTAGATTTCTCCTCCTCTTCAATTAACTGATTTACAGGACTCTTAAACAGTTCAGAGTAAGCGTATTCATTATATTTTTCTCAAACACATACTTTTTTTTATGACTAAGTAAAGTAGGGCTTCTCAGCTTCCAAGTAATTTATGAATATGGTGAACCAACCCTCTTATGTGTCCTTTAAACACGCCAAACTTTAATGAACATTTGTATTTAAATCTCTTCATAAAATTATCGCATTCATGCTTATCAGCCTAATGTAGAATAATTTGTCAAATTTCATCTGCTACATTTGCATTGATCCATTTCTGTGGGCGTAGGCTTGTACGATAAAAATCAAAGCTCTGCAATTTTGATATGGCATTCACATTGGTCCGTCAAAATTTCACAACTTTTAATTTTATCATACACACAGAACAGATCAAATAAGTATAAAAATGTGGCTTAAGTCATAACACTATCCACAGCACAAAACAAGATATCATTTGGAAATTAAATACTGCAGGTTGCCAGTTAAAACTTAGTCAGAATTTAATGAGCAATTGAGAACTAATAATACTATATTGTCACTGTCAATGTCATATGACCTATAGCAAACTGTCATATCTTATTTTATTTTGAGCCAGCCAATAAGAACTGATTCATAACCATTTCTCAGACATCAGAAGTAACAAATGCACCAGGATTACAAATGGTTTAAACTTTTTAAAAAAAAAATTTTTTTCAGTTTTTACATAAATAAAGTAAGTTACTGTACATAAGATCCCAAGTAATCTAATAATTTCTTGCTAGCACAATTAATCAGTTTAAGATTTTTTTTTTTTTTAACCAAGTATTCCTTCTTTTTCTGCCTTGTATAACATATCTTACTCTTGAAACTTTTTTTAAAAAAGGTGACTAATTCTAACCTTCCTGAAATGAGACATGAGCTTTTGCTATAAGTCAGGACAATGACAATATAATTATGTCAGTAGTTACACTTTAACTATTAGAGTTATCAGCTGATGTAAACAGATTCATGCTTTTAATAGGTTAAAAAAGTCAGAAACTAATCAATTATTTCCAGGAATATCATGCACGGTGCAAGGTCTAAACTACGATCTCTACGTGCGATAACTAATCAGAAATAATTACTTGAACTAGAGTATTTAACTAGTCTAACGTTAGTCTATCTAATACGATTTGGGTGAAGGTCATATTAGTTGTATTACAGATTTTTAACCAAAGCAAACCATGTACTGTTTTGTCCAAAGGATTTTGTGTGTGACAAGGCATATATTTTTTAAATGTAATTTTACGAAGTAATTTTGATTGTCATAATAAGGAAGAAAATCATAATAAAACTCAAAAATAAAAACATAGGCTGTTACAGCAGCATACCCTCAGAAAATTTGAGAAATTAAATTATAAATTTCGGCTTAAGCATTAAAATTTTTTACTAATACCTGTAAACATATTCATGGCGACCCAAAATGAGAAATGTATTACAATACAGTTTCGGAATGTACCAATGTGTAGATAGTAATTAGTGAAGTGCCTATACAAAAGGGAAAATTGGTTTCTTTATTTTATTTTTAAAGAATCATTGGCATCAGCTGATTATTTTTGCATGATATTAGACATTAACTGATTTTCCCCGTGACCCATGACGGACAATCTTGCATTATTGTCATTAAATAAAATCAGTGGCCTGCGATAAAAATAATTCTGATATGATACAACGGACTACAGAAGAACAGTACATAATTTGCTTTTGTGGTTTGTGTTACAGAAAGAGGTAGTCTAACTAAACCGAGCTTAGAATCTACATCCTCCAGACCTGTTGCGAAGGTTGAGCAAGAGCGCTTAACTCGGCGATGTTCCCCGGCAGTTTGAACGGGAGCTAAAAAGACAAGACATGCCCCAAAACCTTAATTCTAAGTCCTTTGAAGTAACTATTTAAGTGCAATGGGATACACTACCAGAGGGCGCTGCCACTGAACCGGATAAAGCACAATTATATTAAGTCATCATTTATTGTAACAAATAGGAGATCATTGAAAAGATGACGTCATCAATAAATGCTTATCTGCTTTGGTGCCAGTGACCTCTGGTGGTATTTTAGCTTCCCATGAACTCAACACCCCATTCAGGCATATTGATGACTTTTGGTCCCAAAACCACAACTAAACAGTAAGTATAAATGCTATAAAGCAATATCTTATAATTTTTTACTCATATATTGCACGGGGTAGTTTATAATACATGGGTACAATTCATAGTACAAGACCTTAGACTTGCGTTTTACATTTTGATAGATACAGACTCAAAATTTTACAATCTAACAAAAGTGTTATCTCATTATAACAGATGGAGCCACCAGCAAGACAATTGTTTAAATAATTCATCTTAATGTGATGTCATCAACTGTGCTCAATGACTTGATTGTATGATTTTGCTGCCAAACAATGGTTTGGTCATTGAGCGTATAGTGCCCGACGTCGAAGTTGTGGCCGACACCGGAGTTGTGGTCTTTAATTCTGATCCAAACATTATGAATGAACAGCATGATAGATATCACTATATTCTAAAATCTCTCTCAGTCAGAATGTTCTGGATCCGCCCCTGGACAACACAATTGAAGTCCAAAAATCCGGTGTCGGCTACAACTTCGACCTCGGGCACTGCAGTTGATCATAAGATGCCCATCATTTAAACTTTCCTATGATGGGTTACGTACAGTTGGTAATTATGTAAAGTCGGTCATATATTTTATGCTGGATACTCAAGTGTTACCATACAACTACAGCTAATAAACATCCAACATCCGTTGTTCCCCATAGCCGATGATTGGACAGCAAAGGACCCAAGTTATAAATGGACGTCTTCGATAACAAGAATAACAGACATCAGTGTAAGAGCATTAAAGTGCATGACGAAAGGTCACAGTGTGATTAACGTGTCCCTCAGCCATAAGGTACAAGTCATTTATACCTATTTCAGATGTTAGTTCACTAACACACTGATGTGCAACAAACATTTGTTAAACATTTTGCCATCTTTTCACTTAAAATCTCCCGTCCCCCCAAGTGAAAGCTGCTAATTTCCACACCAAAACTGCATCAACATTTGCGTAAAACTTTAATTGTTAATCTAATCAATTATCAGATTATTGCATAGGACATTTCTTACACCATGTTTGTCATCACTTTTCCTACTTTTCTTTAGTTTAAAGGGCTGGAAAAAATTTCATATAAGACTTTGACAGCACCAAAATGACTACAATAAAACATGTACATATAATACAAGGTCATAAATGACTAAAAAAAATAAATATTAGCTCATTTGCATGACATCTCATACATTACCTTTTTTGGTTTGACATTCTCAGCAGCCGACTTAATAGAATTCCAGGTCTTCTGCAGCGACCTCTGCTGGGGTTCCGGAGCCTTGTTGATTCTTTCGGAGCTCTGGATACCAAAATGGTGCTTCGAGCAAAGCTACAATAGACAAATAATCACAAAATTGGTAAAAATATGTTTGTTGAAAGTGACCTTCAAGGCCAGCAACAAAAGTTCAAAAAAAGACTACAAAGAGTGCGATTGAAGGCCCGTAGCTAAAGCAGGGGGAGGGGGGGGGGGGAGGGGGTCATTCGACCCACCAAACTTCCAACTTGGTCCAGGTCCACATTAGTCCACATTAGGGAATGATATTTTACATGTTTACACCATAATTCATTCAAGAAAATTGTATAGAAGGTCAAAAATTTCAGAAAAAGACCCACCCAAGATTGTCGGCTGGCTACGGGCTTATTCAGGGAATGATATTTTGGAAAAACTATCTTAATAGTTGTGTCCACAATTTTATAAAAAATTCGGCTGCAGGCCTGGACTGTGATAATAATGTTTTGGACTATATTTCTTTTTGGCAGAAAAATCGGCAAAAAGATCAACGATGATTACCATATTTCACCAACACTGAAAATTGAATTTTGCTATTGCAAACATAAGTCCTGTCCAATGATTATGTTTACCAGTTTTCCTTCACATGCATATTGTCTACTAATGGTATTTGATTTCCCATATTAATATCACATCAGGAACATTGCAATAAAGCCTCCGCATATTGTATCAAACATTCATAAGTTAATCTATGACAGAGTTTATTTCTTACATCGATTTCCAAATCCTTTGGTTCATCCAAACAAAGCGGTAAAATGACAATTTTGTTGATCTTGAAAACATCAGCGCCACCTGGAAGCTGTCCGACAAGCTCTTGTTGCTTCACCAAAAGTAACTTCCATTCCGATTCTGAAAGTAAAAGCGACAGACATTAAAATATTATTAACGATAACAATTATTGCAGCGCTTCAAAGCGGCGAAGGAGACAAAGCCACATTAAACTACAATGGATGCTTTACCAAAATAAAACGATTAAACAGCAAAGGCAGGTTTGGTGTTCACGATCGCAGCATTGCAACTTCTCACTGAACCTGTCAGGGGACCTGTTCCAGCATGACCCTTTCTCAACTTCCTGGGGAGTATGTACTATGCAGCATTACAGAGTTACCTGCATAGCCAGCTCCCCATTTAAATACCTGGGTGGAGCAAAACAAAGAGCTACAGAGGATCTACCAAATGCTCAACTGCTAAGAATGACCTCTGACCCCATTTGCATGACAGAGCAAGGGTCTTCTCTAAGGTCCGACCCTGCCACCTTTCAGGTCAGTGACTGTTTCTGGCCATTCGCGTTGACAATTAGATCACAACTTTATTTATAGGAGAAGTGCAGCCCTTCAGTAGCGTTCTTGAGGTGAACTAAGTTTTAAACAACGATACATTATGTACACATAACCCCTATTCTATATATAGATTCAGATTCATTTATTTTGCCCACTATTACTACAAAAACATGTTATAAATACAGAGATTTTCATTTAATAAAATATTGAGCAGGGTGACTCCTCTAAGTTGATCATATATGATTGTGGCCTCCAACTAATATGAATACATGTACATAACAAGACCAGGGCTGTTGCATGCTTTCAAAGCCAATGATACTGAAGGGATAGAAAGGAGTCAAACCAGGTTGCAATATACATATTGTACCATGCTATATGTATATCAATTCTAATGTAAAGTCATGTGGAGATGAACAGGATTGGAGTCCAGTAGTCAGCCCATGCAGTTACCCCATGGATGGTTCTTTTACTTGCTCAAGCATAGACACTGAGTACAAGGCACCATCCATTTAACATCTCATGCAAACTACTGTACCACTACATCCCGCTGAGATGTAGCTCATAAAGAGTGCCCAGGTCAGAAATCAAACCCAGGACCTTAATCTAAGCCATGCTGGTTAGGGTATTAACCACTAGCCCTGCTGAAATGCTTATTAGCAACTGCTTCGGCAAGTTCTACCTAAAACAAAGACATAACCAGAGATCACAAAAGCATAGAAGAAATGCATAAATGCTAAAATAATATTGTGCTGACCATAGATCATCAGAGACAAGACTCGGAATGAATAATAATGAAGGGAAAGAGAGATCTGGGACATGGCCATGATGGCATAGTATGTATACCAGCAGCTGTATGTGGTCATATTGCATACAGCTGTATATACCGAGGATATCAACATGTTGTTGCTTGTGTATAATATTATGACAAAAACACAAAATTCTGAATGCAAGGAATTTCTGCAAGGCTGTTGAAGAAGAGCGCTTTAATTTAGTGTTACTAACTGTTTAAGATAATGTTAATATTCCAATAAAAAAAAAACTAGCATCCACATCATTACCCACTTTTTCTTACTTTTTTCAAAGTGAGAAATAGCTTTTTCCCATTTGTATTACGTTGTACAATAGCATCCAGCGAGCGTTTCATTAACGTTTCGCATGAGTGTTTTTTTACAACCCATCTTTTTTCGCTTACATTGGCACCAAGGGATGATATTAAAGCAATCAATTTTCCCTGCGTTATGCTGTTTTACGAGTATGTTCTTGTAAATTGTTGTATGTAATAGGTCTGGGGCCATTTTGCACCTTGCAGCACACCTCTTAAAATTGCTCCAGGTTTCATAAAAGTGGACCGTGGTCATAAACTTAATGGAAAGGAAGATATTGTGAAACATTGCTTGCAAAATATGCTGTATACCGTATTCTCGTTATTGCAAGCTTAGGCCATTATTTTGGGGAACTCACTGAAACGTTGACATACGCTGCAGAGAAAAGTGCACACACACACAGTAGAACCTGGCCTAAATTCATTAATTAATCAGTTGATAAATCTATCCCAAATTAATACTTGCCTAGCAGCAGTCCTATAAGTATTTTTGGTATTTTGCAACAGGTTGAATAAATATTGTCTTGCGAGTACGCATCTGTACCAACAATCAGCGTTTCACATAACTGAAAATGAGTAATTATTTTTTTAACAGCAAGTCGATCAGTGATAACATTAAAATATTTACCAAGAAGAATTTGAAATTGTCGATACATTGCATGAAAATGATGATTGTGGAAAAATTACAGCGTGTCAAGATTAGTACTAGTGTGTGCACTCATTATTTTTCAGCATAACATAAATTCAGGTAGGTAGGAAGCCTGTAAAACCACGTGCACATATAATCCCACAAAAAAATATAAAGACTGCTGCATGGCCCTCATTCTGCGCACTCGGACGCAAATGAGGGCCATGCTTGCTTGGTTTAATTAACAATAATTGATATCATATCTGGAGAAACATCTCTATATTAAAGCAAGTTTACCCTGAGAAGGCTGGAACCAAAAGTATCATCTCAGTACCACTGGTCAGAAGCTGCTAATACGACCAGCTGCCAGAGGCATAGTCCACCCCATGTTCCACATTAACCCCATGGGTGGGGTCTTGTACAGGGCACCTCCAATTCAATGTCCCATGTGACGGACAAGCAGCTGAGGTGTAGGTCAAGAAGAGTGTCCATTAACTGAACTGGGAATTAGACCCAGGACCATCCGCAGAGCGACAGTCATAACCATTTGACCACGTGGTAAGTTTGTAACAGTACTCATCTGCTCATATGTATAACACTGGGCAAACATTTTTTTGTGTGGAAACCCCCCCCCCCCCCCCAGTCCTAGTACATTTTAATTTTAAAATTAGCGGTCCCCGCAATACATTTTAATTTGTCAACCCATGAAAAATTTTCTTGATCCGCCCCTGAACAACTTCTGAAAAACTATTAGAGATCAAGTTGACCATCAAGCCACTTGGTTACATGGCATATGGCCTTCCATCATCTCAACATGATCAAGTACAACATGTCTTATTACCCCTTGGCCTTGGTCTATGGTAGTACCTGAAGTGCAGCACAGACATCTAAGTTGATAGACTGCATCACTACTAAGACCACTTCACCATTAGGAACACCTCACTACTAAGACCACCTCACTATTAAGACCACCTCACTACTAAGACCACCTCACTATTAAGACCACCTCACTATTAAGACCACTTTACTATCAAGACCACTTCACTATTAAGGCACCTTACCATTACGACTGCTCAGTTATTAAGACCACCTTACAATTAAAACCACTGCATTATCAAGACTACTTCATTATTCAGACCAAATCACTATTTAGGCCTCCCTATAAAATTTAGGAGTACCTCCCTGTTCAAGCCATCTTGATTATCTTACTTTTACCACCTGACTATTGGGATCTCTGCACTATTAAGACCACCTCATTATTAAAACCATCACACTATTAAGACCATCTCACTATTAAGACTAACTCACTATCAAGCCCATCTTATTATAAAGGTCACCCTATTATTAAAACCACCTGACTATTAAGACTATTAAGACCAATTCACAGTAAAGATCACCTCATTATTAAAACCACCTAACTATTAATACCAGTTCATTACTACAACCAACCCAATATCAAGACCACCTCATCATTAAAAACACCTCATTATTAAGATCATCTCACTATTAAGACCACCTCGCTATCAAGCCCATCTTATTATTAAGGTCAACCCATTATTAAAACCACCTGACTATTAAGACCAGTTCACC
Organism: Alitta virens; assembly: GCA_932294295.1. Classification (NCBI taxonomy): domain Eukaryota; kingdom Metazoa; phylum Annelida; class Polychaeta; order Phyllodocida; family Nereididae; genus Alitta; species Alitta virens. The sequence goes on along the minus strand of OW028580.1, from coordinate 17,211,880 downwards.
ATTAAGACCACCTCATTACTACAACCAACCCAATACCAATACCACCTCACTACTAAGCTATAAAACCACCAACTCTAAGCTCAATATGGCATTTTATTTCTATTAAAGCTACAGGCACCTCTCTAAATCCCACGCTTAAAATTCTATAGTTGTGGCAATAAATATGTATGTTATTTCATGTTGTCTTATGTTATTTTCTCATATATTATGTCATGTTATATCACTCTGAACATCAGCAATTATTTTGTTTTTATTTACTAAACGGAGTATTTCTTGGTCTATTAATTTTACCAGATCAATCCAAATTTTGGTTTGGACACAAATGAAGCAAATATCATAGATTTAGAAATTAATTGATGCAAAAAAAAAGTGTATGTACAAAGTAACATGGCATTTAACGATATCATTACGACAGGTTTTTCAAGGATATCCGTTAAGCTATGTCATATAATTAAATATTAAATATAATTAAATATTAAAGCCGGGCATTTTATTTGACCTTTTAGGGACCTCATAAAATAATTCATAAATGAAAAGAAAAAAAAATATTATGATATATATTTATTTAGATTTATCCAAAGACTCAAAACAACAGTATAAATCCAATTATAAAATCTGACTTTATGTTTGCCGCAGCAGTCACATGAACCTATTATCAATGATTATGTTAAGTGGAAAATACCGACAGTGGTGAAAGCTGCAACAAATTTTTTACAAATAAAATTATTAACAGATCAGGATATGCAGATATGGTAAATTAAATATTTAATTTGACTTTGATAGCTCCATGGCGACTGCCAATCCCTAAATAACATTTATCGCTATATATACGAGTAACTTAATGGGTAACTTACAGCACCTATTTGATATTAAAGTGATATAAACAACTATTCCATAGCAGTTGGGTCGCCTTGTGGTCACCGCTAACTTTACACATCAGTGACCACTGCTGAAGGTGCCGGGTTCGATTTCCAATCCGGGCACTCTTCATGAGCTACATCCCAGCTGGATGTCAATCGCATGAGACGTTAAATTGGAGGTGCCTTGTACTCGGTGTCCATGCTGAGGCAAGTAAAAGACCCCAGCCAGGGGGTAAATGTGTAACGCGGTGTGAACTCCAAGCCTTATCATCTCATCATTTCATCCGCCTCTGACAACTGGTCATATAAGGTGATTGAGTTTCAGACCAATCACTCTTGAGACAATACCATATAGTACAATAGATGTATAAATAATGGTTTACTTGGTTTTATTCAACTACCAGGAACCTTTCAATATTTTCACCGTGGGCCTATATATAAAAAAATGTGACATCTCAATTTATCTGCAGCCCAGATATAACTGTGGTTTAACTGAAATTGTAAAATGACACTCTGGTATGCAGGGACATATAGGTTCGTTAGAACATCAATTGTATAGTATGGGCTTAGTGCAATGCGAGTGCCAATTGTCATAATTATATGAAGGGCATAGAGTTAGTCCCAATAATGTATGCAAATGAAGTGGTTGTGAATGTTGTAAACGAATATTTGTTAAATGGTAAATTGTAGTACTGCTGGATTTTTTATGTCAAAATCGTAAATAAACGTGATTACAGTAATTAATATCTATTGTCTGTGGATTTGTTAATCAGTATATATAGTTATTAATACAATTATACACACAGTATATGTTTCATCGGAACATTGAACAAATGGGAAAGCAAGAAAAAATGTTTTCCAATTACAATAAGAATATATGCTGGGCAGCCCAATGGTTAAGCTGTTAAGGCAACCAAAGTTTTCCATATTGGCCAGTTCAGCTTAGTGTCCCTGGTTCAATAGAGTCTTTTCACTGAGCAGTCCTGATTTTAGCAAGACATAAGTCTTTCTTCTCCTCTTATTACTCATTTTGCTTTTCAGACATAGTAGGTCATACCTTAATGACTCCATAAATATAATTTTCCCTGGGAAATAACAGGAATCAACTACATGATAAGATGTCAAATACACATTAAACTGCACTAAAAATACTGCTGCTAGGATGCACTTTGCTTCAGCCAATCACAGTCAAGGGCGGGAACTTTCTTAGCCAATAGAATTTCTGTATTCTGTCGTAGCCACCTGGTGGAAATATAGAGAACCTTCCGTGAAAATCCACTATTCCCGACCTGTGCACTCTTCATGACCTACATTGCAGCTATATGTTAATCACACATTAAAGTGCATCTATGCTGACGGCAAGTAAAAGACCCCACCCACGGGGTAAATGTGTAACATGGTGTGGACTCCAGGCCTTATCATCTCATCATTACATCTGCATCCATCAACTGGACATACATATATCAGGTGGCTCAGCTTTCAGACCAATAGCATTGAGCCATTGAGACACACATGTATATTGCAAATTGTACAGATATAAATTTAGAATGAAACTAACTGGGACTGGACAATGAGTGATCTGGGCACCAGTCGGGCTAGGAATCAAACCCAGGACCTACCCAGATAAGCTCTTACTTAACCATTGGGCTACAGAACAGATGGAGTGTAATACAAGAGTACTTCCAGATTGATTGAAGTACCCATTCTTATCGCACTTCGATAACCACATGATCAACATTCATTAAACAGTTATCACTAAGGTATCATTTATCATGTTTATAGCAGTGCTTTATCACTAGTATACTGCATAGCGAGAACATCCTATATAATGTATCACACCTAATACTATTAGCATGATTGGTACAGTTTTCAAGTGTGCATTAATTAAGCCATTAACCATAGTTATACTCCACTGGGACTGTTTTCCTATTGTTCTGAGTGGGAAATAATCAATAAAAATGTTAGTTAACTCCCTCCTGAGTGCAAACTGCAGCTTGTTTTGCGTAATATAGACATTAAAACAAAACTAACAATCAAACAAATTAGTAAATATGTCTAATGGAGTATAAGTTAGTTGTATCCCTCATAGTAAATGAACTAACATTTTTGTTGGTTATATCCCTCTGCCTTCGGCGTTGGGATATAACCAACAAAAATGTTAGTTAACTCCCGACTATGAGGGATATAACTAATACTATACACATGTATCAAGGAATTCCCCTACATTTTACCTATACAAACAAATGCTAACACCTCCTAATTAAGACCATAAAATGACAATCCAATGCAGCAAATATCTTTCATCACAAACAAGCTCACTTCTGAAAGCCCTTCAATAAATTACCACTGATTAAGGCCACTTTATTGGATAAGAAATCAATCTATGGTCTTACCAGGTTTACTTCATGGTATTACCATATTTAATTCATGGCCTTACCAGCTTTACTAAAAAAAATTATTCAATGGTACTGCAGCTCTTATTTCACACAGTGCAAAGTGTTATGCATAGATCTATACGTATCATGTGCGAACTTGCATGATATATTAATTATTGCCCATGTATACATAGTAATATATCCCTTTTTTTGTTGCAAAAAGGAATATATAACATCCAGGTCTGGTCTACACCAAGCTTTATAAGCATTAACAATGATCAATAGCATACCATACAAATGTCCATACATACTACATGTCTAAAATAGTAACATTGCCCCTATACCTATGCACTAAAAAAACTGCCTATGTTAAGCACTCATCCAAGGTTGGTCGTTTGAGATAGATGGTGGTTTTACACTGGTTTAATAGATGAGTAATATGTACCATAATTCAGTTTGGGAGAGGTTTGTAGTGACCGTTGAGAGCAGGTGATTGTTCTGTTAATATAGATAGATAGATGGATGGATATGGAAAGCGCAGCCCTCTTAGGCAAGTTCTTGCCGCTATGGAGGGTTGATTGATGAGGTGAGGAGTCCACCCATATTACACATTTTACCCCATGGGTGGGATCTTTTACTTGCCTCAGCAAGCCATATACAAGTGGCCATTACGATACTATTTACGTTGCATACAACAAACTATCATAGTGCTCAATCCGGGCCGGGGGAGGGGTTTCCGTAATACAGAGGGATAGTAAAATGATGGGGAATTTCTTGATACATGTGTTATAAATACAGAAACTTCCTTGTTTGGGTGATGCCAATGACACCTGACCAAGATACATAATGGAGCCATAAATGTATATTGTTCCGCTTTGTCTGCTTGATTAAAAGCTTGGAAGGTCTTTGTATTTGGTGCCTATGCCAAGGCAGGTAAAAGACTCCACCAATGGGTAAATGTGTAACCAATATAGTAACATTGGTGGACTCTTTCACCTGATCAATCTATCAATCTATCAATCTATCAATCTATCAATCAATCTATCAATCTACCTATCAATCTATCAATCTGTCTATCAATCTATCTATCAATCAATCAATCAATCTATCTATCTATCAATCTATCTATTTTATAAGAGCCCTTGGCCTAAAATCAAGATCGGGATGTCCTCAAAATACATTATTTGAATGACGCCGAGTTTATCATCACAGCCCAGCTGTTAATCGAGCAAATATGGTATAAGTTATGAAATGATATAGCACAATTGATTTACCTGGATGGATTTTCATTTTTCCAATCACTCCGAATACCCTTCCAAGGCATATTGGATTCCATGCGTTGCAAATTTCCGCACCTGTAAATCAAAGAAAGTAGTGTTATTAGCATAAACCTTTACAAATGTATTACCACTGAATACTATTCTGTTTTTGAGTTATGATTGTATACAGATTCTATACATATCCCATCCACCCAATGAATATGAGGAAAATAATCACTGAATTGAAAAAATAATAAAATCTAAATACATGCAATTTAAACATCGGAAATTGTTATGACAATGGCTTGAATGAGACTGATGCATTTAAATAATTGATTATTAGTTCAACTTTTTCTCAAATATTGTTTCAGTCACACCATAAAAAACATTATCAGATAATGCAGAAATCATAAAAATTCAAACAAGCAATCAACAAAATGCATCTAGTCTCAAAAACATGTATGATATCAATTAATTAGTATGCTATTTTGCACATGTCCTTGAATATGTTTTTATTGATTTTGTATCATTTTTATACATCAGGTGCAGCTCAGTGTCTGCTTGGACTAAACAGTTTAGTCCAAGGTTCATGCTATGTTTTGGTGCAAAACTAACTTTATACACCATTTTGACTGTTTTGCTATTGTTCTGAGCAGGCAATAACCAACAATTCCCCCCTGAGTGCAAACTGAACTTGTCTTGCATAATAAAGGCAATAAAACAAACCATACAATCAAACAAATGAATAAATATGGCTATAGCCTTCGACGTCTGGATATAACCATCAAAAATGTTAGTTAACTCCATCCTATACGGGATATAATTAATACAAATACACTGGAAAACTGGGAAGGACTGGAAATCTGCACCAGTATATTTAACGCTGACAGCAGACTTAGTATTGAGTTTATATATTGTATCCATGGTTAACAATTGCTGAAAATGCTAGGTTGTCTTTTGGCAGGTAACCAGAGCTTTTTAATCTAGGCTTCTTTGGAAGATGACTGACAGGCAAAATATGTCATTAATCTAGGCTTTATAATGATTATAATCATATGATAATGCAAAGAATATTGCTGATCTCAGAGGAAAAGCAAGAATGCTTGACATTCCTCAATATCGAAAGCCCAAAAAGCATCACATATTTCGAACTAAAATTTATCAATATAAGCTGATCAACTTTGAGGGCACCAAATCATATAAATTTTCCAGCTCAATAGTTAATCAATTAACTGTATATATATATGGTTTTTATTGAAATTTTTTCATATTAAAAAGATATGTAACTAAATGCTGACCAATGTTGCTACTTATTAACAAAAAACTTAAAATGACAATAATGACAAAAGCTTGACCAGAACGAAACAAGCATATTGATTAAACATTGCAGTTAATTAAATAGCTGACAACAGTAACTTTAAATTTCAATCTTACGTCACTTTGAATCAATCAATGAGTTGGTCTGTCAATCTGCTGTTCACACTATATATATACACATAATTATATACCACACACACAATAAAGTATATAGGATTTCTAAATCATCATGATTGTTAACACAATAAAGTACAATTACAAAGGTCTTTCCTAGCAGCCAGATAATCCTTATCTGGGTCTTGGCAATGACATTGCTATACAAGCAGCTGATTAGCAATGACCATAATTTCAATAAATGACCATGTTGATAACAGCAAAGTCTATTTTTTTTTTCCTGTTGAACAAGTAATCCTTGAAAGCGATTACTTATAAAACAGTTCACTGAACGACTTATGTTAAGAGTATCATGAGGATTGTGACACTTTGAAGTTGGTGATACTTCATGGTGAGATAACACCTTTTAATATTGGATAACTATTGTCACCAACACCAGTCTTCTCATCTAAAGATGATACGAACTCCAGTGTCTGCTGCCAGGCTGCAGGTTAATTATATCAATTATTGTCAATCAGTATATTGCTCTCAGCAAAAGTGTCTACCTTGGTGTCTGAGAATTTAGATTAATTCTATCATTTTGAAATAATCAATAAAAAACATCTGAAAACTTAAATCTTAAAACCCACATGACAATATGAAATGTGTAATGTAACTATGTCATAAGGTCACATAACGTTTCAATAGTCTGGATTTTCTGGTTTAATTGCAATTAGCCAAATATGTCAGGTAAACAGGACAAAGGCAATAAACCAACCAATTCAACCGTCTTATCTGCTGCTGATGTTACAAAAGTTTATTGCACTTAACAAGTCTAACTATCTTAAAACTAACATGTTTGTATAGAAGCCATCCCTCTGCTCAAAAGTACTCATGTTTTCATTATCAAGAAATAAACCATAAAATTAAAACCCTGTAAAATCATTTAATTAGATGTTAGGTTTTTTAGAAAATTGGAATTAGTTAGCTGTAACAACAATAACTCTGGAGATGAAGTTGTCAATTGTTTTCAGATAATGTGCACAACATTATTGGCACATCTTTTGATCATCACAATATGATTCATTCAATGTTTTGACAGCGCATGGAAGTGTCAGAATATTACCAAAGCTCTTTTACCTCGTCTAGCCACTAATGAGCCATCAAAGCGACTACACCACAAAGCATGCTCTCCCTTCTGAAGAATAAAATTATCGCGTTCTTGAAATAATTCCATTTTGATATAGAAATCCGAGTTTATCTTCACTTCAGTGAGAGTCTGTCACGCCTCCATATTTTGGTTCGAGTTTCCCACAATGCACTTCGGTCATCACTTCCGCCGGCGAATGGCGGTAGTCGAGATGTTGTGAAAGACTGCGTTAGTTATCGGCCATCATCTGCGTAATTACGCGGTTTTGAAGCTTAATTATTTGTTAAGAAGTTCATAAGACTATCAACTACAACCTTCACCATGTATGAAAGGGAAGATGGTGCGTATAAACTTGCATTTGGTATTTTGTTTTTATTGCGTTCAAATCAGAGACACTTATCAGTGTTGCACAAGCGTCTTGTAAACAAAAATGAATTTAAAAAGAATGCATCTCTGCTAAGCGACCTAGTTGTACAGAAATTCTAGTAAACTTTATGAAATAATTGCATCTTCCATTATTACTCGCCAGTACCCCAAATAGATCTAAATATTTGCCGATATCGGCATCTTTGTTATTGTGAACGATAATAGGTAGTTTGTGTATTTGAACCTGGCTGTGCAGTGAAATTAAATAGTTAAACCTGGTCAGTATTACTGTACCCCATGTAACTTGTAAGCCGAACAAGTTACAACTGTAGAATGCTCAGCTTAAAAGTCTTGCTATTAAAAAAATATATGTATATCTTCATTGTCTGTGATTATTGAATTTTTGGTAAGTCTTGTATTTTTCTTTTGCGCAGATATGATTTACGAGGATGAGGAGGGGGATGACATGACCCCTGACCTTTGGCAGGAGGCGTGCTGGATTGTCATTTCATCATATTTTGACGAGAAAGGTTTGGTCCGACAACAGCTGGATTCTTTCGATGAGTTCATTCAAATGTCTGTGCAGAGAATCGTTGAAGATTCTCCACAAATTGACCTCCAAGCTGAAGCACAGCATACATCCGGAGTTGTTGAAACTCCAGTAAGTGGATAACATCACTAGGGTTGTCACGATAGAATGGAAATTGTATCGCCACAATAACAGGATTTTGTATCACTAGTATCGCCATAATTCTATGGGTGGATGGTCACAGTGAATAGATGAACATATATGTTTATAAATGAATAAGAATCCGACCACAAAACTACACCATCTTTCTATTAAAAGGCCACAGCTTGAAACTGTGATAACAGATTTTACTGGTAATCATGACAACCCCAAACATCACAGTGAATTAAAAGTGAAGATTTTATCCATGCTATTGAATTGTCATTTTGTCAACAGTATTTCAAATCTATTCATTTTATTTCAGGCCAGGTATCTTCTGAAGTTCGAACAGATCTACTTATCAAAACCAACACATTGGGAGAAAGATGGTGCGCCCAGTCCTATGATGCCTAACGAGGCTCGTTTAAGAAATCTGACGTGAGTGGATAAGCTGTAGCAATCAATTCTCATCATATTTTGTAACAGCCGCATAGTCCCATTTCATTTTCTACTCAAGTCTGTCTAACAAAAGCTATGTGGTTTGTTTATTTTGTTGACCAAAGATAAACATAATTTGTCTTATTCTAAGGTTACTTAGTTTATAGCTATATGTATTAGATGCGCAAATCTGCAAGCATGGAGCTGGTGTTTAATCATGTTAATTGTTTATTTTCATGTTTGATTTTATTCATTTCAATGATTTGCCAGTGAGTTCGATAATTGCTGAGGTTTGTTATGTTTCTATTTGCAGTTACTCCGCTCCGCTTTATGTCGACATCACCAAAACAGTGGAGAAAGAAGGAGAGGACCCTGTTGAAACGCAACATCAAAAAACTTTCATCGGAAAGATCCCTATCATGTTGCGATCTACGTATTGTCTCTTGAACGGTCTAACCGATCGTGATTTGACAGAGTTAAACGAATGCCCTCTTGATCCCGGTGGTTATTTCGTCATCAATGGCTCCGAGAAGGTCATCATCGCTCAGGAGAAGATGGCAACAAATACTGGTGAGTTTTTTGTTGGTTTATAAGTAAGAACAAGAATAAACCTATCCTTTACATGTATACTTGAGCATGTTACCACATGGAATCTGACTAGCCATGCGGAATCGCAAAACCACCGGATTTCTAAACTCGTTCATCCCGAATGCAATCAAAGCGTTGTATGTCATAAAACCATTGATCTATGTCATACACTAATAGTTGGTTATTATATGCACTGTATGCTCTAGCACAGCCATGTCACTGCAAAAATATTTCCATTGTAATGTAATATGGCCAATAAATCCACTCTGTCTCGTAATATTGATGAGGAGAGTACTGTGTCTGCAACAGATGAACGTCATCTGTCTACAGTTTTTGGTGTTGTATTGTTGGACCTTAATAGCTGTGGTACATTCTGCCTTGCTGTAATTGGTTTGTTGATATTGGTTTTTTGTTATGAATTTGAATCAGTCTTGCAACTCTGTAAAAACTATTATTATCCTCTGTCCGTCCAGTCTCAGAGACACATATTTTCTTTGATTTCTCTGCAAATACAAGGCCTACCTATATAGATAAATGATGGCTCATTCTGTTGTTAACCTGCTCCGGTAACCGAATATCATACCGTCATTGCCGTCAGATTGATCTCTGCCTGTGTTCTGGCTAGTTCTCAAAATCTCTATAGGATTAATATTAGGAGAGAAATGCGTCGTATTGCCGAAAATAATTAATGGAGCAATGAATGTTTACAAAGAAACTTACGTCACTAAGGAGTCTGTTCGATGATGATAGGAGTCCGAAAATGTTGAGGCAGTTTTAATACAAAGTCAATCATCCAATCTCAGTGATATACGCCCGACATACTGTAATTATGATGAACGGCCAAAACTTTATCATGTCAGAGGATTGTTGCAAAAGCTGTGTGTTATATAACGAATACATGTAAATGTCCCTAGCACTTCGTTTAAAGTATGCTTTTATTGTATTCCAGTGTATGTGTTTGACCAGAAGGATTCAAAGTATGCTTACAAGACAGAAATCAGATCATGTATGGAGCATTCATCTCGTCCTACAAGTACTATGTGGGTGAACATGATGGCTCGAGGTGGTCAAGTAAGTGTATTTTTTTTTTGTCTTGGCAAATAATATTGATAATTAATGCTTTTGTTTAATTCTAATCATGCTAATGCCTAATGGTACACATTTGTTTGCTATTAATTTGTATATTATAGCTCTTGTGATATTGTACCTCTTTAAAAAAATTTTTAAAAATGAACATATAATTCTGAGATGTGCAATAGGTTAATGTCATTGAATTTCATTATGAATATAGTATCCCTAGCGTATATTTCTCCCTTATCCATATTCGTGGTTGACTTAATAATGTCTGAATATTAATTTTATAGGGCGCAAAGAAGAGTGCTATCGGTCAGCGTATTGTCGGAATTCTACCTTACATCAAACAGGAGATTCCTATCATCATAGTTTTCCGAGCATTAGGATATGTGTCCGACAGAGACATCCTCGAACACATCATTTACGACTTCGATGATCCAGAAATTATGGAGATGGTGAGGAAATGTTTGATGATAAGTCGTCAAATTATGGCTGATATTGTGATTGAATATACTTGTTTGTTTCTGAGGAGATTATAGGAAATGTATATATACTTCGTGTGGAAATTATGTTTTCTGGAGAGTAGTAAAATAATCAGGGTTGGCAAAAAATTAAAATAAATTAACAATTAAATTTTTTTTTTAATTTATCAAGTTTAGTGTAGTTGAAAACTTAGACATGATTTATTTGAATACAACCTGATCCCCCCCCCCCCCCCCCAATAAAAACTTGAGCCCTATTTGCATCATTAAAAAAATATATATATATATAAAAAAAAAAGATCCGTCTTCATTTAAAACAAATTCTTTTTTTAAAATTCAAACCATATATATATATTATATATATATGGTTTGAATTTTAAAAAAGAATTTGTTTTAAATGAAGACGGATCTTTTTTTTTTTTAAATCATTTAAATCGTGATTTTCACCAACCTTGCAAATACAATTGCTGTATGTGTCCTAACCAGTCTAGTTCTCCAACAGTAGGGAAATACATTTAAGCAGTAAATGTACATAGGAATTTATAAGATCTATGAGTTAGCAATAAAGGGCATTTTTGTGTTGATATGACATTCGTTACTGAAAATAAAATTGAACACATGGTTTTGGCAGCAATGGTGACTGGTTGACTTAAAACTATATTCAAAGTTATTTTGAGTTACATTGAGTAAAATTTACCAAATGAATTGGTGCTTCAGTTATGATGATAACATCATGGGTATGTTTGTAATGATTGATCATCAAAATGTTGTTTTTATCTTTTCCAGGTAAAACCATCTTTAGACGAAGCTTTTGTCGTCCAAGAACAGAACGTTGCTCTGAACTTCATCGGAGCAAGAGGAGCGCGCCCTGGTGTCACTAAAGAGAAGCGTATCAAATACGCTCGAGAAATCTTGCAGAAAGAGATGTTGCCTCATGTTGGTGTCAGTGACTTCTGCGAAACGAAAAAGGCTTATTTCTTGGGGTAAGTATTCTTGTGACAAGAGCCTTACGTTTCCCACGGTAATAGAATATTCTGGAAGAATTGGTTGCTGGGAAAGTCATGGAATTTTAGAAATTGTTTTTAAATATGTCATAGAAAGTCACAAAATGTTCTCATGGATTATGTTATGAACTACACGAAGTTCTCTTCATTTCAAACTGAAACGCTTCGGGACCTAATTTCAATCTCTTATTATTATTGCTTATGTTATGGTGTTTATTAATCTTACATCAATCAAACATGTATCAAGGAATTATTTTAAACAGTGGTTAGGATGACTTTAGGCCATTACTGTTTAATTGTTATACAGAGTTAATTTGGGAAAAACTTAAATGGCCATGGAAAAGTCATTATTATTTCTACCTAGTCCTCGTAGGGTTTTTTCAAGATTTCGATGTGAAATAATTATATCCTACTAGACCAGATGCTTTAATTCCTTTTCTGCAATAAGTGAAAGATGTTACAGTAATTTTGTATGGTGTAATTTTCAACTAACTTACCAATAATTTGCATGGGCTGGTGTCTTAAAAATGTATTTAGTGAAAAGTATAAGCATGTGTTCTTCTATTGCTTTCAGATACATGGTACACAGATTACTGATGACATCTATCGGTAGACGTGAAGTTGATGATCGTGATCACTATGGAAACAAACGACTTGATCTTGCCGGACCTTTGTTGGCTTTCTTGTTCAGAGGGTAAGGTAGCCTCTTGCATTGTAACATGACTCTCTCTTTGTGGGCATGTTGATTAACTGTAAATGACCTTTATATTAAAGGCATCTGAGGAATGTTAATGTTTCGATGCTACTGGGTCAGAAACGTAGTCAGCTTATATGAGCCAGAGGCAGACATAATGATGAGATGATAAGGCTTGGAGTCCACTTCATGTTACACTTTCACCCCATGGTTGGGGTTGTTTATTTGCCTCAGCATAGATGTTGATTTTAATTTAGTTATGAGATAGGTAATAAGAGCTATTAATTTAAAAATATATGTAGCTCATCTGGAAACGTGTTCGTAGGGAATTGTCATCCCACAAGCATGTATTAATAAAAAAAAATTGTTGAGGAGTTGATATATTGCGACTTTACATATTTTCAGTATGACCTACAAGTGTGGTCCTTGTAATGTCTGTAGTGACCTTGTATTGTGACTCTTCATCATGTATTTTTCTGTGTGATCTTGTAAATATTGTGATGTCTTTATTTAACAGGCTGTTCCGAAACGTCAACAAAGAAGTCAGAATATACGCACAGAAGTTCATTGATAGAGGAAAGGACTTCAACTTGGAGTTGGCTATCAAGCAGAGGATTGTCACGGATGGTCTGAAGTATTCTCTCGCTACAGGAAACTGGGGTGACCAAAAGAAAGCTCATCAGGCTCGTGCTGGAGTATCGCAGGTAAAAATACAATTAGCAGGGACTCCGCAGAATATTGAACTTGTGCAAATGACTCCCAGTGTATATTTTAATGAGTAATTGTTGTAACAAAAAAGTGTTGAGGAATATGTGCAGGTGTATATATTGTATCTGCAATTACCTTGTCACATTAAGATTTGGCACCCAAGGATACTGGATTATGAATTGTCATAAAGAGTGCATTTCTTATGCAAGACTCATTCGTTGACATTTCAATAATATCACCAAATTTCCTTGATAGCAAGCCTAAGTATTTGATACATAAATCTATTCTCTCACTGACAATGACCAAAGTGAATTTACGGCACCTTTGTCTAATGGAAATTTTGATTGCTAGTATGTATGGTGTCAAATTTTATATATAATATTTATATATTCTAGGTATTGAACAGACTGACCTTTGCGTCAACATTGTCGCATTTGCGTCGTCTGAATTCTCCCATAGGACGAGACGGTAAATTGGCCAGACCTCGACAGCTTCACAACACATTGTGGGGTATGATATGTCCCGCCGAGACGCCTGAGGTAATTATATGAATTTATATCATTGCATATGTTGTTGCATTTTAGGGATTTGAAGGATATACACTTAATATTGATGGTTTCTGTGATGAAAGTTCGTAAATAAGACATAAAATATAATTTAATTGTAATTCACAGCTTGGCAGGCAGAGGTTTCCCACTAACTCACAGGGAGCTCCCCAGTAAACGACAACTGATTGTCTTTGTGAGCTCCCTCCACAGTAAATTCATACCTGACATCCTATATATATTTTTTGTAATAATTTTTTAATGACAAAAAGAGAAATAGAAGTCTTTGATATTATTGGTTCTGTCGGAACGGATACAGACTCCCTAGTTACGCTATGCCATGTTTTTGGGATTTAAAGTCAGTTGATATTTCACCAAATATGTCATTATTTGTTCACATATTACTGTCAGTCTACGATTCTTAATTTTTTTTACTTTTTGACATCACAAAGGTAGTAGAGAACTTGTCAGTTAATTTAGACTGCTGTATAATTATTAAAACTGTCTTCTTTATCAGGGAGCTGCTGTAGGTCTCGTGAAGAACCTTGCCCTGATGGCCTACATTTCTGTTGGATCTCAACCGGCACCAATTCTGGAGTTCTTGGAGGAATGGAGTATGGAGAACTTGGAAGAAATCGCTCCTTCTGCTATGAACGAGTAAGTTTGTTTTGGAAGGCTTCCTGTGGCCAGGATACGTCCGGGAATAGTGAAATTGCTTCCAGTTTATAAAGTTAGGTTTATTAATAACGGCCTGTCAAATTGAATCTAGGCAAAGCTAGACAACTTTTGCTGTACGATGCTACCTACCACTAAACAGAAATGTCCGGCTATAGCTGGCTACTCTAAGCTGGATCTAAAAGTACATGCATAAGTTGAGAGTTATGCATATTTTAAATCTTTTGTTGAAAAGATGCATGTTGATTGCACATACATATTTAAGATATATTAGATAAATTTCTCACATTTACCAAGGTTTGGTACTGTGGTTGGTACTGTGGTTGTAGTTTTAGCCGACTATAAGGTAGAAGTAGACAGCAGTGGCTGGCTTTAGCCAGTTACAGTTACAGCCTATTTTTTCAGCTACTGGACACCCTGTCTAGATTTAAATCAGAAACGTGAACAAGTCTGTAATTTAATGGACTGCATTGATGTCTGCATTGTTAGTTGTCTAATGGTTCTGAAGAGCTTATTTGAGAAATTTGTTGTACTTTGTCACTTAACCAATTTATCAAAGTCGTTAGAAAATGCATTGTGAGGATCTGGTATTGTTTAATTGTTTGATAATAATTCTTTGCAGTGCCACCAAGATCTTTGTCAACGGATGTTGGGTGGGAATTCATCGAGATCCCGAACAGTTGATGAACACTTTGAAAAAGTTGAGAAGACAGATGGACATCATTGTATCCGAGGTAAATTACTGATATTTACTATTGAATGCACATATTATAGTAAAACTTGTCAAAGTCTGGATGTTAATAGGCTGTCCAGAAGGATGTTTTTCATCCCTATGTTACTTCACCACCATTTCTGGTTCTCAAAGTTCAAATAAGATGCCCAGAATTCAGTGATATTTCGCACCAACTTCAGCTCCATAATTTTGTTATTTCGCTGTTATTAAAGAATTAATCATATCTGATTATTGCAAATACATGATCTCAGACCAGAACAGTCTCAACAGAAATTTGACATAATTATTACAATACATATTGTACGTATATTATTCGTATATGTACCTAAGTTTCTCTATCTCCAACATCAACTTTTATTTTAATTGAGTCATATATAAACGTGATTCTTATTCTTTCCTTTAGGTATCAATGATTCGAGATATCAGAGATCGAGAAATCAGAATCTACACAGACGCTGGTCGAATCTGTCGGCCGTTGTTGATTGTTGAGAATCAAAAATTGTTGCTGAAGAAACGCCATATCGATCTGTTGAAGGAGAGAGAATACAACAATTACAGGTGTGTACTGTTTATTGTTATGCCTATGTTCAGTTATTTTGAGGCACCAAGGTGGTTGTTACTGCCAAAATAGTTCACAATTGTGTGATTTATGTGGTGTCTTTTTTTTACAAAGTTTCACTCATATTTTCCTCTGTAACTTTCAGATGGCAAGATTTAGTGGCGGGAGGTGTCGTTGAGTACATTGACACCATGGAAGAAGAAACGGTCATGTTAGCTATGACCCCTGATGACCTTCAAGAGAAAGGAATGGGGTATTGTTCAACACACACTCACTGTGAAATTCACCCGTCTATGATCCTCGGAGTCTGCGCTTCAATTATTCCATTCCCTGATCACAATCAGGTAAGTTTTCAGATATATTCAATTATTCATAATTGGTGTTAAGAGAATTTATAATTCTTTTCAGAGTTCCTAATTTGCTAACAAAGGTTTCAACAATTTCTCATGGTCTTCCTCAGTGAACTGTAACAGCCCAGGTGTCTGATGTTGTTGACACTTTTTTCTGTTGTCGCTTCATAATTGGTCTTTAAAAACTTTATAAACCTTTCAAAATCATTCGCCTGTTGATTTTGTGGTATGTGAGCAATTTCACGCTATCTGTTCTTGGGATCGGTATTAAAACAGATTGCTATGTTAAGTTGTGAATGTGGAAGTCAGAAATGATATTTATTATTTTTCACAATTTTTGTGTATTCAATAGTCGTTATACGAAGAGTTGGGAAATTGTAAATTTCTCTCTGTTATATTTGAAAATAAACAGCCTAATGAAGTCAGTCCAATGGCAAAGTTTGCCGTAAATTGTTTCATCATGAATTAGTTTTACTCGTATTAATTGATTTTAATCATTATTTATTTCTACTTCTTTCAGTCTCCTCGTAACACCTACCAATCTGCTATGGGTAAACAAGCCATGGGCGTCTACATCACTAATTTCCATGTGAGGATGGATTCCCAGGCCAATTGTCTGTTCTATCCTCAGAAACCTCTGGTCACTACACGATCTATGGAGTATCTGCGTTTCAGAGAGTTGCCTGCTGGTATGTAAAATATTATGTCGAGTTATTGCAGTTGATTTTCACTACTATAAAGAACAGTGTAACTTTACATAGAGCAAGCCGTAAATGGAGTGACCCAACACCTTTATGTTATGTAACAAAACCGTGATAGTTATCTTGTCCCTGGAGATCCATAGTATTAAGAATTCTTTTCGCAGGAACTTACAATTGCTTTAGGAAGCTTGCGACCATTTTACACGCCCCTGCTACGACCACCTTTCGTCACGTGACCCGTACTGGTCACGTAACGACGCTTGAGCGTTGCCCAGCAGAAGGCTGACGGTGAACGTGTGAAATGGTCGAAAGCTATAATTTGTTCCTCTTTTATAGGTATCAACTCTATCGTAGCAATTGCTTCATACACTGGCTACAACCAAGAGGATTCCGTCATCTTGAATGAGGCAGCAGTCGATCGAGGCTTTTTCAGGTAAATTTGGAAATTAACATCGCTGTAGATCAGTAATGGGCGATGGTTATTCGGCTAACTTGTGTTATTTTGCCGTTATTTGTCTTGGTTGGTAACTTAAAATATATCGATCGTAAATTATTTGCAGGTCCATCTTCTTCCGTGCGTACAAAGACCAAGAAAGCAAAAAAGGTTTAGATCAAGAAGAATTGTTCGAGAAGCCAATACCTGGCCTAGTACAAGGTAAAAATCATTGCATCAAAAAAAGATCCCAAATTTGTCTTATGAGAATTTGAGCAGGACTTATTGTTTGGGTTAAAATGATTACGAGCCAAAGTTTTAGAGATGAACCAGATTAATCTCTGACTTGTAAGATATGTCGAGCTGTTTTCATAATTTGTTACATTAAGTTACTGAAATAAACATGCCTTTGTATAACATTTACACAAGGCTCATAAAAGAGGCTTTTCTGGAACAAATGAAAGTAGGTCTCATACAAGTAATAATTAGAAGAAAATCACATAAATAGAATCACATATAAGGTACACTATTTTATCCTTGAAATTTATAAGTCAGTCATTTATAAGTAAACTTAATGTCAAGTCCTGTTTATGCTTTCCGTAAACGTCTTGTTATGCTTTATTACAGGTATGAGACATGCAGTCTACGACAAATTGGACGACGATGGTATTATCGCTCCTGGTACGAGGGTGTCAGGTGATGACGTCTTGATCGGAAAAACTCTGACACTCCCTGAGAATGACGACGAACTAGAAGGCACCACGAAACGATTCTCTAAACGAGACGCTAGTGTGTTCATGAGAAGAAGTGAAGCTGGTATTGTTGATCAAGTCATGGTAACTATCAACCAAGAAGGTTACAAGTTTTGCAAGATCAGAGTGAGGACCGTCAAGACGCCACAGATCGGTGACAAGTTTGCATCGCGTCACGGACAGAAAGGAACCTGCGGTATCAGATACCGACAAGAGGTTGGTAAAATTATCTTTGTGAAATTTAACTTGCTGTATCGAAAATCTATGATGTACCAGTCAGTAGTGTTTTAGAAGTTAGATATCTCATAAATACAACACATGTAATTTTGTAGAATTTAGACATGTCATCAATATAACACTAGTAATCATTAGGAATATTTAACTGATTAATTGAATCCAAATAAAGGCAATGTTCAATTTTTAGATAATTAGAAAAATGTTTTTAAAATATTTTTAGCATCAAGTGTGTTGCTGTAGTACATATTCTTCTTAAAGGATTTAAATATATACCTCGTTAATGAGCCACAAACATTAATCTCAATGACATTATAATCTTTTAGGCATTAATTTTAGGGAGTAAGCACTTGTTGAAGTAATGTTTTTAGTACGTCTTTTGCATTAAATTTATTTTCATAATTTTCAGGACATGCCGTTCACCTGCGAAGGGATCACCCCAGACATTATTATCAACCCTCACGCTATCCCCTCTCGTATGACAATTGGCCATTTGATCGAGTGCCTTCAAGGAAAGGTATCAGCTAATAAGGGCGAGATCGGTGATGCTACGCCATTTAATGACACTGTCAACGTACAGAAGATCTCTAACTTGCTCCACGAGTACGGCTACCATTTGAGAGGCAATGAGGTGAGAATTGGATTGTGGTTGTTCAAAGGGCATCAGGGTGGGTGGGTGAAATATGGCTTTACATCTTGTATTTCTGCACCTGATGGGCTAATTAGGACCATGGCAATGAGATGAAGGTCAAACAGCCATCCAACTTAGGCTCGACCGGAGATTTATCCTGGGACCTAGTGGTTGAAAGCCCAGCGCACTACCACTAAGCTAGGCTCCCATCCCTTTTAAAGGGTGTCAGTCGGTCAAAGAAATAAATGTATGAAACGCGCTGGATATGTCATATATGGTAAATGGATTACACTTGATGAGGGCATACAGGTTTTGCAGTTTACTGTAGGACCTTCGATTACGATCTAGGTCACAGGTAGAACCTAGACTAGATTAGAGTACCAAAAGATTCTAGCAGGAAAACACCTCCAAGTTAATGTGAGGCAGGCGAGTTGTGATCCTGAGCCGAGACCTAAAAATATTTGAACCATACAATAATTTCATTGTAATATTGTTCCTAACATATAATGAATAAACAATTGAACTTGAACTAGTAATCTATGGGAAATATGTTGTGTTTGAAATATTTTAGAAATGTCTGAGATGAAAAGATCCTGTAACAATCTTCAGAGCACATACCGCCTTACAGTACTTGCAATTTACAATCTGTTAATTCTCTTGATTATATATTTTTCTAGGTACTGTTCAATGGACACACAGGAAGAAAGCTCAATGCTCAAGTCTTTTTGGGGCCGACATATTACCAGAGATTGAAACATATGGTGGATGATAAGATTCATTCAAGAGCTAGAGGTCCCGTCCAGATCCTTAACAGACAGCCTATGGAGGGTCGTTCCAGGTGAGAAAATTGTTTAATACTATCCAATAAAGAATTAGCTTTTGTAAAATGTTCCATTTTATTTATGTGACAAGTGCTGACACCTGGTGGAGCTATATATTTCATGTTCTGAATAGTTCTTTCAAAAGTTTTCATTAAGTCCCTACTCATTAATTGGTTCTGGGAATTTTTCGTAATTAATTTGATCCGCATAAACTGTTGCATCTTGTGTCAAACCATTTTTTTAAGACTAAATATTGTGTAATTAATCTATTCTCATTAGTGAAATGAAAAGGAAATATTATTGCCAAGTTGATATATTGTTAGGAGTGTTAACCAAGTGTACCCATTTTAATAAAAGATTAATACTCCATGATGTCTTTGTAATTTAAGTACTAGATACTTGTAATTTAAGTACTAAATACTTGTAATTTAAGTACTAAATACTTATACAAATTTCTTTTCAGGGATGGAGGTCTTCGTTTTGGAGAGATGGAACGTGATTGCCAGATCGCTCACGGTGCTGCTCAGTTCCTGAAGGAAAGATTGTTCGAAGCATCAGACGCCTATCGAGTCCACGTTTGCAACATTTGTGGACTTATTGCAATAGCCAACCTACGAAACAACACCTTCGAGTGCAGAGGATGTAAAAACAAAACACAGGTAAGAATAGTATTATTATTCTTCTTTTTTTAAAGTCTCTCTTTGCTATAAAAAAAAAAATGAACTGCAGTTAACTGAAACTGACACTAGTGACAGAAAATTGAAGTAAAACCAAAAGTGAAATTAACACAGTGAAAGTAAATTTGGCATTTTGAAAAGTTTTATCCAATTTGAACATATCCAGTGTTGCTAACTAGAAAATTTGCGTTAGTCTCACATAATTTTAACACAGCAGAATATTAATTGCAATTTGGCTCAAATTGCGAATTCACTTTATTAATTATGTATAGACTCGTCTTATTGCCATCAATATGACAGGTAAATTTATGCCATTTTATCATTCCAGATCTCCCAACTAAGAATCCCATATGCCTGCAAACTATTGTTCCAGGAATTGATGTCGATGAGCATTGCACCAAGATTAATGATCACATAAAAATTGTGTTAAATCCAAAACTAAATAGACGCGAAATATTTTATATGATAATATTGACGTATTATATTTATTTGAAAATTGTCATGGATTTGAAATGTCATGAATTAGTCAATTACCTATCATGTACTTCAATTATGTTTTTGTATATATTGTAAATAAAGGAAACTTTTGAATAAATAACAAACACATGTACGTTTTTTTTTAAAGAAAATGTTATATATACATTTTATTGATTCACCTCATAGACAACCATCACAGAAATGTACAAATTTACTCTTTTTGATTATTTGAAAAGCTGTAGACCTTGGGTCTCATTCGGATAACTTCCATTTTAGGAGTTACAATGGAATTCAATTGCAAAGGAGCGTTTTATTTAATTAAATATATTTTGGGAAGTGGAACATTCAACAAAAAATGTAATTTTTTATGTCAAAAATAAGTTGTTCCTAACTAAACCCAGCTTACAAAAGAAACAAAGTTAGTATACCTGTATTATACCTGTATAAGTTCAGCTGTATAACCCAAAATAAACATTTAAAGCATTGCATGTTAGATATTTCAATTAGAAATTATTGATAATTTTACTTCGCCAAATAATTGTATCGCATAGTTAAAAGCTATCTGTTATAATAATTGGCACATAAAATGCTGACTTCCATTTTCCCATTGGCAAAGGTCGCAGTGGACAGCGACGGACACTTTGACAATGTGAAAATGGCTGACTTACAGTTAAATAAACGCTAAATAAATGGAATTCTGGTAAATATTACATCTATACTGATATTTAATACAATACAAAACGCAGCATAATGATTAGGAGTGGGGATGCTTCAACAATGAGTGACTTCACAATATTTTTAGCAATTTTCAAACAATTTTTGTATTATAAATGTCATATGTACAATTACCCTAACAACATACACATTTGTTTTGTATTAAAAACCACAAAATTAAATTATTCATAAACTAAAAACCGCCATGGATAATTAACACCCAATTCTTGGGAGTTCATTCACAATAAGCTATTAAAAAATAAGTTATTTGTAATTATGAGTTTACCATATTTTCTTGATTATAAACCAGGGTGTGTCTTTTCAAGCACAGTCCTTGACGAGTAAAAACAAGACAAGCTTTTCATATTAATAACATTTGAAGTATCCAATTTCCTTATGAACGGGAAGCGAAAGTACCACCAGAGGTCATTGGCACCAAAGCAGACGACCATTGTTTGATATCTCCGTGACGTCAGTTTCGTTACAATAAATGATGTAATAACGTCAACTAATTGTTCTTCATCTGCTTTGGTGGCATTGAGTGCCCTCTGGTAGTCTTTCTCATTGAATTTGCTCATAGCCTAGTCTCAAATTCAGCAAAATGTTCTTAACCGACCTTGCCTATAATCAGGAAATACGGTATATATTTTATAATTAATTACCTTTCAAAGCCACACGATGAATCGATGCTTTCTGGAGAAGTATGAATGATACACAGCGATACTCATGGATAACAGTATGATAAATATTAAATGTCTTTTTATGTACAAAAATTTCATCTGAGATACAAACACATGATCATCATAAAAATTCCCACAGGAAGATCAGGATAGCGAAGAAAACAGTTCCCATTTTTTTTTCCACGAAGATTTGGTAGCATTCTGGTAATTCTTCAATTTTTGTAAGGTTCCAAAATCAACAATAACAAATTCGTCTGGATCTTCTACTGTTCTCACCGGTGATTCGAATCCGTCAGAATGCATATTTCGAGCTACATGTGGTCAAGGAATACGTGCAAGTAACATGAGACACAGAATCAAAAAGTGCAAATCAGAATATAGCAGTTCTAAAAGTATCCCACATTTATTGGCAAGCAGTTCAGAGTTTATTTGCAAAAATATACTAAAAACATGAAGAGGTGCCGTGGCCTCGTGCTTGTCATCCTGAAAGGTTTTAGGGTTTGAGCTCCCACCATGACACGGAGGAACTGAGCAGATTTTCCGTAACTTGCTTCACTCCACTCTGGTGTAAATGGGTATTTGGCTACAGGCAGAGATGGCAATTGTGAGTGCTTGACCCATGAAGCGCCGTAATTGGCTGCATGCTGGGTGTATGCTCCCCAGGGAGTTGAGAGAGGCTCAAGCTTGAACAGGCCTGCCAAGGGTGTAATTGTAAAGTCGGTTGAGACTGCTTGGACGGAGATAACCCAGACTATTAACCACATATCCTTAACTAATACTTGGGCCCGTATCGAAGGTCCACAATTTCATGAAAAAGACCCACCTAATGCCAGTGGCTGGCTAGGGGCCTGATACTTTGATAACACTGGAAACACTAAAGATTTTTTAAGCCCAAAGCTCTTAAATCACAATTTAACGCCTAAACATTGTAAATATTAATGATGGAAATGTTTAATATTGTATAAAAAAGCAAAGGATACAATTCGAAGTCCTCGTTCAATAGGGTCAACCAGCATGAGTCCGCGGGGGATATAAATTGTGTCGTTCTGTTCCTGAATAAATCTAGCTATCTTCTTCATCGTCTGGAAAAATACAAGTTACATTTCAATAAATAAAACTTCTAAATTTCTATTAAATTAATGATTTTCAAACAATTGATAGGGATGTATCCTAGATAGGCATGTGAGGTCAGCATGACATTGTACCAACGTCAATACGATGTGGCCGACACTGGGTCGACATCGGGCCAAACCAGCCAATAATATTGGATGTAATATTGGCCCAAAATTACATCTGGTCTTATACTGGGATATACAGTCAAACTGACCTCATGGCCACCTCCATAGAATCATGAATTTAGTCGCTATTTTCACCTTTCAGAGTTTCCAATAAATGGCCAAATTGTTTACAGTTCTCTTGGGTGACCAAAGGTTTGAGTAGTATGAAAGAGTCTTCTGACACCACAAATATAAAAGAATTACAAACATTTTTTGGATTGTCAGATAACATAACACAAGTTTATGTTGATTAATATGATTCATACTATTTGCATACAGGACCAGCTGTGTTTAAACCTTTATGTACACTGTTTAAAAAAACAGCTTGGCGTACTTGGTACACAATGCGCCGGTGTCAGATCATTCGTCAATATTTTTAGGTACTTGAAAAAGCTAAACTCATCTGACACTGACATGATTGCATAGCTTGAGCAAACAAAACCATACATGTCATTAGGCATTTGAAATATATCAACCACACAGTTCAGTGAAACTAACATCAACTTTGTGATGCCAAGTCAGTTTTGCGTTTAAAACTTGTGAAAATAAAATAATCATGCCACTTATGATAGTTTAAACTTCCCAACTTTAAACTTCCAAAATCATGCTACTTATGATACTTTAAAACTTCCCTACTTTAAACTTCCCTGTTATGTTCAGAAAAATATTCTTATTTATTTTTTGTTCATGTGAAATGAAACTGGTATCTCTTCGAGGCGTAAATATTCACTCTAGAGAGCATTAGTTATCAGACAGCTTATTATCCAGATTTTTATGGTGGAGCGACTAGAAACTAGGTTAGGTACTAGTAATGACGTCATAGGGAGCTACACAAAAAGTAAGCTCATTACTCACCTTATCAAAGTACGTTTCAACACAGAGATACGAGAGGTATGCCGTTAGACATGCCAGACAGCTCTCGCAATATGTCCGACTGCTCAAATTCTCCGCTTCTGCGTACATATTGTTCAACTGCACCAGGGTGTATTCAAATGCTGCTCTCTCAATCTGAAATTACAAAAATATACATACCATAAATACATGTCCATGTCTCAATGCTACTGATCAGACACATTCAGCTTATATGACCAGCTGCCAGAGGCAGACGTAATGATGACATGATAGGACATTGCCTCCCCCCCCCCCCCCAGGTGCAATGGGCAGTTGGCATTAGGCAACCATATTGATGGCACTGGTGTGAGCTCTTGAGCCATTGTCGCTAACCCTGTGTTCAAAGCTGAATAATTCCTGGCAGGGAGTTGAGAAAAGACTCTGGATTACTCGCCAAGGATGTAAATATGAAGTTTGTTGTGGCTATTTTGAGTGACAACACACTATAAACCCCGATTTACAATTATGAGGGACTTTCTACTTGCCTCAACATAGATACCAAATACAAGGCAACACTAAATGAATATTTCATTATTTGGAAGAACTAATCTGATTCAAAGATTTGACTACAGTTGCTAATTTAGTAATTAACGTGTTAATTATCCTGTCAGTACGACAACCAAATTTCATTTGTCATGCGAGAGGTCAAGCATCAACTTTTAAAGAAAAAAAAGTTGCTTTTTCCAATGTCTTTAAAAATAATTTACTTTATTAAGCAACCAAGTAAATTTCAAACACTGAATACATATCATTTTTCAAATTCTATGTCTCAATGCTACTGGGTCTGATTCTTAGTCAGCTAAGCTTATATGACCAGCTGTCAGAGGCAGATGTAATGACGAGATGATGAGGCTTGGAGTCCACACCATGTTCCACATCTACTCCATGGATGGGGTCTTATACTTGCATCAGCATAGACATCTAGTACAAAGGTACCCCAAATTTAAAGCCTATGCATGAAATATATAATATAATATATTGCATACAATAATCATATAGTAATATAGATTTTTTTTGTGTGACAGTAATCAGGTTTATGCGCACAACCATCATGACGACTGGTGACATGTATGTAATCGGATCATTGTGGGTCATGGCTGTACACTTGCGTAAACAACTAATATTTATAGAAAAATAAAAGGTCATGTAGGTATGGATTTGTATCAACATCTATGGCAGATCAATGCTGTCACATTCTCATATAAAACATTTTGCAACATGGAAAATAAAGGAGCACAAATATTCCTTAAAAGTTAGGCAGCACTCTGCATGGCATTGTTATATTTATATATAATGTTATAAAGGCAAAATTATTACTACCTGGTCCTCAAAACAAAATAAACAAGCACTTTCTCATAGTTAGTTCTGATAGTTTGTTACTTATCATAAGGAATATGAAATTGTATACTTTTGAATTGGAAGCATCTCGGATAACCCAGTTATGAACATATTTTTGAGTAATCTTTGCCAGTTGAAACAATATCCAAAATTGTGTCCTTCGTACATCATACATAGTGTGAACTAATATATTTGGGGGCAATTAGTACATTTGTCTTAGGACCTCTCTTTAACGCCACTTAATGTCACTCAAAGAAGTTCGGAAAGTTCACCTTACTGATAGAGCGGAAATTGCATTCTAAATTTTTACAAATAGTACTGTAATCATTACGAAAATATGATTCCTCTGAATATAATATTTATAGAAAAAGCCAGTGCATGTCAGTTTCGTAAGAGTATGTGGGAAGCGGATATCGTGAGCTACAAGATCACGTGATAATTTTTTCGCTACATATGGTATGATGGTATTATCCGCTGCTTATGGCCACTCCTATATTGATGGAACAATAAGAGGAATAAAGTTATTGCACGGATATATCTCTCAGCAATATGGTCGTTTACGTTACATTGGTGCTGTAGCTATATCGGTGGCGCCTACCATAGACTAATAGTCACGACTACATGTAACAGCCACCAATATTGCGTGTATTTGTATTTTCTCAGTTGTACTGGTCTGAAACTGTTATTCAGCTAATACGACCAGCTGGAGGCAGATGTAATGATATGGGTGGGAGTATTAGGGTTTTACCGAATTGTTTACGTCCCCCATTTCGGCACCTGATGGGCTAAATAGGACAGGCAGGGACCATGGCAATGAGATGATGGATCAAACAGCCATCCAGCATAGGCTCGACCGGGAATTGAACCCGGGACCCAGTGGTTGGAAGCCCAGCGCGCTACTACTGAGCTAGGCCCCCACCCAAGGCAGATGTAATGATGAGATAAGGTCAATACTACAACTTAATAGTTCCATCTTGTTACACATTCACTCTACGGATAGGGGGTTACACTTGCTCCAGCAAAGACAGAGAGTACATGCACAAGGCACAACTCATTAAGACTGCCCAGACCGGGTTTATCTTTTAAACCAGTCTCACATATAAGGAAACCCGGTTATAACTTATTACAAACAATGTGTTATAAAATGGACCGACTGACCATCATATAACACATACACATTTTCAAGGTCTGCAACACTTAGATTCTTAGTTATACAGATGTCTCACTGTAGCCACAGAGTAATCGCAGTAATAAATTCATGTAGGCTGCTTTAAGTGCTCTTGTAACAAAGAGAACAACCTTCTGAGAAATATTGCAATAGCAGAAATAAGCACCATAAAAACTAATTAAGGCGTTTCCTCTTACGGTCTACAAAAATGACAGGCTGACGGCATAGAAACTGGGCAAAACCCCAACACCACTGTCAGTTGCTTGAAATGTTTAATAGGTGGTGACCTTTTACTGTAGTGTTGCAGTACCCACTTATTCATAGCCATTTTTTCTGTAGCTTTCACATTGACCATTTTTTCTAAGGCTTTGTTGAAATGTTATGTTCTTGATACCTTACACCTTAATCAAATTAAATCTTAATTGATACTGAAATATATGTGCGTGGGTGCACCATGTTTATTTTTCTCCTGGTGGCCACCCTGCCAACAGCGTTCATGTGCCTTTAGGGTCTCCTCCATATATTAATGTTTGTGATGTTCTTCAAGATTCTTGTATTTCTTTATATATAGGGTAAAAATTTAAATAAACATGATTCTGATACTGGGAGTCTATTCTTGGGCAAGTAAGAGGCTCCACCCATGCGCTAAATGGCAGCCGGTTGTATATGCTAACAATTCCTATGGAACTACTTTTATCTCGCCATACCTTGCCATCCAGTTCCTGTGGAAATTTGGTCTGGAATCGAACGGACGTGCCTTCGGAGTAATCCCGCTGGATGAAAACTTTTGTGCAATGAGGTGGGGGGATCCGAGCCATGTCGTCCATATTGTTCTGCAAATACAAGCAATAACGATATGATGTATGGTACAACGAATTAGAATATGTCAAGCATTGTTGAAGTAGCACTGAGTTACTGTAACTTATTCAGCACCAGGAATTTCTAGAAATTATAGCACTTCAATTGCTGGGCTACTGAACAGTGTTGAGTTCAGACCCGGATTCCAGATTAATGGTAAATCAAGTAAAACAAAAAAGTCACTAAATAATGCTTGGATCAGGATAACGTTTTTCAAATTATAAGCAAATGACACAGTGTAGTTAGTAATTTTTGTAAATTACCACCCAAGTTATTTACAGAATGATGACCACATTAGATTAATAATCAACTGTTTATGGAATGAATCTTTCGTGATACAGTCAAACATTAGATAGACAGATAGATAATTTATTTTTGCCATGAGACATACATATACATGATTAAAAAAAGTATAAACATGATATAATAAAAATTGGCAAGGATGCCTAGTACTAAGAAGTTTGCTGTTGCCTATGAATGGGGATGTTGCCTATGAATGGGGAATGTTGCCTATGAATGGGGATGTTGCCTATGACTGGGGATGTTGCCTATGAATGGGGATGCTGCCTATGAATGGGGAATGTTGCCTATGAATGGGGATGTTGCCTATGAATGGGGAATGTTGCCTATGAATGGGGATGTTGCCTATGAATGGGGGATGCTGCCTATGAATGGGGATGCTGCCTATGAATGGGGAATGTTGCCTATGAATGGGGATGTTGCCCATGAATGGGGATGCTGCCTATGAATGGGGAATGTTGCCTATGAATGGGGATGTTGTACACTGAACTCTCTTTAACCTTCCAATTAACAGCTTTGCCACATTCCGACATGAGCACGATGATGTATGTATCTGTGTCTCGTTACGACCATTTATTACTAAAGACTTTCAGTTACTCTTCTGTACATATATGACTCCGACTCAATTTAGCCTGGGGTACTAAGACTTCATTAAAGATACAGCGAAGACTAAACATATGAGGTAACATCATTTCAATGTTGCAAGAGAGTTAAAAGGGACGGAAAAAAGCGGATCGAAGGGTTCCCCGAGGAAATATTGCCCAAGATGGATCTTTTCCCTTCTTCTAATGGAAGATGCTCCAGGCCCGATGGGGTCTTTCGTGGCATTCTCCGGCCACAATAAACTCCATACATAACAGAAACGACTCCTGGCGAGGTCTGACGGGGCTCTCTCGAATAGACGAATGACCTCGCACTGAGTCGTAGAGAGCATTTTCAGGTCTTCAGAGTTTCATATGAGGTCCTCAAGGACTTGCATCAAAATTTGCAATGTGATGCGCTTGGGATTGCACTATGTTCATGAGGGTTTGAAGGCCACCGAGGTCCACATTTCGAGTCGAGTGTAGATAGACTTGGCAGCAATGGTCCCGCAGGCACTTGATAGACGACTGGACGGAGAAAACCGCCAGCTGTGTTCGCTATTATCAAGGGCCCTATGCCTGTTGCCCTGATGTAGTATGATGGTGAAAAAAAAAGCAATATTCCTGTTGTCGCTTCCGAATTGCTTCCATGGCCAAACTAAATGTGCTTATCGATAGGTTACCTAAACTCTAAATAACTTATATTGATCTCTCATACAACAGGAGTCAAGATCGACACTAATGCAGCAGTCAGTTCAATCATCAAATGATATTATGCATCTAAGCAAAAGATATAGCATGAAGCATATAACAAATCTGATACAGATATGGAGGCTCATACGAGTTACCATCACTACATGATAAGGGTAAAGATCTGTGAGATTACGACGAATGATTGTGATATTGAATGCATGAATAACTTAACAACTGGAATGAATGAATGATTGAAGGAATGAATGAATGATTGGAGGAATGAATGATTGGAAGTTTGCCTATCTTTTGCTGCTATGTGTCTCTTCATGATAATAAGAGCTGAAGGAATGAAGGAATGAAGGAATGAAGGAATGTACAATAGACAATAGACAATAGGCTCTGTTCTTGCAGTAAAAACAATCGCCTTAACTTCAGATTGCAAACCTTTTCTATATAAGCGAAACCAACTTTAATGTAAGATTGCTGAAATAATGTCAACTACTTGCACTGACAAGTAGCAATTCCAAATATCAAGCAAATTTTCGCACAACGAATAAAATTACATTAAAATTACTGCCATAAAAAGACACTAAACACTTCTTAAATTATACATCATGGGTCGATTCAAGACCTTAACGCAATTGCATGAATAAGACACTTCCTAAAAAGCACTAAAAAGATTTGAATGTTCTAATATATCTTGCAACTTCTACTAGCTGTAAAGTATTATACATATCTTCAT
This sequence comes from Alitta virens, assembly GCA_932294295.1. NCBI lineage: Eukaryota > Metazoa > Annelida > Polychaeta > Phyllodocida > Nereididae > Alitta > Alitta virens. The sequence goes on along the minus strand of OW028580.1, from coordinate 17,181,975 downwards.
AACCTATCGCCACTGATACGCCAGATAAATATGTTTATCCTATCCTATCCTATCTCTACATCCATAAACTGTAGGTTTATTAACCCTATTTCATACCAAAATGGCAAAACCATCCTAACCAAATTTATGTCTTCCTCGAGTTTACATAATTCATGCTGCGAGTGCTACATAGCCGAATGTGCCACATGCTTTTTCCATGAGTTGGATAAACGCATGGAAAACGCATGTGGCACATTTGGCCATGTGCAGTCAGATGTAATGATCACATGGTAAGGTTTACACATTTACCCCATGGGTAAGGTCTTCTACTTGTCTCAGCATAGACACTGAGTAAAAGGCACCACAAATCAAACATCGGATGTGGATGACATCCAGCTGAAAGGTGGCTTTCGATGTAGCTATCAAGAGTGTTTAGTATGTTTTAAATGTTCTTCATTGATCAAACTGACCCTAGTCTAGTGACCAGTGTAAGAACTGACCACATACACATACTAATGACTTCTCTCTAACCTACCACTCGTATTTGAGATGAAATTAATTCTCATCATTTAGTGTCATTTAGTGTCAACGACAGGTACGACTTGTGCACCTAAATGATGGATAGAGGGAGCTGCTGTACGTTCTATAAATAGCTCACATTTCTATAAATAGATCTCAAGCGAAAGCAGGCCATTTAGGAGAGCTGCTGTTGTCTGTTGTGTCTTTTGCTGGGAGAAATGCAACAACAACCAAAAGCAGAAAAGGTTATGTCAGGAGATGGGATAGAGTGTGTTTCTTGCTAACATTAACAAGAACAGGAATCATAAGATATTACAGGCTCAGAGATCTTTCTTTGTAGTAAGATCTCTGGTATATGGCTCCATTCGGAGCACGCAATCTGCTTTTACCACAAGAAACCATTGGAAGTCAGGAATAAAGGCCTTATAAGGAATGGAGTCCATCCCATATTTAGGCCTACAACTCGAAGGCAGGGGCGTGGCACTAATAACGTAAATGGTTTGGTCATCTTTCGAACAATACCTGCTTTTACCAAAAGCAATCGACATTTCCCTACTGGAAGGTGAAAGATTAGGGTATGAATATCACACCAAGTCACTACTCATGTGTTGAGTGGTTGTAGTACCTATGATTGTATTGATTATTTTGATTTGATCCTTAACCTTGCAAATACTATCGGCTTTTACCAACAAAAACCCCTACACGATGAAGACTTTCAAGACTGGGAGTCCACACCATCTCTGTTTTAATGTAGTGAGCGGTTGCAAGGCTATGATTGATCCGTAACCTTGCAACAGAACCTCCTTTTACTAAAAGAAGACACGAAAGTCGCCATTTACCTGCTCGATGATTAATGTTCAGATGATGAATACTTAATAACTATAAGCCGAAGTCTCGATGTCAAGAATCCAACAATGTAGTGCTCATCAGGCAGCTGGGTGGTGTAGTGGTAAGACATCACCTGCTCCTCTGAAGGACCCGGGTTCAATCCCAGGCTCGGGCACCCTTCATGAGCAACATCCCAGCTGAATGTCATTTGGATGAGACGTTAAATTGGTGGTCCCTTGTACTCAATGTCTATGCTGAGGCAAGTAGAAGATCCCATCCATGAGGTAAATGTAACATGGGTGGACTCCTCCTCTCTTCACTTCATCAATCAACCCTCGATAGCGACAAGAACTTGCCTTAGAGGGTTGCACTTTCCATATCTATCATACAGTATACTGCATAAGTGAGTACACACCCCTTGCAAGGTGGGTTATTCAGCCTCAGCTCACAAAATATTAGAAATACAGGGAATTTGCTGCAACAAAATCTTTGTCTGGCAACATATAACTGTTTCGCAAAGAATGATCACAATTGCTTATATCAACAGTTCATATTATGTAATAGTTTATAATAGAGTCAGTGCAAAACTGAGCACACACCAAAAATAACAATTTATCATGTTGCTATTTAACCAAATTAAAGTTTACAGTTTATCAAATACTTAATAAGAGATGTTTGATGAAGCGTTCCACCCAGTTAATCTGAATTAAGAGACCCTTAAGTTGTATAATAGGTCAAATTACCTTAAACAGTCATCTTCAAAGTGATATGACAACAATGGCACCACATGGGACTGAGATTTCTTGTCAAATAAGGAAAAGAATAGTCACACTGCATAAGAAGGGGCACAGTTACCAGAAAATAAGCAATGCTTTGGAAATAAGCCGAAACACAGTGGCTAAAGTGATTCAGAGATTCAAGAAAAATGGAGAGGTGCTAAACATGAAGCGGTCAGGTCGTCCCAGGAAGTTGACTCCAAGGGATGAGCGACATCTGGGGAGATCCTTGGAAAAAAACAGAAAAGCAAGTACTGTGGAGCTTGCAAAAGCTCTTGAAAGTCAAGTTGGGGTGACTGTGTCCACTGATACGATAAGACGCACAGTGCATAGAATGGGACTGTATGGCTACCGACCTCGAAGGAAGCCCTTGCTCCAGCCAAGACACAAGCAGGATCACATGGCTTTTGCTACAACAAACCAGAGCAAGGATGTAAACTTTTGGAATAAAGTCCTGTGGTCTGATGAGACCAAAATCAACCGGTTTGGGTCTGATGGCATCCAGTGGGTTTGGAGACGTCCAGGTGATGAGTACAATGAAAAGTGCATGGTACCCACAGTGAAGCACGGTGGTGGCAGTGTCCTCTTATGGGGTTGTATGAGCTCTGCAGGTTTTGAAGAACTCCATTTCATTGATGGCATTATGGATTCTAATATGTATTGCCATATTCTCAAGGAAAAGATGCTACCTTCCCTCCATGCCCTTGGTCGTGGGGCCATATTTCAACAAGACAATGACCCAAAACATACTTCAAAGTTCACCACTGAGTTCCTGACAAAACACAAGGTGAAGAAACTGGATTGGCCTAGCATGTCTCCAGATCTGAACCCAATAGAGCACCTGTGGGGTGTTTTGAAAAGGAAAGTGGAGCAACACAGGCCCAAAAGTATCAATGCCTTGAAAGAGGTCATCCTTGAGGAATGGAGGAAAATTGATGCTTCAGTATGCCTTGAACTTGTCCATTCAATGCCTAGGATTGATGCAGTGCTGAGAAACAAGGGTGGACACACTAAATACTAAGACACTATACTTACCTTTACTTTATGTTACTGTGTACTCATTTTTGCTTTGCCTTTATTTTAAACCATTTATATAATATGAACTGTTGATCTAACCAATTGTGATTATAATTTGTGAAATGGTTTTTTGTTGTTAGATAAAGATTTTGTTGCAGCAAATTCCTTGTATCTCATATTTTCTGAGCTGAGGCTGAAAAACCAACCTTGCAAGAGGTGTGTACTCACTTATGCAGTATACTGTATCTACTTCAGTTGAGTAAATACAATAAGTCTTGGGTCCATTGACCTTTCATCTACCTGTATATACCACAGGAAACCATAAGCTCCCTGATTCTCCACCATGATATAAAGCAACTCTGAAAGCAACCCACTAACCAACAAAGCTATTTCAAAAAATAATTTTGAGCTAGCCGGTTAGCTAGTAGGCCACATAGTTGCTGTAGAGATCTTTACTACATGACACAACAAAGAGCACCAAAGAAAACTAAGAAACTTCTACTCGAAGATTATGCATGGGACCATAACTAAGAAACTGCATCTTCTTCATGATTATGCATGGAGCCATAAAGTATTCCTGTGTAGTTCTTATATGCACATAATTAGCAGTGTAGCTGTAGACAACACTAGACATACAACTCAAGGTTAATGCTGCATAAAGGCATTGACAATGTATACTGCTGATAATGGTATCTTTTGTAGCAAAGATGATGCAGACCTATGATATTTTCTTTCAGTAAATTGCCATCACAACATCATTAACAGCAACAACACGATAACTGTTACGAAGTTCAGCCAACCGAAAATCATACAGTCCAACCAACTAAAAACTAACTTTCACATAAAGAAAGGCTAGAGTAGACAAGGCGATCTGCTCAGATTATATATATTTAGCTTCCATACATGGAAACACTGTGTTGTAAGTATTAGTTAACTCCCGACTATGAGGGATATAACTAACTTATACTCCATTAGGCATATTTACTCATTTGTTTGATTGTTTTGTATTAATGCCTTTATTACGCAAAACAAGTTCAGTTTGCACTCAGGAGGGAGTTAACTAACATTTTCGTTGGTTACTGCCAGCTAAGAACAATAGGAAAACAGATACAAGTGGAGTATCAAGGTTAGTTAGTCATCATATTTTGTTTAACGACACGTCAACCAGCAAGGTCATTCGTGTCCGTGCTAGGTATGAGATAGCTAGACATTATGCGCATAACTGGCCGGAGTGTGCATTGCGACGAGCCTTGTGTTGACCACTGGTGTTCGAGGTCTTCACCAACAGTGTTACCACCCTTGCCATAAGGAGGCCCAGGATTTTCAAGGGCTGGTATTCACAAATTCATATGGACAAAGTACTTCATATACACAAGCAGTTTGGCTGATAGGCCATATAAGATTAGCAGTGACATGATACCAAAGTCATTTTTATTGTAACACAAAAACATATGTTGTCCACTCATTCCAACTGCACATTCCCCCTTGCGTTGATTCCACCTATCTCTCACCTCATCAAGTGGCTTGCCTTAGAGAGCTGCAGTTTCCATATCTATCTATATTGATCTATCTATCCTACCAAAGATATTTTCTCTAGAAATGACAGCGAAAAGCACGAATCTATATCTTCTACTGCAATAATGACAGACAAAGCTGTCTCAGTATTTCTTTTCATTTTCTGCTGTCGCCATGTCTGGGCCAATTGCTAGATCGCATGAAACAAGCCATTTTGGTACAGGAAAAGACCTTCCTTATGTTTTACGAGTAGCTTGACTCGCTGTTATATTCTCTCGCAGCAGCTGTTAAGCTTATGACGTCATATCTGACGTCATTATTGATGTCATAAAACAGCACGTGACTTCCTGGCAGTCACCAAATATGGCAACAGGAATCTGTGATATGATTTATTCATAAAGACACTTCCACTTATACCCGAATATAAGCCTGGGTCACTGATATTATACTCATCCTCACAATAAGGGAGACCCTGACCTGTGGAGAGGGGTTTTCTTGTGAATGACCTTTGACCTGAAACTCCTTAACCAATCAGAAACATGCTTTCATCCCCACAAACAAATCAAAATGATATATTAATGAATTTCCCAGTTTTATCAAGGGGTAGCCAATGAAACACCAGGGGTAAAAAGAATATCAGAAGACAATTAAGATAACAATAAAATTTCATATTTCCTCCTATTGAATTTGAGCGATCAAGAGGGGTTTTCATTGAAATGTTCTGTGATTAACTGGACAATAAAGTTGATAACACCCTGAATGTAAATTCAGAGGAAGAACTTCATAAATGTCCAAAATACTACATTTTGCCAAGCCATAGGTCAAGCTTTGACAACAAGAGACTCGGCTTGTCCAAAGGTCAAGGTAATAGCATCATAAGATTGAGAATTTATGTAAATATTGCAATAATCTAAAATTACCTCTGGATGAATATAGAAACTATATCCATATATAGGCATAGTGTATATTTACAGCAACTCTATTGCTTTATACAGTTGTCAGTTCACATCATTACAATGTTATATGTAGAATCATTATGATGATTATGGAAAGGTTATCCATGCAATTTCATGCACATTATTCAACTTTCTATGCATATTTGTGACAACGAGACAAAACACATTTTGAATTCACTATATATAGGCATTCAAGTAATGGTGCATATGAAATTTTTTTCCATTAACCACCTGCTAAATGTCCATATAAGGGACATGCAATCTGGGTGAAGAATACTTTTTTCCAAAAACCACTATATACATCTATTTTGGAGTAACAACACAATGTCATATGATCTTCATAGAAATAACACTTTGACGATATCAGGACATACCAGACATATATAGTTTACCTGTACTTTTTTTAATCTAGAAATTACAGTTCACTGTATCAAATATTCAATGTTTTGAAACTCTTTCCTGCGCACTTGTTCATTTTGATCAAATGTTTTCTTTGAGTTTCCGACAATGTTTAACCCTGTCTTTCGTGTATTCTATACGAAGAATGTAATCTTTAAAAGGGGACTTGCCGTGTAGCATGCTCATCTTTTGTGAAATAAAGCATATTCTATTCCACGCATATGCAGCGTAAATTTGCAGCACTTCCAGCAAATTCCTGATCTATCTAGATGTAGCATAACCTTCTAAAACAACTTTTTTTTTTCTTACTAATTACAACATATTACCAAGTTCTCACACTTAAGAACCCATTCCCGTAAAGAATAACACCAAAAAACAACAGCATTTATGTTCATTGAGACAAAGAAAAATGCAAAAATTCTGAAATCAACAGGTTTTTTGTTGAGAACACATTCGCAATTTCACACCAACCTGATAAGGACCGAGAAGACGGCTCTTCGTGTCCATGTTTTCCTGATTTAACAACATAACAAAAGCGAGATCTTCCTCGTAAAGGCTATAATTTAAATCCAGGGTTCACTTCAATGGCAGATCTCCACATTACGCTGTGTTCACATGCAATGTCATTGACATCCGAAATGACAGGCTACTTCTGTCAAATCCTTAGCCATCGATCGAGTCATTTCATCCAAATTTTGTGCGTTAAAATAAAAGTTTTCACAGTAAAAATTCACATTTTAAAGTCTAACAGTGTTTTTATGAATAAATTCAGTGGCGTTTACATCAAAATCATCCACTTCATACTGGTGACCATTCGCAGAGGTCTCGAATGTAGATCGTCCATCAAACCATGATGTTTATATATATATTTGCATCGATCGAGCAAATTAAGAAGAAACGTTCTTCACTTCCTTGTAAAGTCGACAATCATATCATTCCTTTTTTCACTTCTTGGCTTTTGCTTTCTCGGTTGTCATGGAAACGAAATTACACTGTAACACCAATTAGATCCAGTCATCGATTGATGCAGAAATAAAAGTGAAATAAAATCAAGACAGGTGTGTTGGCTCATTCTATGCTGTGCAATTGTGATGTGTAAACCAACATGGATGATATATCTACTACATGTACGTTCTATTCATATTATTGTATCGTGAGTAACTGACCACCCAGATAAGTCCATTTCACGTTTAAGACCACTGAATTTTGGCATTGAGTATGGAATCGGGCGTCATTCTGAGTTGAGTATCTTGAGCTATCTTGGTATCAGAGTTTGGTTTGGGACATACATTTTTTTACAGTTCCAAATGGTTTGTTATATAAGTGGATCAGACTGCGTTGAGTCTATTGACGAACGCCATGACACTACAGTCAAAAAGAACTCCCATAATGTCCACCTGTACACAGCGACCAGATGCTGTAAACAGCAGCTATATTCAAAGTATTTCAAACTCCCCGGAATGAATTTCATTCTTTACCCCTCTGTTTAATGGCCATCTGTCTTAAACGGCCGAATTTAATCCATTCCCATGGGTGACCACCTTGCACAGGTTTTACTGTACAGATTAATAGGAAAATCTACAATTTGGCTGACTGAAAAAAATTCTTAGTTAAATTGTTAAAATATTTAGTTATTTTTTTTCAAAAGAATTGGGTGTCAAATCAAATGTCTATTTTTTGACAGATGCCTTAAAAAAATTCAGATCGGGCCTTGTGAAGTATTGGGTCATATATCGGAAAATAAATATTTTTTTCAGTCAGCCTTTCTTTCCTCTTAATTGAGGTAATTCTTGTGATTCTTTACAATTCTGTTTGCTGTCAATTCATCACTGCCACTTGGACCTACTGCATAAATTCCACATGGCAGGCAGCCTTCTAGCCCTCCAAGAAGGATCCTCCATCCATTTTTTTTGTAAAAAGCTTTCTCGGATAATGTACAAGATGATGTAAAGGAATAATCAATGATAATGTAAAGGAATGACGTAAATGATTCCTCAATGACGTAAAGGTGGATTTGTCTTTTGTGATCATGGAACGTAATCCGAAAGCTGAAAAAGCTGAAGCTTTCAAAACACATTCCATTGACTCCCAACTGCGATGGCAATGAGAACGAAGTCCTTTAAATCAATCGGAAATGAAGTTAAATTACCCAAAAATTGAAGTCTTTAAGCTTTGATATGCATAAGTGACATTAAAACAATCCATTGTCTGGCATAATTTTAGGAAACTACAAAGCTGGGAAACCATTAGCAATCCAATTCATTAAAGCTTTTAAACCAAATATAATGTTGAAATAGAACCCATATTGATACCCTAGCACTTATCGTAAGAGGGTAAGGTTTGTTGCGAGTAAAAAATAAAGTTTGTTAGCCATCTTAATAATAGAAAATAGTATTAACTCCAAATAACATGTCTGTATTCTGTAAATATTATCTTTATTAATTCGAAAACAGGCTTCTAATATTTTAGAGGACATTTTTTCTGATTTCTATATGAAACAGGCGGTCAGAACAAATATAATTCAAGACTAATTCTAAACAAGATTGGCCTATTTCTTAGACCTGGCTGCTAATCATGAAAATATGGTAATTATTACCAATTGGCCAATTGGTTAGCATGAGTGGTATCTATATTAGTGGGTGGGTCTGATTGAATGGGATGCAGCAAGGAGGTGTTTTGAAGCCACTGCCTACACCAGGGCAGGCAAAAGACCCCACCCCTGGATCGATAGTACATTTGTGTGGACTCAAGCTTTTCTCATTGTACACATAACAGTTTATCCTCGTAGACATATATATACTAACCCTAGTGGTTTCTCGTGGTAAAAGCAGGTGTATCAAAAGGTTTTAGGCCAAATAACCACGTTTCTACAATCTCTAATAATCATAAAATTCTGTCAGCAGCTCGCTCACACTTCGCAAACATTTCGCTAAAAGAAACCATCTCGCATCTATACAAGTCGGTCCTATCTCATTTTTTAGAGAACAGCACCACAGTCGCAGTCTACTTCCAGACTTCTTCGCCAAGAAAGCTTCTCGGAGCAATATCACAATTCTTGATAACAAGGCTCCCAGCCAACTATAAGCCATCAATATCAACTCCCATAAGACTGGGTTAATTCTGTATTCACTTCTGGTATTATGACAACAGTCTTGCATTATGGCAGCCCACCGAGGAGTCATACAGGGAGCAATAAAAGAAACACATTGGAATCATTCCATTGAGGATATTTCAGTTTAAGTATGGATTGGATTAATGATGAGATGGTCCTATTTGTAAGGTTCATCATAATTACAGAACACTTCCATATTAGGTCTTAATTATGAGGGGGTCTAGCATTAAGCAATGATATGGCCATGGGATAATACTGACTCATAACTTGATATGAAGCCTTATAAAAGGTCACTGCAAGAGGCACCGCATGAAAACATACACCATTTAACACACGGGCTGGCCATGCTGCTGAAGATTCTACATTCAAATCCAGGCATAGGTGTCATTTCAAGGTTACCTCCCCAGTAGAGTGCCAGTGGCCATATGTAAGCAGAGGTTCTAGGATACTCTTCGAGATACTCTTCGAAATGCTCTTCGAGATACTCTTTGAGATACTCAATGAACTAACTGGGAGACCGATGTATAACCAATGATACCAACACAAACATTGCAACATGTATAATTTCTTTAAATGTTGGATGAATAAATGAGAGTTGTAGTCGAAACCAGTGATTCTTTGAATGTATTACATTACATGTACTAAAAAAGGGTGAGGGACGAATTCATACAATGGGAATAAATTTGAAATTCAAATGACTTCCAGCTGCTGTTATGTGGATAAGTTTATATGAGCAATTTGTAGCTAGCATACTCATTTATTCAGAACTGATAAACAATCTCAGCAGGATAGCTTATTTAATTCAGAACTGAAAAACAATCACAGCGGGACAGCTCACCGATTAATATTCTCTTTCTTTAACTTAATTTATGCTGTGTATTCCTGTTCTTCTGATTCAGTTTGATTCTAATTTACATCTAATAAATAGTTTGTAAAGCAAAATATATGCATCTTACATTATTAAAGCATTAATGATGTATATAGTTCTATCATTAAATGCACTAAACGTGTCCGTTGTCGTCCGTTGTCATCCGGATGTGTGCGTACAGTGAACGTCTGAACGAACTACATAAACGAAACACATCATCCGCTGAACGAGGGTGTGGCCATGCTACCATAGTTTACTTAGGAATTGCAGCAAAATTAAAAAGATATATATTTAATAATTCCATATTTTGAATACAGTCTGTTCTTGTATCAATGCCATAGCAATGTTCACTGCTACATAAATGTTTCTTTTCCATCAATTTTCTCTAAGGGCATACTGAGTACACCAAGTTGTAATCAAGAGAGTACACAGCATCTGTTCAGTGTTATTATTCTGTTTACTTTCTTTTGGCGTTTTCCATCAGTACTTTTATCTGCAAGTACATTCCATATTTTTTTCTGCAACTACTTTTTTTCTTTCCTTATTTCTCTCTTATCCTGTTTTACGATCTCTCATAGATATTCACAGACATCTCTACACACAACAACGTCAACAAATGAAGCGGCTGCTGTTCGACTACACAAGAACCTCTGAATTGAGACCATCATAGGTTAAAGCTGGATTGTCACTCAGTATGACAGTGGCCAAAATCCATTGCATTCACTTCACTGATTACCTACCACCCAGAGCCTTGCTGGGTTAACTATCTCTCTATAAATAAATAAACTTCACCTAGTATTTAATTTTTCATGCCGTCAAAAATCCAATATGTAAACAAACCAAGTGATGACGTCACAATACTCAACAATGGGTGATGATGCCATTTGCATTTTACATCCAATGCTTTGGTCTTGATTTCTTTCACTGCGTCATTTTTTTTTTGTAATTAATGCCCGATAGATTCATTAGCTTACATATATTTAGTGTGCCTTCATCAAATAAGGTGATTTTCAATCATTTGATGAAGTTTTAGAAAATACTAATTTTGGCAGACAGTGGAGCTTTAAGGGTAATTTAGGTTTATGACAGTTGGATGATATTATTTTCCACATGACTTCAGGTCATAATTTGAATCCTACTTGTTTAATGATGATAAATGCACAAGAGAATCAAATTTACTTTCAGTAAAAGCGTTCAAAATTAATGGTTTCCAGTTGTCCAAAGTTCGGAACCAACCAAATTAATTCACAGACAGCCAAAAGTGGTTAGAATTCTGCATAGTATTAGATGTCCCAAGAAAGCTATTGATCATTCCTATATCTCTTGTTTGGACCACTGTTAAATCTTTAATACAGACCCGGCCAATGGCAACGCTAGTGTGGAGGGATTTCTAATCTAAGAGGGACTTTTTAACACTGCTTTTTAATACCAGTACCCCATAACAGTACCATGGGGTACCATGGGGTACTGTTATTACTTATCATACATATTAGTAGTAGTATTAGTAGTAGTAGTAGTAGTAGTAGTGGTAGTAGTAGCAGTAGTAGTGGTAGTAGCAGTAGTAGTAGTAGTAGTAGTAGTAGTGGTAGTAGCAGTAGTAGTAGTAGTAGTAGTAGTATTACTAGTAGTAGTAGTAGTAGTAGTAGTAGTGGTAGTAGTAGCAGTAGTAGTGGTAGTAGCAGTAGTAGCAGTAGTAGTGGTGGTAGTAGTAAAATTTATTGACATGTTTAATACAGTTTACCACTTAAGCAGTTTCTGTATCTTCTGAATAAACATTTGTGAGTTCCGTGAGTTTTTAGTGAGATAGTCTCGCAGTAGTGAGGTTCTGCGGTACATAGTTAGTGAGTCAGAGGGAATTTGTTCTTGCGAAAGGAGAGAATTAGCAGGGATTGATGGTACCCTGCCTCAGCAGCCAGGCACCAAGAATGAGTAAGCGATGATGACTCCCGATTCCCAACATCAGCCAAATGCCATCGCAACAGAGTCAGGTCATCTATCATCATGTAGACACAACTATGAACTACTGCTGAGTCGAGAAGTCCGGGTTAGTGGCGAAGTGGTTAGTATCTACTTATAGTGGGAGCAGGCCCTTCTTCGGCAGTGGCTATGAGGACATGGGTTCAAACCACATTCCTCGTACTGTTTATGAGCCACATGTACTCATCATCATCTCATCCATGGCAGTGACTGTGGGTGTATTGGATCAAAGCCACTCCCTGCGCTGTTTATGAGCCACGTCTCAGTCCCTGTTCCATCGTATGGTGGTGCACATCATCATCTCATCTTACACTCAATATATCAAGCAGATAAGTCTTAACCCTAGAGGTTTCCATAGGTAATGGCAGGAACTGTGACAGCCAAAATTAACCTATAACTGCATCCCCTTGTAACTGCACTCCTTGTAAGGGCTAACCAAATTAATATGGTTACCTTGTCAAACACTGTCTCTATTAGTTGATTGCATGAGGGCTTCCGAACGCAACTTGGTCGACTAATGTTACCAGCTTCAACAGGTTAACGTAGTGAAAAGACAACAGAACATAATCTTGAACTAAGAATCTTGAAAGCATTACATAGAATCAGCACAAGTGGTGGTGGTGGATTAGGGCTTTACGTCCTGTATTTCTGCACCTGATGGGCTAATTAGGACAGGTAGGGACCATGGCAATGAGACGAAGGATGAAACGGCCATCCAACATAAGCTCGACCGGGATTCAACCCAGGACCCAGTGGTTGGAAGCCCAGCGCGCTACCACTGAGCTAGGCCCCAATCCCCAGAATCAGTACAAGAGCTTAAAACAGCAGCTTCCTCAATCTTCTTAAACTTAAAAACAAAATTTCCGCTTCTTATTCAAGCAATGCATCTTTCGTAAGATTACAAATAATCCTGTTATGATTTTTTTTTTAGTTTTACGCGATTAATGTGATTAGCTCAACAACATTACAATGCTCTGCGTGTAAAATTAAATGCAATTTCAAGTTTTCAATTATGAAAGTTTAACCAAACAGTTGCTACTAGAGTTTCAATAACGTAAACGTAAATCCTATTGAACGAACAAATTTATTGATTTTTATTTATATTGTTTGATTGATCGAGGAAACTAGAAAAGAGCTGCAGGACCTCTTTTTTTGATAAATGAATATTTAAACAGCTTCTGACAGCTACACTCGAAAATATTACATCCATGTTTCAATAGAATTGCTTTCAGAGAACTCAGTCCACAGATGGCGCAAAGTTACAATGAGAAATACAATGTATACATACACTGCACATCCATTTGTAATTATGTTGGTTGTCACTTCAGGCAAATAGAATGCAATCATGTGTATACTTTTAGCCTAAGGTGAATTAAACAAATCCATCCCATAGCTAGAGACATGGGACTATTGTAGTTTTGCACTGGGAGTGACAATGTCACTGAACCCAATTCGGTTCAAGAAGAAAGTGCAGAGATCAGTCAATTAATCCATAAATCATTTCTAACTACACTCATATTGTTAATACTATGGCATTCAGTGATAACAAGGTGTACCAGCCTATGAAAATTTACTCATTTTATACAATTTCATTGTACTATGGTTTACATTAAACATTGTTAAATTGCTAAGAAAACTTATTGTCGATGCTATTTAGAACCAAAATATTTCATCCCAATTGCAACATTCAAGAATAACTCGATGCTAAAAAGTATTTCAATGATGGATTGTGGTAAATTGAGCATCCAAAACTACATAGATGATCACAGGGTATTATAATAATAATAGTTTATTTTATAAAGCATTCATACATAAAACACAGCTTTGAATCGCTTCACAGATTGCGAATTTTTTTTTTTTAATTATAAAATAACAATAAAATCTATGAAGTATCAATTCTAAAAATTTAGGTTTATTAAGACCCACCTCATTTATAAGAACACCTCATTGTTAGTACTATTAAATGCAAATGACTACAAATATTCCACTGTCACCATTATATGCTAACCTGATTACAAGTTTCATATAAATTATTCTTATTATTATGAGTGTAATTAATGAATTTGCGTTGTTTTTAGAGTATTTTGGCTCTTAAAAAATTTCATTGATGGCAATCAAGGCACCCCAAAGAATTGATAAATCAATTAGGCAATTTAAAATAGGTGGCTTTTCAACGTTCAACAGAGCGGATAAATTAAAGATTCTGTTTGGCGGAGTAGGAAGTGGCAGTTTATATATAGGAAGTTGTTAGGGGAGGTTGGCCTGTGTATATCTATAATTAAGATCACCGCTTCTACCAAGACAATAATGGCCAGTAAATCGTTGGCCCAAAGTGATCTTAATAGAGAGATTCTACTGTATTACACTAAATTCATCTGATGAGACATCCGTTGTCTCCAACACAAATAGCATCCCATGGGATTTGGCCATATCAGCCGCTCTGGGGCAGAGGCATTTTTTCATGTCCCCATAACTGTCGAGGGCCAATGACAGTTCTGACACACGAAACAGCTATGACATTATTGTGTCATTACTGGTAGAGGAAAAAGATTGCCTTAACCACCACAACTATCTCTCAGTGTGGATTCCCAGAGGTTTCGGTGGGAAGAAAGAAATCTTGGGTGTGACGACTTCTTAAAAAGTGCCTTTTGCAATAGTGGATTCTCACGGAAGGTTCGCTATATTTACAGCAGGTAGCTACGACAGAATACTGCAATTCTATTGGCTGAAAAGGTTCCGGCCCCTGATTTTGATTGGCTGAAGCAAAGCGCATCCTAGAAGCAGTATTTTAGTGCATTTTAATGTACATTTGACTTCTTATCATTCAATTGATTTCCGCTTTTTCCCTGAGAAAATAATATTCATGGGAATCAGTTAGTTATGCTCTACTATGTCTGAAAAGCAAAACGAGTAATAAAAAGAGATGAAAGACTTATGTCTTACTGCATTCAGGGCTTCCCTCCCGCGCATGCAAATAAAAAAGCCTCCTAAGTGTCAGTTTCCTGGAAAATTGTCCATCTATATGAGTAAATACTGGTGACCAGTTTGAAGCTTAGTTAGCCTATATCACCAGCTGCCAGAGGCAGGCATAATGATGAGATGAAACTTTGGGAGTAGTACATCATGGTTGGGGGTCTTCATTTGGTATATATCCTGAGAATTTTTCAATATCTTAGTTTATGTGCAAAGTATGTATTTTTGGTTACAAGTTCACACTGATATATTTTAGGAGTCACAGACAACTAGAACTATTTTTTTATGCGTAGATAATACCAGACACACATTCATTATTTTTTTTTTAGTCAAATAAATATTTAACAAACTCTTAATTGTGCTATATCTTGGCAAGTGGAACTATTGCTGCATCACAACATCTTTACAAAACCAATGACACGCCAAGTTCTTGTGCCAACCTTTTTTTCTTCCTTTCTTTCAAATAACAATTATGGAAAATTGCATGTAATTGTATGAGCTCGACCGAATACACAATCAATATCGCATGACAACATTTCATTAAAATATCAACAACGTAAGTTGTTTTTTTATGCAGCGTATATTTAGATTATTTTCCATGATCGCAGAACACGTCTCAGTTAATTCTGACATTAACGCGATTTACCAAACCACCATTGCACAGCATAGAAATCTAAATAATGCACAAATAGTTAATTTCATATTTACTCAAATAATACTCAATGCACCTACTCAATGCAACACCTGCAAAAATCAACCGGCAATGGCTTATTCCTAAAAATTCCACAAATACAGGTAGATTAAATCCATTCGAAATCCAGGTAAATCTATTCCAAATATAGCATCCAAGTGCTAAGCACATCAATTCCAGGCATTTCTAGGATGAACTGGAATCCAGGAAATGTTGATACTCCATGTTAGATTTTCTTAATAAAATCTAGGTGCGATCCAACGCTATTCTTATTTAGGCCTGATCAGCAGATATTTAATGTCTGTTCACATCCTCAGAAAGCATCTAAATGGTCCTGGCTGGCTGCAGCCACTGAACCCAGTGATGCAAGTTAAATGTCGCCAGTGTATGGTACCCTCCTGCAGGTCCACCATATTGTAGATTGATTGAAGGCACTGCAGCAGATGCAGGCATAAGCTCTGCAGGTCTAGCACATGCCAGGAAATTCTAGGTTCCAGGAATTTCTATGTTACTTGCTAAACCTGATCATAGTAAGTGAAACAGTCACTTCAGATTTAATATTAGCGATATATTTGCTAAACCTAGCTATCAGCAAAAAACCATAACATAAGAAAAAATTGATAAATCAATGAATCATTTTCCATGGCAAGCCAAAGCAACATGAGATAAAATTGGTAATCGTAAGAGTTATTTAGGTAAAACCAATACATAGATTTTCTTTAATTTACCAATATTGCTGCAACACAACTGTGCAAAGAAACTCTTATTTCTACCATTTCTACCAAGTTAACCATATATATAATATCAGTGGCTCACACCAGAGGGCTTCAAATATCACATCAAAAGCGCCACCTTGTGAATAAAGTATGTATATATCAAAGGGAGCAACGACCCACAGGTGGCTGTAAAACTGGTAGGAATGAGTCATATTTTCTACCTACCCTCCACAAATAAAAACATGTACAATACAAACATTTCCTGAAAACATCTTGAATCCTCTGACTGACAAAAATTATTGAAACATAATGAGTCATATTTTCCTCCTACCCTCTCCACAAAGCAAAATATGTACAATACAAACATTTCCTACAGACATCTTGATTGAAAAATGAGGACGAAATATTCTTTAATGCATTTGTCTTAACAGAAAAAATTCTAATCTACAGATTTCATGTCAAAACCGATTTTCTCATTTATTTCCATAATCATGCACTGATACTACTTTTAGCATTTTTGTTTCAAATACAATGTACATCAAACTAAAATCAATCACCAAGTCTATATGCTCAAAAGAAAGACTGCATTTGATTTCACAGCACAGCCTCTTTTAAAACTTAAATTTTGCACCACCCATTGAGGTAAACATCTCGATTGATTAACAGTGCTTACATCAAACCGATAAAATTGCATAGCAATATATAAGTAAATATTTTTATGGTATATATAAAATTAAAATGTAAACTAAACCCCAAAATAGGTATATAGTTGTCTACAAGTCGACCCCTTGCACAATCTATAGTGAGTTTAAATTGCCGAGCACAGTGAGGGTCTACAGAAATCCATTGACAGCAACTCACATGAGGTCCCGCACAACTAACCCAGGCACAATTGACCTATGGTCCTCGATTCAAACTTGCTCAATATCATTCAAGGAAGACAAATCCAAACAATTAGGATATTTTCTTGTGTTTTGTGAAGCAATCTAGAGTGGCTACCGTTGAACTAATTTGTTCAGTCAGCAAAACTTTGCATATGCGTAGCGATCTAGAAACTTTAGAGTTTCCAAGGACCCTGAAGATTCACGGGTCCCGAGCAGACACAGGTTACATAGTATAAGTATATTCCGGTCGCGGTCTAGGAGGACCTCTATACCAGATCATAGTCCTGTTGGCAAATTTAGTGGATATTCAAGGTATCATTCTTCAGTTATTAAATCATGTAAGAATGTATAATCATTTATTGCCAGCAATGAGGAACAGCCAACAAAGTTAGTTTCCAGATAAAATAGTTTGTCATAAGTTTGTCTGTTACTATAAGGCTACCTGACACCTGTACTGAACAATTATTTTCCTTCTGGCAAAGGTCGCAGTGGAGCTGGCACATTGACACTTCGCCTTTGATAGCTTAATACTGTGTGGTTATTCATATCCTTCCTGATTGGATGCAACAGAAAGTTATTGCAATATCAGACGAGACCTTACAAGATGCTACCTGAGTACCATATTTAGAAAAGGGTGCCATAGTACCACAATGTAAGCAGGCATCTGATTGGCTAATACACTGAAATTTTTCACCAGGAAAGCACCTGCAACTCACAACACTGGCTGGGAAACTGCCCTATTGTCAGTTTCTCCTCAAGATGGCAACCACAAGCATATCGTTCCTCAAGTGACAGAAAGTGTATACCTTGACTTGTGAAGATGCTCAACAATATGTAAAAGATATTTTTATCTGAACAATTAATGATCAAGGTAAGCTATTAGCTTGAAGCGATTTCACTGAACACAGACAGTATGACATTAGTGTTGTAAGTATACTAAGCAAGCGTGATAAACAACTAATTCAGTATCTTTACTCTGTGTACCGTCTTGTCTAAATTATCTCATTCCATTATGTTCCATCTTCAAGCGATAACATTTTTACTTGATAAGTAAACTATAATGCACCATTACACCACTAGGCTAATTGCTCCTCAGCAACTGCCACTGAGGCAGAGCTAATGAACGCCAGATTCCCATCAGTCTAACTTTTCTTTATATTTTTTAAGTGTCTCAGTTGTCACACTTTTAAAATGTCTCTACATAACAGAACTTAGACACCGTCTAACTGTGGATAGAGACTAGTTAGACTGTTCACAGTCGTCGCGCTGCACCAATATCCTTAGTCTTTCTGTTAACCAGATCTCAGGAAGTCACACAATTAGTTTGTAGAACTTTTTAAATGGTTATTTTCTCATACCCTTCTGGCTGTCCATCTTAAAGCCTTTGTCAACTTCGCTGTCTTCAGCAAGGACAGCAATGCCAATACTGCTGTATTACTGGCAATAGCCTAGGTCAAAGTTGGGATTTGAACCCAGAATCTGTACTCGAGAGTCTCAGGTTGTTACTAGTTGTACTAACCACTCTGACTACTGGGCTACCACAATCCATGACCTGAGTAAAATTGCTTCCTAGAATTTACATCCGTCAAATGAAAACATTTTAGACACATATATCTTACAAGTTTATAACACAGGGCACGGACCGACAACACTCCGAAAGTTGATAAATTTGATCCGAACCAAAACACTTCACTGATGGCGAACTTATGCCATCAAATAACCGACTCAACCACTCTCGTTTGACGTGACCACGTAACAAATGGGTGCCTGTGTCATTTGCTTTCTTTCACCATTCAAACAGCAAAGAGAGAAACCGTAAAAACTTGAGAATTTACTGAAAATTGACAGAAAAAGTCATGTTTACCTGCGGTACGGCCATGCTGGACATCCGGGCTCCTGGTCAATGAGCCGGAGTTTGTGATTGGCCAACCTATTTTCCGGTGCATTGCATCCTGGGAACGTCCTACTCGTCATGGCCGCTGTCAGTCGTGTTCTCAGCCGGGTTTCGGGTAAATATTCAGCGTATTAAAGGTTTCCTAAGCAATAGCATGTCGTTAAACATATTCACGTTGCTGTTTGTAAAGTTTCCTATGAAATAAGTCCCGGAATAAAGTGTATCGTTGATGCGCAGTGTAGAAATAGTCTCAAACTCAATGACCTCTGAAAAGTCCCCAAAAATTGTGTCCATTTTTAGCAGACCACTTGTCATGTCAAGTGACAAGTGTGAGTTTGACAGGTGTCCGATTTTCTTCTTCAGCAGTCTTTTGTGCATTCTATTTTTTGTCTTGATATCAAGTAATTATTCTGGGCTAAAATTAATTATATGGACAGGTTATGACAGGCTATGTCCCATTTTTGCAAGGGACAGAGAAACAAAACTTTTTAAATTTTATTTAGAATATTTTTGTGTCTCCACTGATGCCATTATTATTGTCCGCAAATTCACTTTTACTGTCAGCAGCAATTTTGCTGAGAGACCTTGTGCTGCATGCTTGAATTTGAAATATCTCTGACAGTGTTTCAAATAAATTTCAAGACTGGTTGATATCATTAATTACTTTTATGTTCCAGCCCTCCAACAGCATGGAGTTAGATTTTACACATCATCGCGGAAAAATCTCATGATTGGCAAGGATACCAAATTAATCTGCCAAGGGTTCACTGGAAAACAGGTGAAGCTAAAAGAGTGCATGAACATTGTAACATACCATCTCTTTGCTAGAATAAAAATTCAATGATGTATCTGGCTACTTTCAGGGAACTTTTCACAGTCAACAATCTATTGATTATGGTACCAATTTTGTTGGTGGTGTTTCACCCGGCAAAGGCGGCAAAACCCATCTGGACAGACCTGTGTTCAACTCTGTTAAGGAGGTGAGATATGCATATAACTGCAGTGATCAACTGAATAAAGTACTATCACTGTGTGTTCCTGTAAAATCACCTAGCTGTGTATCTTTATTTGTTGGAAACATTGTACACAGCGGTAAATCTGTCCTCATTTCTGTAAAGAAGTGTGGAAGTGTATTTAGTTAATTTGCTGTGGCTAAATGTACTGTCGTTGCTTGGTTTGTTATATCTAAAATTGAAAAGGGTTTCATTTACATATATTATCTTTTTGTGTAGGCATTATTAGTCATTATCACAAAATTCATTGACAACTTTTTTTTGTGTGTATTGTAGGCCAGAGATGCTACAGGGTGTGATGCCTCTGTCATCTACGTACCTCCAGCAGGTGCTGCGGCAGCAATCATTGAAGCCATCGATGCTGAAGTACCACTCGTAGTGTGCATCACAGAGGGTATACCTCAGCACGATATGGTCAAGGTTAAACGTCGACTACTTAATCAGGACAAAACCAGGTTGATTGGACCTAACTGCCCTGGTATTATCAAAGTAAGTTGTCATAATTTGAAAGTGTAATCTGCGTGCTTGCTTAGGGTTATGAACTATTCAGTATTAAGATGTCTTGATGGCATTAAAGTAAAATCATATATATTCCTCTTGAGTTGCACAATCAAGAATATTGTGGCTCTTCTGATTTTCAGCCCGGGGAATGCAAAATTGGAATTATGCCTGGACATATCCACAAAGCTGGTAAAATTGGTGAGTGCAATCTGCAACTATTCTTTAAAAAAATAATTTAAAAGTTAGCCGTTCGAGAGTTTTCATCCATAGCATCAAAAGATCAGACATTCAAATATTATTTGACTTCGAGCACTTCTCCTAATGTTTATTACACCTTGCAAGAAATATTTGTAAAACTTTTTGCAAGTGCTCCAAATAAAATGGTTAGACTTAGATGTAATCCAGTCTTATGAAATTAGATGCACCACAAAGTCCACAACATGGCAATAAAGAATCATTAAGATATTTACATAAGTTAAAATGTATTTGAAAATAGGAATTACAAAGGCTTATATGCAATAACCAATATTTCTTATCATATATACCTGTGGTTTGCCTAGTTTTCTTTTTGTCTGGAGTTATTGAAGTGCAGCAATTAAGATGTGTCAAATTTTTTGATCATTTGCACAGGTATTGTATCAAGATCAGGTACTCTAACGTATGAAGCCGTTCATCAGACTTCAGAAGTAGGTCTTGGTCAGACACTTTGCATTGGTATCGGAGGTGACCCCTTCAACGGAACTAACTTCATCGATTGTTTGGAAGTCTTCCTAAATGACCCTCAGACGCAAGGAATTGTCTTGATTGGTGAAATCGGAGGTCAAGCTGAAGAAAAAGCAGCCGAGTACCTCACCAAGCATAATTCGGTAAATAGATAAATAACAATTAAATGACTGGCCGCCTAATGGATCTTCTAACAGTTTGCGAGTTTGTTAACAGCAGAGCACTTGATTACTATGCATAGTAAAACAACCTGCAGGACATTTTTGGCTTCTGGTGCTAGTGTTTGAATTTTGCTGTAAAGTTATGTTGCAATGGGGAGGAAAAGTACCAACAGAGGTCACTACCACTGTAGCAGAAACTTATTGTTTAATGACGTCATCTATGTTGTGACGTCATCCATGTAACAATGTACAAAGACGTCATCTTAATGTCTTTTTAATCTGCTATGGTGGTAGTGCCCCCTGTAGGTTCTGTTACTTTTTCTCCCCATTGTGTATGAGACTTGCTGTCTTCCAACATAACAGAAGTAGTTATTGTGTAAATTAGGAATAATGTTTCTCTCTATGCTGCCTATTTCATGTTTTAATCTGGTCAGAATTGATAACTCTGACCTGTGATTTAATACGATCAATATCTCTTTGGAACCCCTAAGCTTGGGTAGGTGTCATACTGGTGACATAAATTGTCTTAATGATGTCTCCCCACTTCCTGTAACTGGTTTGCAGCAAAAAAAAAGTCTGGTCTTTTCTCTTGATCCTTGGAACACATTCTCTTGTCAGTCGATTTACACTAGTGTTGTTCATTTCCACCAGGGTCCCAATGCCAAACCAGTCACATCCTTCATCGCAGGACTGACAGCGCCCCCTGGCAGAAGAATGGGACACGCAGGTGCTATCATTTCTGGCGGAAAGGGAGGAGCGCAAGAGAAAATCCAAGCCTTGAAAGATGCTGGAGTCCACGTGACCATGTCACCCGCTCAGTTGGGAACAACTTTATTGAAGGTAAATAAAGTAACCAAAAATTATAAAATTGGAACATGCCGTAAACCTTGCTTTAGTCATAATCAAATGGGCTACCTGATTTATGTTGAATCAGACAAGTTCCGCCTTATGCAAATATTTATAAATGGAGTGAGTAAGCAATGTTAAATTGGTTCAAGCCTTCAAGCTGTGGAAAAAATTTTATGTAGGGAAATTTGATTAATGCAAGGTTTACTGTAGAATTCACGTATTGGTCCATATTTTATTTCCATAATGCATCAGTGTCCATTAGAAACATGACCTCCTGGCTAGGTTAATTGTATACTTTTAACATCACCGCAATTCATCTTAATTTCCAATGAAAGAAAATGAATGTCCACGTGAAAAACAAAGCTGGGTATAAGAAACCTTTACCCTGGGAATAAGAAATCTTGTTTTTGTAAAAAAAATTAGGCATTAATGGCAAAAGAATTTCTTGATTTGAGTTGAGCCTTAATGTGGTGATTTTGTGATTTACAGTGGCATAAATTTATGTATATTGTTAATCTGTAAGTGTTTAATGTTTTGATGTTAATACATTATAATAATTTAAATCTTTCATTGTCTTTGCAGGCCATGCAAGAAGCTGGAAAAGCATAATTTTAGCTGAAAATATTTATCAAGAAACCAACAATTATTTGTAAAACCAGCATTTCAAAAATATGCATATATTTCGACCAGGCAAAGATATCAGTGCTTGTAAATACATACTGGGCCTATTATGTGCTGCTATTAAGTGTACAGTATGCTCTTAACTTTGTGTATGTATATTTTTGAAGAAGAGCAGAAAGGTATACTTAATTGCTAGGTTAGACTGGCAGAAGTTTTGAGGGTAGTCGATAATTTATTTGTAACTTGCCATAATGAATGAAAATGGAAGATGATTAGCCGTCATGCTTTTGAATATAAAACGCAATGTTAAATATGTGTAATGCTTAATTGATGACTGATGATGAAGTACATGAACGGTGGTCCAATGTACGAGTGAGGATGTTCCAGGAAAATTAAAAAAATTAAATGTTTTTTGTTGAAGTTTTTGTGTTGGTTATAATTTGGTCATCATGTTATCTTCATGACATTCTTATAGTTAAGATGTAGGTAGCTACAAGTCCTCTGTCCACGGGACAGGGTTACAACGTCCTACATGAAAAAATATGGAATTTTGGCTTGTGTGGAAACTAGCCTTTGAATATATGGTTGCCACACAAAATACACCTACTCTAGGTTTAGACATACCTTATTCTATTGTGTCGCGCTCAGATAACGTTTGATTTCTTTCAATTTTAATCGATTTCTGTAGCATATTTGAATTCACATTTCGATGTTAATGCATGACAGGCATTGCTGCCTAGTTCCGCCAATACTCACAAGAGGGCTGCGCAAACTTCAACGTCCCTAGTGGCCAATAAAATTCACATGGAATAATGCTGCCAAGTCCTTATTTCTGTGAATTTGATATTTACAATGGAAATAACATATCCACATGATTCCAATTCAATAACAAGCAAATGGAGCAAATTATTTACCGTAAACAAAGTCTGAACTTCAAGAGTCTCCACGGTCACGTGACCGTTGGCGAATCCCTTGGACTAGCGAACGTGAATTTGAAAATGCTCTTTAAAATTATGTTTTCAGTGGCTTTTTCAGTAAAATCTGCGTGTGACACATTAGTTAACAGCAATCCTCGTGTACATAATGACGAAATGAGGTTTGCTAACGTTTTTGTTGAAAAAACTGTTGCAAAAATGTCAAATTCCAAGAATTCCCATGCAAGTCGTTCCGACCCTACATCGCATCTAATGCAATGCGATGTAGGGTGAAATCTCACAGTTAAGACCATTGTATTTGATGATCACCTGAACTTAATCTTTTTTGTTTTGCTTTTTGAGAAAGTTTCAGAATTCAGTCCGCCAGTAATTTCAAGAATATTCACTTTCCTAAATATTAAATTTCACTGTATACAGGGTGTATGTAGTTTATAGTATTCCATAGACTTTGTTATGGCTTGTATGGTTTGAAGAAAGAACAGATTCGTAAACGAGGCATATTATTTTTTATTTCATAATTCGAAATTGGCAGACTTCTGGTCATGTGACTTTCATCAGATTGGTGAAGTTTTAGATTTTTAATGAATATGAACAATCCCTTGACAGGCAGACCTATTTTGCCTGTCTTCCATTATTTTTTTACTTGATGGCACTGATTTGAGGTCTATAGCCCCTACAGGTGGTTACCTCTTTTTTTTTTTTTATTAAGGCTGAGGAGAGAGCCTTGATTGGTCTGCCAAGGGTACACATTAATTCAATTTCAAAACTGACTGGAGACAACTCATTTACATGTAAAATGCCATGAAAATTTGTATCATGTCAGTCTATACATTATATTTTCAATTTGCCAGACCTCCCAACATTCCCAAAACAGAATAGAATATACATAAAACTAGACAATAGCTCCTATGGAGTCAATATCATATCATCATCTAATCAAAGTAAATGATTTCATTGAATTCCTTGTGTCTGAAAACATATTTTCAGATTTTGTTTGCATTTCTATCATGTCTCAAGCCTGAGATATGAAATATAAGTGAAAATGGCAGCCATATTGGATGCAATCTTAAATTCCGCTGTGCCACAAGGGGATTTTCGAGGACTTTTAATATGTTTTGAACATTTCCTGAAATTTTCAGCTTGTTACTAATTTGTTCCAGGTTGAATCTATTACTCTTGGACCATACATTCAAAATGTGCGTTCACTAAGTGGATAGAGTTTGATGGGAATAGTTATAGCTTGTGAAGTCCATCCAATTGTATTATTATTCATATGCAGTTAGTGTATGGACATTTGATGTTGCATTGCCTTCTCACAAACACGGGTAACTTTCTGGCAAGTCATATGGGTCTGTAGCACTATGATTAGTTTACCTGGTTTTTAGGTCGTGATGGGTCACAGTTTACACTTTTTCCGAAAATTTTCTTTTTATTTGACAAGTATTTAGACAAGAATGATCGTGAACAAAAAATAATTAATTTTACCGCCTCTCAGCCAATCAGACGTCTTGAATCGTTGAAATAAGCATACGCAAAACATCGGACAAGAGTTGCAATGCCAAAAACGGAACCAACCAAACTTCATAGTGGGTGGGTTGTAAGACTATCCTGCTGGTCTGTTGTCGTGGAAATTGTGAGATGTCCGCAACTTCGCATCAACAGGTTAAACATGTAAAATACAACAAGTGCATAACAATATACTTCAATCCAGTACCTGTATTTTGAGGGTAGTCGATAATTTATTTGTAACTTGCCATAATGAATGAAAATGGAAGATGATTAGCCGTCATGCTTTTGAATATAAAACGCAATGTTAAATATGTGTAATGCTTAATTGATGACTGATGATGAAGTACATGAATGGTGGTCCAATGTACGAGTGAGGATGTTCCAGGAAAATTAAAAAAATTAAATGTTTTTTGTTGAAGTTTTTGTGTTGGTTATAATTTGGTCATCATGTTATCTTCATGACATTCTTATAGTTAAGATGTAGGTAGCTACAAGTCCTCTGTCCACGGGACAGGGTTACAACGTCCTACATGAAAAAATATGGAATTTTGGCTTGTGTGGAAACTAGCCTTTGAATATATGGTTGCCACACGAAATACACCTACTCTAGGTTTAGACATACCTTATTCTATTGTGTCGCGCTCAGATACAGTTTGATTTCTTTCAATTTTAATCGATTTCTGTAGCATATTTGAATTCACATTTCGATGTTAATGCATGACAGGCATTGCTGCCTAGTTCCGCCAATACTCACAAGAGGGCTGCGCAAACTTCAACGTCCCTAGTGGCCAATAAAATTCACATGGAATAATGCTGCCAAGTCCTTATTTCTGTGAATTTGATATTTACAATGGAAATAACATATCCACATGATTCCAATTCAATAACAAGCAAATGGAGCAAATTATTTACCGTAAACAAAGTCTGAACTTCAGAGTCTCCACGGTCACGTGACCGTTGGCGAATCCTTTGGACTAGCAAACGCGAATTTGAAAATGCTCTTTAAAATTATGTTTTCAGTAAAATCTGCGTGTGACACATTAGTTAACAGCAATCCTCGTGTACATAATGACGAAATGAGGTTTGCTAACGTTTTTGTTGAAAAAACTGTTGCAAAAATGTCAAATTCCAAGAATTCCCATGCAAGTTGTTCCGACCCTACATCGCATCTAATGCAATGTAGGGTGAAATCTCAAAGTTAAGACCATTGTATTTGATGATCACCTGAACTTAATCTTTTGTTTTGTTTTGCCTTTGAGAAAGTTTCAGAATTCAGTCCGCCAGTAATTCCAAGAATATTCACTTTCCTAAATATTAAATTTCACTGTATACAGGGTGTATGTAGTTTATAGTATTCCATAGACTTTGTTATGGCTTGTATGGTTTGAAGAAATAACAGATTCGTAATCGAGGCATATTTTCTTATATTTCATAATTCGAAATTGGCAGACTTCTGGTCATGTGACTTTCATCAGATTGGTGAAGTTTTAGATTTTTAATGAATATGAACAATCCCTTGACAGGCAGACCTATTTTGCCTGTCTTCCATTATTTTTTTACTTGATGGCACTGATTTGAGGTCTATAGCCCCTACAGGTGGTTACCTCTTTTTTTTTTATTAAGGCTGAGGAGAGAGCCTTGATTGGTCTGCCAAGGGTACACATTAATTCAATTTCAAAACTGACTGGAGACAACTCATTTACATGTAAAATGCCATGAAAATTTGTATCATGTCAGTCTATACATTATATTTTCAATTTGCCAGACCTCCCAACATTCCCAAAACAGAATAGAATATACATAAAACTAGACAATAGCTCCTATGGAGTCAATATCATATCATCATCTAATCAAAGTAAATGATTTCATTGAATTCCTTGTGTCTGAAAACATATTTTCAGATTTTGTTTGCATTTCTATCATGTCTCAAGCCTGAGATATGAAATATAAGTGAAAATGGCAGCCATATTGGATGCAATCTTAAATTCCGCTGTGCCACAAGGGGATTTTCGAGGACTTTTAATATGTTTTGAACATTTCCTGAAATTTTCAGCTTGTTACTAATTTGTTCCAGGTTGAATCTATTACTCTTGGACCATACATTCAAAATGTGCGTTCACTAAGTGGATAGAGTTTGATGGGAATAGTTATAGCTTGTGAAGTCCATCCAATTGTATTATTATTCATATGCAGTTAGTGTATGGACATTTGATGTTGCATTGCCTTCTCACAAACACGGGTAACTTTCTGGCAAGTCATATGGGTCTGTAGCACTATGATTAGTTTACCTGGTTTTTAGGTCGTGATGGGTCACAGTTTACACTTTTTCCGAAAATTTCCTTTTTATTTGACAAGTATTTAGACAAGAATGATCGTGAACAAAAAATAATTAATTTTACCGCCTCTCAGCCAATCAGACGTCTTGAATCGTTGAAATAAGCATACGCAAAACATCGGACAAGAGTTGCAATGCCAAAAACGGAACCAACCAAACTTCATAGTGGGTGGGTTGTAAGACTATCCTGCTGGTCTGTTGTCGTGGTAATTGTGAGATGTCCGCAACTTCGCATCAACAGGTTAAACATGTAAAATACAACAAGTGCATAACAATATACTTCAATCCAGTACCTGTATTAGTACACAAGTGAATACTCCAGGGTGTATAATATCCTGCTGTGCAGATTTTTCCAGCAAAATCTGCACAGCTGGAATAGCTGAAGAATCTTGCAGAAAAAAAGTGGACTTGGCAGCTGCACAGCAGAAAATTAGACCCTACTGGAACTCCACCCTTCAAAAGGTTCAGGTTTGACAAAAAAAGGGTCTTTCCAAATCATCTACAAAAACAAAAACGGCTGAGAGCGGCCTTTTTGACCACTCCAGGTAGCCCGATGACCCTGGTGCGATGTCCCGATGAAGTGGTGTTGATCAATCGTCTCCTGGTCGAAATCGGACACAACCCCAGAGGAAAAGAGAAGCTGGATTAATGCACCATTCCCAAAGGAAAAGAGAAGCAGGATTAATGCACCATTCCCTGTCCCTTCTCACTGTGAATGGGAGTTGTTCTCCACCTATGCAATTGCACCCCATACAGTCAGCCCAGTTGATAGCTGAATACAAGATAAGAAGAGTGCGTAACTTTGTTGCCCTGAAATTGCGAGACCTGGGAATTGATATTATGGTGTACGCTCGAGGTGGTTTTAAAGTGACCATAAAGAACACGGTGTATGCCAAGGATATTGATTGCTGCTTTAAACTTTTTCTGGAAAAAATTGTGGATATTCTGGAAATTTTTTACCAGTGTCCAATTGCTCGGGTCACTGTGAAAGTGAGTCAGTTGGCCACCGTGCTGAGATATCCCTTTGTTACTCCTGAAGGGTTTGTTTTGATGTACCAACACCTCTTGGCAGGCAGGGAGCTAATGCAAAACAGGTTACAATATGTATGCCATGCCCATTTGTTTGTACACACGGTTAACTGGTTAGGATTAGAGGAAGGTGTGTCGAGTTTTTACTTCAAAATCAGAGAAAATGATGGGGTAATTTTGGGCGATTTTAAGGTCTATAACAACTTGAAAAAAAAATCATTTTGTTCACTTACAACGTCAACAAGTTACCAATGTTGCACATTTTGGTTTCTGATTTTGTACGAAACGTGCTATTGTCAACACTGTAAGCAGGTTTAAGTGTGGTGCAGCTAAGCACATAAAGGTGCTATGGAATGTTACCTCACCCCTCTGTTTGTTTTGTTATTGTCATGGGGGGATAAAAACCCAAGCTAACCCAGTTCATTCCGACATTGAAGTGTTGGTCACGTTATATATTTCATAGTGATTGTTAAGGGAATGTTTGAATAAAAAAGAGAACCAACCTTTTTGTGCGTGTTGTTCTTCTGACGGTACATCCAATGTGTTATGGCGCACTGCGTGCTGGCGAAAGTGGCTAGGGGGCCTACCAGGCTGGAGACCTAGTGCGCCACCCCATGAGTAAGGGAGCAACCAATCCCTGGGAGAGAGAGCGCAGAGCAATGCTGGACAAGTAACCATTACGCAATGTCGTCGGCCAAAAAGCATAAAGATTTCTTGCGAATACTCATAAGACATGGGAAGAGCTGGGGGGAAACCAAAAAACTCATTGACATTGCTACCAAAGGTGAGAAAGATGCTTGTTGTGAGATATATCTCAATCTGAAAGGCAATATGCACATCACACCAACCCTGGCTAAAGCTTTAAAGAAGCATTGCAAACAGTGCCGGGAACTTGTGGACAAGAAAGTGAAGACGGACCGGAAAAAAAAGATTCTCAAAAGCCAAGTCGGGTGGTTTTCTGCCCGCTTTGATTGGGTCTTTAGCGGCCCCGCTGCTGCAGCCACTTGTACTGAGTCTCTTACCTAAACGACGATGATGGGCTTCAGAGAGTGCTACCTCATTCCAAAGCAAGCTTATGATGCTGTCGTGGGGGACCGGGCAACACAGGAGGATGGGGAGCGTCTGCCAGATGACGTCCGAATGAAGTTTTAAGATTTTTCGCCAGGGCTACAATTTCGATAAAAACGCCAAGGACAGAGGCAAAATTGGGAGCATGCGGGCTGAGTGGTCAGAAATTTTAGAGGCGGTGTGTGACTCTGGGAAAAGGGGGATTGCTAAAAAATTTTTGGAGTTCATCCGAAACGAAGTTCGGTGGCACCATCAAGTGGAATCCCAACTTTAACTTCATCTTAGATGGACAAAGCATGTTTGGCACCGACATTCGAGATGTTGTGCGAGTGCTCGTGAGGGATATTACAGATTTTGACCACCGTTCGGAGCCAGTGTTCCAGAAGTTGAAGGAGCTCGGGGGGATTCGCCCTAGCTTGTTATTGTTCTATGACCACGGCAGCGAACTATGGATGCCCGTCCGACCGCAAGAGGTCGGTTGGAGTTCGCTCAGAGGCTCCTTTCCTCCACCAGATCTTTCTACGCCAGATCATTCCGTGAGTGACGCGTCCTCGGGCGCAAGAAACAGGAAGTTTGTTCTGCACCTCCAAGAAGACTTGAGGATCCCCAAAAGAGGCAAGAGTTACCTGGTTTTGAAAAAATGTGTTATCACAAATATCACAAAATATTTAGGGTGGTATTTTGTCTGCCAAGGGGCTGCACAAATATGACGTTCCCACCTTTTTCATGTGCAGTCCCCATGATTTGGTCAGCAAGTTTAATCAATGTTTGGCTGAAGAAAAGGGCTTTGAACCTTTGTTATTTACGAGGCAAGGCCACACCAACATGGTGCGGGTGATTCTACAAAGGGGGCAATCACTGCAAGTCCCCCTGCATTTTGGTCAATTGTTATTCGAGGACAAAACATTTTTACGGAATCTCACGGAGCGGTCGGTTGAATCATACCTTTTTAAGTGTTAAAGGGACTACAAGGAGGGCACTTACTATATACCTTGTGACCTGGCTGAGAGGATACCGGTGGCATCACGGCTCCTCCCCCTGCTGTCGACTTTGGTTGTACAATATGTGAATGGGCAAACGCATGCCAACTTGCTTCGGGACACGGAAGAGACCCAGGGGAAGGTGTACATCCAACCGGGCATATATACGAAAATAAACCTATCGATACACGACAGCCAGGGAGAACCCGTCAGGTTGAAAGGTGGTTTTTTGTTCTTACACTTGAAAATATGTATATGATTTTACCTTTCAACACCCCAGCTGTAAATTACCCCAGCAATAAAAGCTCGGACTATACCATACCCTTACCAACTACTTTGTTCACACCCACCCGCGAGAAATGGCAAGTTGGCGTAACACAAATTCAGCTCCGCCTCACTTTTTACAATGTTGAACAAGAGGAGACGGTGACCGTAGAAGATGTCCGTCATACCCAAACGACACTGCATATGGAAGAGGGGCTTTTCTTCGTTCCCACGATGCTCGCGACTATGTTGTCACGAGTTGGGGCACATCTGTTTTCCGTCAAATGGAAAGGTGGTTTCAGGCTTAAAATGGGGGATGAAGTTGAAAAGTTCACTTTCAGTCCAAATATCGCCAAACTTCTAGGCTGTCCCCAGACGGTACCGAAAGACGTGCCTAAGAATCCAAAAGGCTATAGCCAACCGCAAACGTACTTGTTTGACCCGTGGATTAACCTTAAAGATATCTTGGTTGAAAGTGAGCTTGTAAAAAGCTCTCAGGTCAATGATTTGCACCTCCCCCTTTTTGCAAGTGGTTGCCCCACCCCCTCATGAGTTCGTGGGGAACTTTTTCCATCTCTTTTCACCCCGTTGATTTTGTCAATTTCCAGGGAGAGGCACATAGTGTCATCCGCATCAAAATTATGGATGTACGTTGGGAACGTATTAGGTTTCGCACGGGAAATGTTGTCATAGCTTTGTTGTTGTTGCCTGCGAATGAAGGAGCGAGCCGAAATTTGTCTCGTCATAGCTAGCCACGAGGATGACCCCGCGCGCTTCTCGGTAAAGCTACACCAGCCTTTGGACTTGAACGATAGTTGGCGCCTAGCATTGCTGGAGATCTTCAACGAACAGTAAAAGTTCATTGAATATTGGATGATTAAATATACTAGCAGCCAAACGCAAATTTTAGGGGGTACCTTCAAATGTTTTCTATAGTTTTGATCTTGGTGTCATTTGAAAGCTAAGAATGTGAAGATTAAGAATCTGCCGCATGCCCACCTGGCACCCTTGAGCATTTTGCATAATTCAAGATGGCGTCCAATATGGCTGCCGAAAGTCAAAATCGCCAATATCTTCTCTCTAACTTACCCTAGAAACACAAATTATAGGTCTATACCATGGTTTTTGGGGTCAAAGTATCCATTTCTTAAATTTTAATTGGTCTCAGACACTCTCTTATAGCAGTAACAGACATATTATGTATTACTTACATGTAAATATCATGTCTGGCTGAAATCACAAGTATCACCACTCTAAGTTATGATAGAAACACCTTCTTTGGATCTATACCTAGGTTTTTGGGTTCATATACTCCATTTCAGGTATTGTTATTGATGTCAGATGCATACATTTGCCAGCAACAGTGATATCATGCATTTTATTCAGCTGACATTGACCATACATCCTGTCGTCATTCAGAGAGAATAAACTATATCTGTTTAACAAATATTGGTTGGAAAAGTGAAACTTTAGGAAAATCAATTGATTGCCCATAAATATAAAAAATTATTATTTCTTTAGAAGCAGTGCTAAGACAAAGGTATTGCTGCCATATTGATAAAAAGATGCATTGTTGAACATTGCCAAATTTTATTGGTCGTCTAGACAGCAAATAGTTTGCTGAATCAGGCTTCCTGCTGTCAAAGTTTTTCAAACTCTTGAGAAACCTGTCTCATTCACCATTGTTTATAGCTACAGACTTAACAATCTCTTTCTATAACTATTTTCTCCTGTAACACTAGGTTACCAAACCTCTATATCCATACCATAATGACCTTAGAAGTTAAAACATTGGTAACAACTGCCAAAGCCCATTTTCAGATACACAATGAATAAGTATTGATTGCATGATATCAGCCAAAATATGATGCCATGGTGGTAGTGCCTATGACTGTAAATGTCTCACTGATGAGAATACACATCAAACCATTTAAACCTTTTGGGCTTAACACGAAAAGTCCGGGAGTACACTGAACTGGTTACATAATTTATTATGTTCATAACAAACATGACAGTTGAAAAAAATGAGTGTGGATCTCAATTTGGTTCTAAAACTCAGGTCTTTACTCAATGGTCGGGTTTCCTGGATCAGATACTGAAGATGAGCATCCCCATTGCATAAGTTATGGTATTGCTATTAAAGCTTAAAATCCATTAATACATGCACTGGATGGTGACTAGTTTTGGTTAAATAAGCTGCTAAATTCATACCTTGGCACACGCAGTGAATGAAAGGTACCAACAATTATAGGCTCATGCCGATGACCAACTTGAAGTAACAATGCAGACAGTCAAGAGTAATCCAGCATATACTGGGTTGGTACTCCTGACATTGTCTGCAAAGGATTCAATCATAAATGTAGATGTGATAGGAAAGTGTTAGGATTGGCAACAACTTTTTCTAAAATGTTTGCGAACCAAAGAAGCATGCAACCATGGATTTGTGGCTTGTATCGTCAAAACTTCACCATTCACTGTATAGATATGTATATATATGTCCACAAGTTGAAGACGACACATTGCTGTCAGAAGAATCCCCATTACCACTTACTAGTGCCTCACTGAGCAAAGGCACAAGGGGGTAATTACTGTGCATTCAGTGAAGTCTGACATTATATATAATCACTAATACATTTGAAGTTCTGACTAACAACACACCATAATACATACAGTTGTGTCAGCCCAATGAAGGTACAGAGTGTAATCATAATGCACCTATCCAGAAAATAATGTTGAAGTCCAACCAAGCCTGCTCCACATTGATATATATTATAACTATCAGATGCAGTGAATTTTTTGATCATCTGGAAACGACCCTGAGATAATCTAATCATGTTATCAGATGTCATTAATCTCATGAACAGGTGAGTGGGTGGGTGGATTAGGGCTTTACATCCTGTATTTCTGCACCTGATGGGCTAATTAGGACAGGCAAGGACCATGGCAATGAGATGAGGCATGAAACAACCATCCAACATAGGCTTGACCGGGAATTGAACTCGGGACCCAGTGGTTGGAAGCCCAGCACGCTACCACTGAGTTAGGCCCCCACCCCATCTCATGAACAGAGGATGCTCATCGTTAGTAAGACATGAAATTATTAGTTGTCCCTTATTCAGCAAAAACTACTCATTTGGTCAAGGGAGAGAAGTGCACAACTTTTATTTTGTAGTTAATAAAAAATGCTTGTAGCCAATAAGAAATGCGTGTAGCCATTGTTAATGGCAATCTTCCAATTAAAATCAGGTTACCTAAGTCTTGGGGTAGACTGGTCCATACGACATTGCAATTGTAATGCAGTATACATTACTAAACTCTATATTATCTTTAACAAAGACCAATTAATGCTAATTTGTTTGCTCAACACTGTCAAGAGCAATGCATCAAGCTCCATTGACATCTGTATCAACAAAGGTTCCAGTCATATGGGGGTGGGCTGTGCAGATAAGTGAGGCAATTTAACATTTAAAAACTTAAATTCTATGCGAGAATGGCTGGGTGTTTGCAGAAGCTGACAGACCAGATAAATGGGGTACAAATGCCCCAGGTACATATCCATTCCCAACCTCAGATGTGCGGATAAAGGGAACTGGATAAACGAGGCCCTGTTAAACGAGGGTTGATTGTATGTAATAAATCAAGACCAACCCTCTCTTATTTGTTAATCTCATGTTAGTCATCAATACAATTGTTCTACCAGGTCTGTGAGTTACCTTTACTGTATTTGTTGGTTAAGCCTTAAAGGGAGAAATGGTTTCTTTGATATTTCTGATGAAACTTGACAATGTTTGACAATCCATACTTTAATCAGGAAAGCATCAATCCAGTTGTATCAGTCACTGCCATTAAAACAATCATATTTTGGTGACAAAATACTTTTGTGAACAATTAATTCTTTAGAGGGAGTTTTTTTTTTTACACTAACAGAGTATGTTTCAATCTGAATGATGAGAGTATGTGTTGTTCATCAATACTAAGCTGAATAAAATACATGATATCACGGTTACTGATACGTGTATGCATCTGACATCAATAATAATACCTGAAATGGATTCTATAACCCCCAAAAACCTAGGACTAGACCCAAAATATGTGCTTCAATTACAACTAGGAGAGGAGATACTTGTACCTTCAGCCACACATTACATTTACTTAAAGGTTATCAATGATATTTTTGTTACAGCCAGATGAAAATATCTGAGACTAATTGCAATAGCAGGAATGGATACTTTGACCCCAAAAACCATGGTATAGACCCAAAATTTGTGTTTCTAGGGTAATTTAGAGAGAAGATATTGGCGATTTTGACTTTCGGCAGCAATATTGGACGCCATCTTGAATTATGCAAAATGCTCAAGGGTGCCAGGTAGGCATCTGGCAGATTCTTAATCTGCACATTCTTAGCTTTCAAATGACACCAAGATCAAAACTATAGACAATATTTGAAGGTACCCCCTAAAATTTTGGTTTGGCTGCCGGAATATTCAATCATTGAATATTCAATGAACTTTACTGTTCGTTGAATATTCAACGAATCTCCAATATCTAAAGGCCTTATTTGGTCAAGGGGGGCAGGGAGATGATTGGTATGCCATTGGGGGGCCACGGTGACCCTCTGCCCCAGGCACCGACCCCTTCTCTCTTGCCCCCCTTGCGAATCTATAACTGTTTGATATTCATTTGATATTCGGTCAAGGGGGGCAGGGGGATGATAGTTAGGTCATTGGGGGATGCGGTGATCCTCTCCCCCAGGCATCGACCCTTCTCCCTTGCCCCCCTGGCGAATCTTCAACCGTTTGATATTCATTTGATATTTGGTCA
Organism: Alitta virens; assembly: GCA_932294295.1. Taxonomy (NCBI): domain Eukaryota; kingdom Metazoa; phylum Annelida; class Polychaeta; order Phyllodocida; family Nereididae; genus Alitta; species Alitta virens. Next base: position 17,146,062 of record OW028580.1, on the reverse strand, counting down.
AAGGGGGCAGGGGGATGATAGTTAGGCCATTGGGGGGCCGCGGTGACCATCTCCCCAAGGCATCAACCCCTTCTCCCATGCCTCTGTGGCGAAAATTCAATCATTGAATATTCAATGAACTTTACTGTTCGTTGAATATTGAACGAATCTCCAATATCAAATGAACTTTACTGTTCGTTGAATATTGAACGAATCTCCAATATCAAATGAACTTTACTGTTCGTTGAATATTCAACAAATGTCCAATATCCAATATCCTATGAACTTGACTGGCCTATCTATGTTAAGGGCATTGCTGAAAAACAGTTTGCACTAAACAATTTAACCTTTTTATTGAATTCAGGTTTGCTGCAGTGCAGTCTATGTTTAGTCTTGTTTTCTTATCTTGGTGAGAAAAAAATGACTGTGATTACTGTGACACATCATACAACCAGAGGAGACTCGCCGAAAAAAACAAAAAGAAATGTCTTAGTGATCAGTGCAAGGGAGAGACTGTAATTAATCTTTGTGTATAACTGTATTGTGTTATCTTTGTTCATAGTCATAATGATGATATGGGAAGGCCTGACGCCTATGTTTCATATGCTTAAGTTTTAATGGGAATGGCTCGTTGACCTTTTTTACTCCATAAATATCTGATGTCAGATAGACAGTTTCAATTTGTAACAGCCAAGTACATAGCAAGTCTTCAATCAGGAAATACAACATTTGTGAGTAATTTCATTCCACAATGGTTTTTTTTTCCAATGTCATGTATGACTCAGCTATTTTATTATTTATGTATGTAACATATTTTACAATACATCAGTAATTTTGCAACATCATGTTTTCTACAGTGTATACATCATACATAATTAATTAATTTCATAACATTGCATCATGTTTTAAGTTATTTAATGACATTACAATGAATATACATCAAGAAAACGTTTTCATTTTGCAATACATCATACGTAATAATATCATTACATTATATATATTTCTAAACTGTCATGTATATGCAAGTTATTTCATCACATTAATTTTTTTAATGGCATAACCTGTTAATAATTTCATGACACATTTTGTAAATATTCTATTACTTCAACTTATAAGTTTGTAATTTCTTTGGTTAAACAATAGCAACTATTCAAAGTATATATATTGGTATAAAAACAAGAATAACAAAATAACCGTGCAGAATAAATAATTCATGAGATAGAGATAAATATAGTTTTTATTTTTGTGTTATGACATAATGAAACTATGGGTCTCAAACATTCAAAGTAAGTATAATTAAATCGTAAACTTTGAATTTGATAAACAGTTTCTTTTTTAATCTCCAATAATGACAACATAAAGCATACATTTTCAGAGAAGTCTTATCTTGTAATCAATAATAATCTTTACAATATGGGTCTGGCATCCCTTCATTATCAAAGAAAGATGATTGTAGCTCATAATCAAAAACCATTTTCAGAGAAGTGAAGATAAGAAGAAATGATCAAATGATTAATCAACCATTCAACAAACTGAAACCACATGGCATGGATTGAAATAGCTGACTGGACTTGAACAATGGGTTCATTTCTGCCAGTTGAGAACAGCCTGAACAGGTCAGTCTGATACTATGATATAAGGTGCCTACATGACTATTGTGTAAATGTTAAAGTGTCCGGGGTTTAGATTCTTCAACGGCACCTCTTAGTCCAGGATGGGGGTTTTGGGATTAGATACCTCGTCACTGAAATTCCCAACATTTAAGCGACAACAAACTTTGAAGTTTGTTCTAGCATTCGGTGATGGCCAAACTACTAATAAGCCTGAATAGAAATGGCAGATAGTATATAAGAGACGTGCATGGGTGCACTCCTTTGCTTATGACATACTTGCATATGGCATACTTGCATCACAATTACCGAGTATCTATGAGCCCATGGGCCAGTTGAAAATGCAACTGATTGAATTGAAAGTATAGTATAACAAAAAATATTGCGTCTTACTTTGCAGTAACTTTGATGGATAGATCGCTGACGACTACCTAGGCTGATGAAAATTCCAGTTTAGAAGAAAATCATCCTGACGTGCATTATCAACCGTGTTGCGGAGTAATCGAGGCTCAAGAAAATGCTCTGGATACTGGACAAAATGAAACACATGTTGGTTTTGTCTTCAGAAGCTGAAGATTTAATTGATGAACTTCTAAGATCGTTTGGGCGTTTGGTAACAGACTCGTCATTTAAGCTTGCGGAAATAGAATTAGCAGGTAGTAAAAGAGACTTGCATGGATGCCATTCTTTTCACAAGGCATACTTGCATCAAGACAAGCAGGCAGTGGCAAATCTAATTGGCCATGGGGCAGACAAAATTGCAACCGATAGATTTGGATGTACTCCAAAGTTGGGAGCAGGATGGCTAGATAAAGGGGATAGTTTGTTACATTTTCCAAAAACTCATAGAATACAATTGTGGCATGCTATTTGTGTATCGCTGGAGTAAAGGGGATAGTGCAACGATTCAAGAAATATCCGTCATATATTTTAATAATAAAGATTGGGAGGTCATCAGGGCCGGATTGGGCAGCTGGGAAGCAAAGAGATACCCTGGTTGGCTCCTGCGCTAAATAAACCACAACAACAAAAAAACTGATTTTGGGGGACCCAATCTGGCCTTGGAGGTCATTCACCTCAAGAGACTGATTTGTGTCAAAGGTCGTTTTAAGTTCATTTGGGAAGGAAGAAGTTCATACCAAGGCCTAACAGTTGAAGAGAAAGAATAAAGAGATTCAATAATGTGAAGAAGGAGCTAGGGTGCTGACACACAAATGTAGAAAAAAAAACCCAAAAAATAACAACAATAACAGTAAAAAAACGCCTGAAGAGTTTAATCCAACCAAGTTGATTTTTGAGTGTGACATGACAGAAAGCCAATCACCAGGCCATTGTCATAGCTAACTGTATTGAATTGAATTTTGTTTATATATTATTAATTGTGCAGTTTCCATTGATATTATCAAGATATGTGAAAATTTGAATATAAAATCTGGAGACATGAAGGTATAATAACCCTTTGTGATATTCATTATTTCCATGTGAAGTACCCATCATGCTTCATGTAATGCATTTCATTGTCTATGGAATATCTTAATGCATGATGTCCTTATTAATCTTGTTTAATGTAATTTGTTGTTTCTTGTCAGTTATTTTAAATATTGTAACTATTCAAGTTGAGCATTTCACAGGGAATAAATTTCTGCTTTGTCTATCTGTATTTCTTTATCACAGTATTTTGGAAACCCAGCTCAGTACTTCATGCATAAGGACTGGTAAATGAGCCACAAGGCAAATGTCACTTAATCAACAAAAGATGATACATAATATGACAAACAGATATATTAGAAGATGTTCCATTTTTGTGTCTCTTCTTATTGCTGAGTCATGGTTGACCTTGAGAACCATGTGGTCGGTTATCAATGAGATGAATTTGTGGCCCAGCATAGCACCCGGTTGAAACCGAGCTAGATCCTTCTAATCCAGTCACGTGGCGTAGTGGACCACGACAGCCCGGCCAATTTTGAACGGGCTGCTTTGGGCGAACTGAACACTGCGCTCGCACATAGACCGGTATAAAATGAGCTCCAGATAAATCGCCCGGATCACCAGGTTCATGCATCTGTTCGTAAAACGAGTCCTACCTGGCATTGAACATTGGCGATGTCATGTATTGTATAAGCACTTCCGGGGACAAGGTCACGCGAGAACTGGCCAGCCCTATGCAGCCAATGTAGTTCCACCAGGATTTGTATATGTTCCAACCAGGGCATAACATGCTTGTGTTCAATTAAGGCTTAACAGTCCTTATGCTGTGTGAAGTTTTAGGCCAATGCAGACACATAACAGATAACCCTCAGGTGTTCCTCGCCAGGGTAGGACTCGAACCGAATAACTGACTCAATCCGTTTCTTCGCCATTTCAAATTGCAAACTAACCAATGCCTCTGGTTGAAATGACAACACATTGCAATGAATTAAGGTAGTTGTTATTAGCTCATAATAACAAAAATCTTAATTCATTGCATTTTTTTTGTATTGTATCTGTTACAAATGTAATGTGCTATCATGAACAGACTGACCCATGTTTCATGGATGCAAGACTTGAATTTGAAGATGTCCTTTACTATATCCTCAATGACCACTTGAGACTTTGACCACCCCTAGTCAACAACCTCACCCCATGAGAGGGACCCGAACCAACCACCCTACACATGAGGCCACAGGGGACTGGATTCTCCACCATCTATTGTGGCAACTTCACAACACCTCCACCAGGTGAGCTAAAGAACAGCTGCCCGTTATAGCTAAGTGCTAGTGTTGCCAGGCAGTTATGTATGTGGATTGTATAAACATATAATGATGATCTGAGGTTTTGACTACCCCTACAGCCAACAACCTCACCTCACGCGCGACTCAAACCATCTATCCTACTCACCATCTAGTGCTGCAACTCAATAATGCCAAGTACTTGTAGGCAAGGTAGTTGTGTTCTGGGATTGAATTACTCTGGAATATTGATCATGCAAATTAACCTAAAATTACTTCCAGGATGCTAACCCAGAGAGATACAGAGGACCGGAGTATGCGGCTGAGGCCCTCGATGCCAGGGTACTACAAAACATGAGGTCATCATATCGAGTCTTAGATGTAGGTGCTGGAACTGGATTTGTTGGTATTCAGGGGAGGTTTAGTTAAAATACCAACAACACAAGTATCTAAAAGGAATCCACAACCAAAGGTCTATCTTAGAAAATAGAAGTTCATTGCTTTTGTCACTTCATTAGGCCATCTCCTTCAACTGACTAGTAATATAATGCCACTCTCAATGGCAGTCTGTATGCCAATCCAACATAAATTTAATGTAAGTGGTCAATAACAAAAGATGAAATAACAATTGCTGAGCAGTTTAATACATTTTTCACTAATATTGGAAGTACGCTTTCAAACAAAATTCCACATGTAACAGCTGACCCCATTTTCTATATAAATTGTGAAAACATTGGTTCTCTTTATCTACCTGAAGTTAGTGAGCAAGAAATGTCAACTATTATAAAAAGTTTAAAAAATAGTAGTTCAGGATATGACTTTCAATCTTTATATAACACTGTTAGTACATGTTTGTAGACTCTCTTTAACACAAGGCTATTTCCCAGATGAATTAAAAATTGCCAAGGTGGTGCCAATTTTCAAGGCTGGTGATCCAATGTCTTTTAACAACTACAGACCAATTTCTGTTCTCCCAGTCATGTCCAAAATTGTTGAGAAGTTAATGTTTAACAGAGTTATTGACTTTTCAATTCAAGAAATCTATTATACTCATTACAATTTGGCTTTCGAGAACTTCATAACACTTCAACAGCTTTAGTATATCTCGTCGATAGTATTATTTCAGCTTTAAATGATGGAAACTATATTATGGGAATTTTTATTGACCTAAGTAAGGCCTTCGACACGGTTAATCATTGCTAAGTTATACAAATATGGTTTACGGGGGTTGTCCAATAGATTTCAATATACAACTTTAAAAAATAGAATTCTGATCAGCTGAGAATAAAATGTGGGTTATTATATAATATTAACGACCTTGTAAATGCTTTTGGTAAACTATTTCCACTGATGTATGCAGATGACACTAGCCTTTATATTACTGGAAATGATTTGTATAATCTTGTCAGTAGTGTTAATAAAGTAATAACTTGGATGAGAGCGAATAAACTTTCTGTTAATATAGATAAAACATGTTACATAATTTTCAAACCAAAAAGAAAAACTGTACCAGGCGATCTACCACCAGTCATACTGGACAGCAAACAGCTGCTTAATGTTAAATCTATAACATTTTTGTGGGTTATACTTATAACACTGTATCATGGGTTGAACAAATCAATAGTATAAAAAATAAGATTTCAAAAAGTATTGGAATTATTTCGAAAGCTCGAAAATCTTTGAATAGTAACACTTTATTAACTCTGTATTATAGTTTTATTTATCCCCACCTGACGTATTGCATAGATTCATGGGGCAGTGCTTATGAAACATATTTTACTGCCAATTTTAAAGTTACAAAAGAAAGTGCTAAGATTATTTAAAAATGTTCCTAGAATATTTGAGTCAAATGTCTTGTATTTATACAATTGTCATTCAGTTTATTGATGTTGTTTCTATAATATTTCTTTCTTTGTTTTTCTATTTTTTCTAATCATTATTATTTCCTATATTTCACCACCATTGTAATAGACAATTATTATGTTTATTATATGAGCTATATATGCCACTTGGCATCAGCTTATGTTTTTTTTTTTCATGTACCTGTATTTAACTGATATGAATCAATGATATGAATCAATAAAGCAACATATATCCACCTCAAAAATAAGACAACCTAGCCCATGTGACCTTTAAAGGTAATCATTCATACATAAAATTGTTATTGATCATCTTTGTATTCTTATAATTGAGACAGGGTGTGGCATAAAAACTTGCACCAGCAGCTACTGCTACATCTCTGGTTAAGACAATAAAAATAGTCCTAAATTATCTTTATGAATATATTTTCTTGTTTCATTGAGAATGCTAGATGATATGGATCTAAATATAGCACATGCACACTTATCATACATTTAGGTCATTTACACCTTGGACTTTGCAATACAATTATGCCACTTATCATACAGACGCGTTACACCTTTGCCGCAAAAAATAGGGACAAATAGATTCATTTTTAATAAGTAGGTAGAGCATTGTGGTGGAGAGTGCCATTTCGGGTTCAGGTCAATATTCGGTCTTTTTTGTCTAATTACTGCCCATCTTCCTGAAAATCATGTGATTTTTTCCAGATTAGTTGTAGATTCAAATAGTCCCTCTGACATGCCATTATATTTCTCTGTTTCAATTTTATGACCTTGCTGTATCAAAACTGGAACCAACCTTCTTATCATATGCATGTATAAAAATCACTGAAGGAGGATTCTGTGCAAATATTATATTTTCTGTGGCTTCAGAGGTGCAGTAACTAGGAAATGTCTAATTTTAAACTATTTGCAGACATAAATCGGACTTCTGCAAGATGTGGCACTCAGAACAAGCCCTGCAGCATGCACCCTCTTAATAATTCAGACACTGATATTGTCTGACATTATTGCTTATACCCCTGACTAAATGTGGTAAAACTTTAAAAGACCTCACAAACATTTGAGTAACCCAGAGCTATCCCGAAAGAGGAGATGCCTGGTGCAAGTTTTTAGGCCGCACCCTGTACACACTTTGAATCCTTGTGAACCAATGTTAAATGAAGCGAAGAGAAGAGGAATATATGAAAAATATCTCACTATTGGACTTGGCCCTGAATCTGCAAGCATTGACAAAGGCAATATGAAAATTAGTTCATTTGAGTTTTGCAGTATGGTCAACAGGTCTTTTAAAGCAATCACCGAAGGGAATTGAAAAATTTGGCTAATCATTAGGTAGCACCAACCATTGCATATCAAGGAGTTGGGCAGAACCGTTGCCTCATTCCACCCAAGTGAAATATGGGTACATGGAATAGGCAACCACACAGATAACGCAGGTGCGAGTTCTTAATAAGCCCTTGCTGTTAACCCTGTGTGGAAGCTCAATACTACCCAGGGCGTTGAGGAAGTATCTGGATTGGCTTCCCAATCAATGGTGCAACTCTAAAGAACTTTGGTAGTTTGCAGGTAGTCCTACTATATACCAGCAGAGTTTTAACTCCAAAAATTTGTTTACAAAAGAGGTGGCTGTTTAATGCAATTTATACCCACCCAAACCACAACGTGAAGTTATAACCCCATTAGGCTGAAGGATGCGTCTCCTGCCCATCGTGCGAGTCTCATAAGAGGGGAGAAGAATGGGGTCCTGGAGAAGCATCCAATGAGAGTGGGACGACATCGTCCAGACACTGGTCCCCCTACCAGAGACAGGACACCAAATAAATTGGAGTCCAGTCTCCTTGTCGAGATACTTATGCAGGAGGCCTACGCAACCCCCGCTGAGATTCCAGTGGGGCATATCCACATGTACCTTAGCAACTAATCAGTGGATGGGGGCAGGCTTGAGACCAGGGGCGGACTGGATGATGTTCAGCCAAGCACCTCCCAACCAGAGTTTACAGACCAGAGTGCAATTGTGAATGATGAAAATCCTCAGTCATGTGAGTGACTCGCCTGATTTCACAAGAAAAGTTAGATATGATGCAGAGAAATTGCTATAGAATTTGTGGAAATTTGAAACATTGCTAACAGCCTTTACTTTCATACGCATATTTGACATAACAACACCAGTGTCAGACTATCTACAGTCATCAGCCTTGGATGTATTGCAAGCATGGAGAATGATAGATAATGCCATGCATTGATCAATAGCATCACACGTGATTTTGATAAAGTGCAGGAGGTTGCAAAACAATATGCCACCACCCTGAACGAGGACATAGAAGAAAATGATATTGTCATCCAAACAGCATTACCACAAATCAGAGGTGTCAGGAGAAAGATACATCATCAGGGTGAATCTGTACAAATGGATCCAGAAAAGAACTACAAAGTTTCAACCCACAATGTTGTTTTTGATGCTGTGTCTCTAAGTATGAAAAACAGATTTACATCTCACGAGGCATTGTATCGACAAATTGCTTGCTTCGACCCAAACAAATTCAAAGAAATTTGGGTAAGTCCTGAGTTGATCAATCTCACTGCCATAACAGATGCTTTATCTGAAATAGATCTGACATCCCTTCAGGAAGAATTGGTGTCTTTTGCTTCAGAATACTCTGAACTAAAGAAAGGACTTCTTTGTCATGACAATAGTCAAAACACTGAAGCTGGCACACAGGCACTGGTTGACTTTGACTTATGGGATGGCAATTCTGAAAAAGAGAATGTGGCATCCAGTGCTTGCAAAAACTGCATGTCATGTGCTAACAAGTTGCTCCACCAGTATCAACTGCTATCCTCAGCATATGAAAACCTTTACCTCGCATACAAATTTATATCTTGTCACACTTAGTGTGACACAAGTCACTTGTGAGAGGGCATTTTCGAAGCTTAAACATTGTTAACTGCTAAAATAGCAAGAGATGTGAAATAATGGCCACACAGCTTGGATCTTTAGTTTATCCAAGCACACAGCAGCGCTGTTATGACTTCAGCATGATGTCACCATGAGCATTGTTACGTTCCTTTTGAAATGCAACATGAAATTTATGCAAACACAGAAAACTATTTAGAATGTCTCGATCGCAATAATTTACAAAAATTTAAATCTGACAACAATACCTGATGGATATCCTTTTTGTACGTAAAGTCCTTGCTTATTTCTTCCAGGGTTGTAACAGGTGTCTTGTGCATCAGTTTATCACACCTAGAGCCGACACAAGGTCGCTGATGGGCAATGATGAACATTCCTTAGCATGCTTAGTAGAGTGATGGCCTAGGCTAGTGGCTCGTGTAGAGCAGTTTCAGGCAAATTATTAGCATCATTTCGAAGCTTAATTACATATATATAGATATATATAATTTCTCAAACTTAAGTTGAACTGATATTATTCCAATAACTATAGACATTTTGTTGTTGGGTTTTCCCTGGTCTGGCTATCATGTTATTAAACAAAGTATAGTGTTTTTCACCATTGAATAGACGTCACCAGAGAACTGCCAAATCCAAAATTTAAACCTGAATTGCAATGAAATAGTTGGCCCTAGACATGCCAAAATTGCGATTTCGTTCACAAATGATCTACTCTCTCTACCCTCAAAAATTAATTCAGGAGAGTTACACTTTAAATTTGAACAATGACAAAACATAAGTTATGTTCATTAGAAATGGTAGATTGGTCTTAGACTATTATTTGAGGAAAATGAACATCTTGATTGGTAATTTTAAGTTATCGTGGCAAAAGCAAGTGTGAAAAGTTTTGATGCTTTGCTCGATGAAGAGACAACTTAAAATTTACGCAACCATGTTCAACATCAGTGTTGTAAATCATTCACCAACATCAGAAACCTGGCTAGGTTTTAACATAAACTTAGTCCAGGATGCTTAGAGATATACATACTTTCATTTCATCAAAGATTGATTACTGCAATGCGCTGAATCTGGGTGCACCTAGGTTTATCATTGAAAGACTTCAAAGTGTACAAAATCCTGCAGCTCAACTGTTAACAGCCATAACTCCTGTCCTGTATGATCTGCTCCTATCGTACCACATGAAATTCAAGGTTGTATGTAAGGCAAAGAATGACATTTGCCCAACACATAGTATTGACCTGCTCGAAATCTATCAACCAGCTTGTGATATAAGATCATCTGATGGTAAACTTGAGAATGCCTTTCACTCGAAGTAGTTCCATCATTTGCGAAAAATCTTCAATATGCAGGACCATGATTATGGAACTTACCCCAGTTAATTTCAGTTTGCTTTATAGACATTTCTAAACCAAGTTAAAACGCTTACTATAATACATTTTTCAAAAATGTTTATTAGATATAAGTTTACAGATTTTAACTATTGCATAACTTTTAACAATACCCATGAATTTGTTTACCGTATAGAACAATTAAAATAACATGATAACTTGCAATGATGGAATTCTATTGAACTACTTGCAATGATGGAATGGCAATGATGGACTGCTTAAGATGGACTTGCAATGATAGACTTGCAATAATGGACTTTTAATGATGGACTTGCAATGATGGACTTATGATGATGGACTTGCAATGGTGGACTTGCATTGGTGGATTTGCAATGGTGGACTTATGATGATGGACTTGCAAACGATGGAATTCTTATGACTTGCAATGACGGACTGAGTGGCAATGATGGAGTGGCAATGATGATGGAGTGGCAATGATGGAATGGCCACAGATTCTTATGAAGAGACTTGCAGAGACTATGATGGACTTGCAATGATGAACTTTTTATGATAGACTTGCAGTGATGGACTTCTGATGAGGAACTTGCAAAAATGGACGTAAAATGGTGGACTTGCAGTGATGAACTTTTAATGATGGACTTCTAATGATGGTATTGCAGTGATGGACTTGCAATGTTAGACTTGCAATTATGGACTTCTAGTGATGAACTTGTTAGATGGACTTCTAATGACAGACTTGCAATGGTAGACTTGCAATGATGGACTTGAAATGATGGACTTGTAATGATGGACTTGTAATGATGGACTCGCAAATGATGGAATTCGAATGGAACAGCAATTATGGAATTGTGGTGGACTTTTAATGATGGTCTTGCATTAATGGATTTGCCATGATGGACTTCAAATCTATACCCAACTGATGCCAGGAAGAACATAAAGACAGTGAGTTCTATTCACAACTCAGATAACATGCAGATACTGAGCTAATATGGGGGTCAAAGTCTGCAGCCAAAGTTGGCATAATGTCATTTCTGCACATTGGCAAGGGGAAGGGGTTGGCCCAATGCCATTGTTGGTAGTATGTTGGCCAAGCATGGGCACAACATTGTTTGAACACTGTTGTATAGTATTATGCCAATGTTGGTACTATGTTGGACCAAAATTTGTGATGGTGTAACATAGTACCAACATTCGCATGATATATATCGGCATTGAACCAATGTTGTGCAAATGCAGGGCCAACGTTATACCAACAATGGCATGGACCGCTGACCAACTCCCTGCTAATGGGCAAAATGACGTCGCACCAACATTGGCTGCAAACTCTGACCAAGAACTGGCTCAATGTCCTGCATGTTATCTGAGAAGTTTATCTTTCAACCAAAAAAAGCACGTTTTAGGCCTTCATTTAACCATCATTAAACATACTGATTAGATTCAGAATTAGCAATTTTGAATTTTTCACTGAGAGTCCCAGTTTCTAAAAGATCCATGCACCGCTTAATCACTGCATTCCTCCAGCAGTTCTTCGAGTTCTGCTTGAAAAAAGTCCATTTCTCCATCCATGCCGTCATCTGCAAGTCTGAAGATATCGATACTGGTGTTACTTTTTGATTGCTCCATCACCATTTCCCACTCCTTTCTCACTCTGTCCTTCTGTAATACAGCTGTAGCCACTTTATTACTGATATTTAAGTACTCATCTTGACTTCGACACCATTGCTCAACAGCTTCTAGGTCCACCAAGTCTGATCGGCTTTCGTACGGGACGGCAATTCGCAAAGAAGTGCGACCAGATTCAGATGACCAAAAAGATGATCCACTGGATGCTCTTGAAGGGATGGCACTTTGCAAAGAAATGTGACTAGATTCAGATGACCAAATAGATGTGTCACTGGATGCTCTTGAAACAGACCAAAAAGATGATCCACTGGATGGTCTTGAAACTGACCAAAAAGATGATCCACTGGATGCACTTGAAATTGACCAAATAGATGATCCACTGGTTGCTCTTGAAACAGCTGGACTAATTTCTTGACCCTTACAGGAGATGCCTTTGCACGACGACGGTGGAAAGTGCAATGTCAGTTCTTCATCTGCAGGTCTTATCAGCGGAGCAACTTTGTTGCATCTTCTGAACAAATGACCAATGGCTAAAATGGAATAAAAACATGTAATAAAACTTCTATATTTAAAAATCATCTTTGACACAATTTACTAATCAATGATATAACATACCTGGCATATATGTATAGAGTCTATTTATGTGATTAATAATTATGATCAGGATCATATATTTCAAAGATAACACATTTTAGTTTCCACATTTAAATTCTACATAAATTAAAAATTTTATAATGTGTGTTCAATTCATTTATTTTTTTGTCACTTTATGGCACCAGGCCTATTTAATCACAGAAAAAGCGGCAAAATGTATTAATTTGTGCGTTGGCCAATAGCCCAACTTTGAGATCAAATTCTGGACAAAATAATTGATAGTTAGGTAAGATACTTTTTTATAGTATGTGGCTTTGTAAACTCTAGAAAGGCCATGCCATACACATGTGATAGTTTTGGGACTTTTTTCTCTTTTTAGGCTTCGCCCGACACCCCCAACTTTAAGATCAATTTTCATAAAATCTTAACATCATAGAGACACTGTAGCTTTCTGTCACTTTTATATCTTTTGTTCATTTGTGTGCTGAACTAACCCAAATTTCGGAGGCTCTTACATTAAAAGCAAGAAAGATTAAGGAATTCTGTTTGTGCCATAGGCCATTCAGCCTCTTTCTGGGACTGGAAACGAAATCTGCGCTGCTATGAGGTCATGTGACCTGCCATTCAGCGTGAGCTGTTCAATGAGCTTCAATGGCACCTAGCAACACTGGTGTGGATGGTTGCTAAGGACCTGTGACTTGCAAGCATGGTTGCTATGGCGCTCATATGACCCACAGACACAGTTGCCATGGTGATAGAGGCCAGCATTCATTCAGCCTCTTTCTGGTTTGGAATCAAAGCGAGGCCAAAAAGCATCCCGTTGCAACGGGACTTACATGCATGTATCATAGCCAAATACAAACAGGTAAAATGAGGGCAAACATACAGCAATGATTATAAAAGGACCCACACTCCAGTGAGACCAAGGAAATTGGCCATGGCACCGTAAATGCTGAGTTCTATTCAGTCAAAATGTGTAAACAAAATATACAAGTGTACCACAACCATGGAACTACTTTTAAATTTTGACAAAATATTTCAGACATTTTTCAAATATTGTGCTAGCATTTTGCATTTGCAGCACTCAGGGCAGAACACACAGCACAGAGTAATAGTACCTATCTGTGCACTATTTGCAACTGCACATTTTTTTCAGGATTCGCCCCTACTCTTTATGTCAGTCACAATAGGTCTGGTCTATTTTTGCATCCCTTATGGCCTGGATTAAAACTTAGATTTAAATTTGCTGTGGAAAAAGTGCAGTATAGCGGACCCTGATTTATGACCATATTTAACAAGCCTCATTGCCAGACCTATGACGTAAAAATGCTTGAAATGTAAATATGACGTCACAAACTAATGTAGTTATGACGGCGGTTTCATCTTCACGGTAAAGACAGCACCCCCAAACCCCTGCTTATCTACACCAAATGTTATTTTAATTGTGCTAGAACTTAAAACAAGTGAAATATTTGATAAAATTTTATTTTTAATGGCCGCCAAATATGGGCATACATTTGGGTCCGCTATACTGCACTAAACCCTTTGCTGTTTATTTCAAATGGAAGTAATTTTGAAATGGGTGAAATAAGCCATGTCCTGAAAACATGCGCAACACCAGATTAACATAAAATTAACTCAAAACAGTTCATATCGACATACTCTATGTGGACATGTGACCTGCCATTCAGCCTTATTCTGAGTTGCATTCATGGACCCTGGCAACACTGGTGTGAATGGTGGCTAAGGCGCTGTGAGTTGCAAGCACAGTTGTTAGAAGGAGTCATGTGATCCACAGGCACAGTTGCCATGGTGCCACAGGACATACATCCATTCATGCAGCCTCCTTCTGGTTTGAATTTTCCACTTATGATTTAAATTGTGTCATTAAATTTTAAATGGTTAAAATCAGTGTCATTGCCTATAATATGGCATCACAAACATCTGTAAATTTTTTTAAAATCAGATAAAAATTACTGAGCATGAGAAATGCAGTGATTTAGGCATGGGCCGTGTCTTTACTACAATCCAGTATCAAATTGCGTGCAACTGACGCCACACATGACTTTTTTTTCCGCAAAACGCAGACCGGCCGCATCACTGGCCTGGCGCATCTCGTATCCCTACGCACATATTAACAATGATTAATTAAAATAACTAAATAAAAGCCGAAATAAAATGTTGGCAGGCCGTTGCCTACTTTGTTTAGGCACTTAATAATTGTATTTTTTTTTTTACCATAAATAATTCACAAGTCTATTGTCACATTTCACATTTGCACCAATACTCATTGTTTAATTTTCATTTGCTGAGGTATGCTGCTGCAGCAGCCTATGTTATGTACTTTATCGAGGATTTGGGGGGGGGGGGGGGGGGGTTGGGGGTCCCCACGTCACCACCCTGGCGGGTTCAATGGCAACAGCCAAGACATGTCTTGGGCAGCAGCCAGCAGGAGAGCACCCTAGAGCCTCCGGAACAACCCCCCCCCCCCCCCTTTAGTGTGGTTTTACGTGCATACTACTGTATAGGGAAAGTATGGTGATGATCAATGATCAGGTCATGGCTGAACAAACAGCATTTGACATTGTATCATTATTTTGTAATTTTCGGGTTTAGTGCAGTATAGCTTGACAATGTTCTCGTCTCTTCAAACTGAGAGACGAGCAGATAAGCCTTGACAATGTTCTTGTCTCTGACTCTTGCTCTCAAGCTGAGAGATGAGCAGATAAGCCCATTTAAATTTGTGGGAGCTCAATTTATGAACAAATTAATGCTGGATGGATGCCCTCAATGCCCAATAATGTAATGACATCACAATGGTGACGTCATAGTCAGGCCTTTCAGTCAGTAATTATTTGGTGAAACAATTTTTCTTTGAAAAACCTGTATTTCTTTTTTTTGCCTACAATGATAGGTTACCTTTTAGTATGTGACAGGCCGTATTTTCACAAAATATAAATAAATTATGATATTGACCCACAATGCATTTTCAACAAAACAAACATGGCGGCGGGAAAATGAGAGCAACAATCACTTGTCAATCATGAAAATGTCAGATCAGTGAAGTTGGCTACCCGAACCTAGCTACCTGACAGCTACCAGGCAGCTCCCTGAAAATGTAAAGTTAGCTACCCGAACCCAGCTACCTGACAGCTACCTGGCAGCTACCCGAACTTTCCATGTATATAACTCAAAAACATTTGAGCGTAGTTTTTCATTTTGCGCCAAAAGATACTTAGGGCAAAGGTTTACGTTCTAGAACTTTTTCGGAATTTTCCGAGCACGTCTAAGATGTGATAAATCAAAAAAATTGAAAAAATGACGTTTTTTACCGTAATGCAAACGGTAGCTTTTTGGAGTGTCCGGTTGAGAAAGCGCCGGTAGAAAACAAAAATTAACTTTTGTGTCTAACTTTTAGCATAGACAAAACTAGTCTTTACAACCCTTAAAGGGGTCAAATTCATTAGTACTTTCGGGTAGCTGCCAGGTAGCTGGAATTTGGCTCGCCTCTTTTTTGCCACCCTCTCGTAAACGGTTTCACGGATCTTTACCGTTTTTGACACAAAGATACATTCAGCATAGGTCTACATTTTAGAACTTTTCCGGAATTTTCCGAAGCGTTACGGCTCTGAAATGTAAAAAAAACTCAAAAACAACCTCTTTTGCCGTAGCTGCGATTGTAAATTTACCGGTTGACCGGTTGGGACAGTACCGGTAAAAAACAAAAATTTACTTTTGTATCTAACTTTTGCAATGTGTAAAACTGACCTGTGCACCTGTTAAGTGGGTGTAATTAGGCCTTAGATTCGGGTAGCTGCCAGGTAGCTAGCTTCGCTATCGCATATTCCTCGAAAACGGTTAAACGTGATTTTTCCGTTTTTGTGCCAAAAGATACTTAGGGCAAAGGTTTACGTTCTAAAAATTTTCGGAATTTTCCGAGCACGTCTAAGATGTGATAAATCAAAAAAATTGAAAAAATGACGTTTTTTACCGTAACGCAAACAGTAGCTTTTTGGAGTGTCCGGTTGAGAAAGCGCCAGTAGAAAACAAAAATTAACTTTTGTGTCTAACTTTTAGTATAGACAAAACTAGTCTTTACAACCCTTAAAGGGGTCAAATTCATTAGTACTTTCGGGTAGCTGCCAGGTAGCTGGAATTTGGCTCGCCTCTTTTTTGCCACCCTCTCGTAAACGGTTTCACGGATCTTTACCGTTTTTGACACAAAGATACATTCAGCATAGGTCTACATTTTAGAACTTTTCTGGAATTTTCCGAAGCGTTACGGCTCTGAAATGTAAAAAAAACTCAAAAACAACCTCTTTTGCCGTAGCTGCGATTGTAAATTTACCGGTTGACCGGTTGGGACAGTACCGGTAAAAAACAAAAATTTACTTTTGTATCTAACTTTTGCAATGTGTAAAACTGACCTGTGCACCTGTTAAGTGGGTGTAATTAGGCCTTAGATTCGGGTAGCTGCCAGGTAGCTAGCTTCGCTATCGCATATTCCTCGAAAACGGTTAAACGTGATTTTTCCGTTTTTGTGCCAAAAGATACTTAGGGCAAAGGTTTACGTTCTAAAAATTTTTCGGAATTTTCCGAGCACATCTAAGATGTGATAAATCAAAAAAATTGAAAAAATGACGTTTTTTACCGTAACGCAAACAGTAGCTTTTTGGAGTGTCCGGTTGAGAAAGCGCCAGTAGAAAACAAAAATTAACTTTTGTGTCTAACTTTTAGTATAGACAAAACTAGTCTTTACAACCCTTAAAGGGGTCAAATTCATTAGTACTTTCGGGTAGCTGCCAGGTAGCTGGAATTTGGCTCGCCTCTTTTTTGCCACCCTCTCGTAAACGGTTTCACGGATTATATTTCTCAAAATGTTTATTACACAAACATATATACATATATATACAAGCATTTATATCACAACAGTATTCAGTGGCGTAGATACTGGGGGGGGGGGCAGATTGCCCAACCTGAAGGGATCATTTTGGGGAGATCTGAATAAAATGATTGAAAATATATTTAAAGGTGCTTGAAGCCCTAGTGGTTTAAGCCATCCGATTTTTCCCCAAAATTAAAAAAAAATGTTGCCAATTTTCCCCCAATTTGGCACTATCATAATGTTATTTCCCCCAAAATTTCTCCAATATTACCCTGATATTTCTCCTAGGCCTAACTCACCCCAATGTCCCCAAATTTTCACGATCTTCCTGATGTTATTAAAATATTCGACTCTTTTGCTGATGTTATTTCTCAAATGTTTACTGTCTAATGCTGATATATCCCCAACTTTGGCCATCTAATATTGATATTTCCCCAAGATCTTATACTGATATTTCTCTGGGATTTCCCCCCACATAAATTTCAATAACTGATTTAGGTAGGTATCAACATAATTTAGGCCAACATGTATGTCATTGTAGTGTCATTAACAGTAGCTTATTTGATATACCGATAATTGGTCCGAAGTTAACAGTGAATTTTGTGATTTTATTTGCAACGAGCTATGCCCGATTTGGGGAAAATTCTGAGCTTCTGTTGATGTTTTAGGCAAATTTAGATGATATTCCACGCATAACTGCACGTGCAGTCTGAGATGCATATGCACATTAGTTGCATATGTGCAATATGCAGTGCAGGCTGCATATGCCATTGGTGGCTGCATGTGCAAGTGGAGACTGCATGTGCCAATTGTACTGCATGTGTCAATGCCATTGCATGTGCAATTCCACTGCATGTGCGCACATGCATGCCATTTTTTAGGAAATTATATATTCCTCGACAAACACCTACCAACAAAACATATAAAGTATAATAAGTATCCATAAAAAGACATTGGATCACTGAAGGCAAAGTAAAATCGATCAAATTAAGAGATAACCTAGGCCTATATAAAAGAATAAGAGCTACAGTTATTATAACTATGCTTTATTTTTTAATGAGCTTTTGAATTTGTAATAAAATAATATAATATTTAATTTTTTACCATTTACGTGTGATGATTAGTGAAATGAACTAAACTGAACTGTAAGTGTTGTATAATTGTGATCATTGTATTATAGCATTAAACCATCTGCAGACCACCTCTCTATTAAAACTACCTTACTAGTAAGACCACCTCACTCTTGAGACCACCTCTCTGTTAAAACTACCTTACTAGTAAGACCACCTTACTCTTGAGACCACCTCTCTGTTAAAGGTCACAGGCAATAAACTTCGTGATTCCTCTGAAATTGGGAATATTAGTTCAGCCGGAACATACCTTGTCCTCTGCATGACAAAAAATGTGGAAAACCACCGTTATCTCATCTCAATGCTTGTTTTTCACACCTGCGGCGCATCGCCGTCATGAACGCCATTATTTGCAGTGTTTCTGCTGATGGCCACCAGGTGCTAATCGTGACGTCATCGATGTGATTTGATCCGGCAGCTAAACAATCTGCAGGCGTATGGGGCCCAGTAACATAGGCATGGTATATCGGGCAATTAGGTTACATAGATATATTCATTTATTGTAGATATATTAGAGATTATAGAGGCCTATATATTTAATTTTAATATATATATGACAAGCCTAGGTCTACAGAAGTGCTCAGAAGGCCTAGAAATAGGTTCACAACAGAACCTCTTTTTTTTTTCTTTAGATCACATTCAGAGTTGGGGTCTTAGACTTAATTTTTTCTAATTTAAATCATTTTAAGGTCAAAGATTTTGACATGAAGTAAAGGGAAATTCACAAAAAATTAAGTATTTTTGCAGAGTTATTAAAACAACACACGTGATTAATGAATAAACAGCGATGTCAATCAAACTTAAGCTCCGCCCCCTGCAGTGACATAACCACATTGAAATGATTACGATAATAAATGTGAGCGGGCCCAGTCAAAACACCAACTAATTGTAACGACTGTTAACTGAATAGCCAGTCAAGTGTAATTGTTTACCAAGCATCTAATAATGCAAACCATGCCTAGATCTATTAAAAACATGTAGATCATGTAAATGATTCACGGCTCAATTTTGTTGGGTTCAACGAACTTTTGACAGTTGTTGATTTGTATATTATGTAGTACTTTGGATACCAATATACAAAGCAGCCAACTTACTAAAATTACAATAATAGCCTATTTTCATCACCTTACAAGTTGGGGTTTGATTATATTTGATTCTGTCTATTTTGTGCTGATCCATAGTATAATCATAATACTATATTAAGGTATTTACATTGTAGGCCTATAGTGCTGCTGGCATTCACAAAACACCAGATATCTTTTTTTATTAACTGGGTGTGAACTTTCTTACAAGTATGGTCAGTTTCATGGTGCGTAACCTACCTCGGCATAATGCAGAATAACTATATAAAAAAAAAAGTATACATAGAATCTATTAATAATTTTTTTTTTATTCTTTATCAAAGGTCAAGTAAAACATGTAAGACTATTGACAAAAAATTTGAAAAAGCAAGGATTTTTTAAATATGGAATTCAACTGCACACATTAATTAACAAATTGGCCATATTTTATTCAGCCAAATCAGTCGGTACAGCCAAGTCAGGTTCAGTCAGTTCAGTCATGTCAGTCTGTCTGTCAGTCAGTCAGCACAACATAACATACCAGCTGACAACTAGTCAGTCATTTAGGCAACCGGACAGTGGTTTTATTCTTGTACCTTAAATATAATTTGCAAATTGTAGATTCAGTGACATAAACCTTAGGGTTGTCATCAGCATTTCTTTCTCAAAAAAATAAGGTATTAGTGTATTTTTTTTATTGTGTTGCTTTAAAGGGATATAGATGATAAGATAGTTACAATTGAACTATTTAGAAAAAAACCGCATTGTTTTATCATGTATAGAAGCCAAGTAATTGCCAGTTGAAGTTTTGCACTCCTCCAACATCTTCAGGTGAGTTAAAGACGAATGTCTTTAGTTAAAGAAAGTCAGGTGAGAAGACCAAGGCAAAAAGTGAGCAGTTTCTGAATATAGGCCAAGGCCAAAGATTTAGGCCAAGGCAAAAAGTGTTTCTGAAGTGCAAACTAAATGTCATGTTATTAGCTAAACAGTAAAATGATGAATTCCAGGTGTCTAGAAGGAAGACATTAGATTAGTTAAATAGTGTTAATTTTAAAAATACAGCATATTCCTGAGCATCTTCTTTATGTATTTGTTTTATATTCATAATTTCCCTATCTTTAACTGTCATTGTGGTCTAATGAAAATGGATAGCCTTTATACTGTGAATGAATATTCATGGCATATATATATACTCTGTCTATTCTAACCAAGGTCTTAATTGTGAGGTTTGCATTTCTTTCTTATGTATTCACCAAGGAAAATAGTCTGATTGAAATTCAGTATATTTATTAAATTAGTGTAGCAATTTAGTGCTTGATACATGCTCAAATGATGTTTATATTATAATACTGTGTTTTACATCATGTTGCCAAATATCAGAAAATGTAGTTATTAATACTCCTAATAGTATTGAGAATCATAATTAAAGCAAAAAAAAACAATTACATATAAGCCATACATAATTTATTTAAATATGCTTTAACAACAATATTGTTCTGAGATTTGTTATAGGCCTACACCTAATTACCTGCCAAACTAAACATTTTCATATTTAAGCAACCATCGCATTCCAGAAGCAGTGCCCTAGCTTAGACTGTTTTGGCTCTGTAGTGTAGCCAGCTATAGCCAGACAGTTCCGTTTAGTGACAGGTAGCATCATATAGCAGAAGTTGTCTACCTTTGTCTACAGGGTGCGACCTAAAGACTTGCACCAGGCATCTCCTCTTTCAGGATAATTATGTGTTTACCAGTTAGCTTTACAGTGTATATGTATTTGATGTGCCTACTTTAAGGTATTTTTATACAACCTTTAAAAAGTTTTATATTTTGTTTAATACAAAAAGAAAAATATCATATAGACTTAAGACTCTTTATTTGCTCTTTCGTAACCACTATAACATTTTCCAAAAGTTAAAATGAAAAAACCACTGAGGGTTTGTTGACGAGACATTTGGCTAACAGACATTTTGTTAGATGGATATTTGGTTTCTTTATCAGGACAATCTACAGAGAGCAACAAAGTATCCTCAGGTGGAGCTTCATAATCAGCTGGAAAAAATAATTTAGAATTGGGAATGAGTAAATCTGGAACTTAGAAAAGCATTAAAATTCACAATTAATATTGCTAAAAATGTGTTCATTGTTAAAAAATAAATAAAAATTTATTATTCACTTATGCTATAATATAAACTTAAAATTATTCCACCAATGGAGTCACTAGAGAAGGAGGGGAAAGCTCTGTTATCACACACATGCATCCATATTTTTAATGGCCATTTAAAATAGTTCCAAGGCTAATTAGGCCCAGAGAGCCGTAGAATTAATGACCATTTAATTTCATGCAGGTCCTCTTTGATGTCCTATGTTTGTCTGACTGCTGCAGCAGCCAATCCAAACCCCTTTCAGAGGGGTTTTTAAATCTTGGGTCCTAGCAGACATTGAGAGCCTCACTTTTAATGTAAGGATTTCCCAAAAATATTTTAGTCATTGTGTGCGCATAGTAGGGAATACTAGTTTTCCTGTGAAAATCCGCCCAGAATTAAGCTAATTAAGGCATTTTAAGCAAATTACAACTGCAATATGACAACGTTAGGTGTATTTTACTTGGCTCTATTTGTCATATCCTAACTGCTGCTTGGAAAGAGCAACTTTTTGGCTACATGCCAATATTTATTTTATTTGTGTCTGTCGATGTCAGCCTGAGTTATGTTAATTTAGAAATTCATTGTCTGTCAATTAAAACGCATTTCTATCAGGCTGAACTTTGCTTTTATAAATTCATGATTTTTCATTTATAATTTTATTGATTTTCATTTGGATGTCAGACAAGACATATATTATATTAATATAATGTGACATATCATAGAAAATACATAAAATGTTCGAACAATACCTTAAAAAGCTTCCTTCTTTATTTATAATACAATATGTTGTATTATTGAATCATTTTTGCAGAATGAGTTGGGACAACAATGTTGTGAATACAATCTAGTTAAAAACATGAGAGCACATTTATAAAAATTTTGGAAACCTCCCACTTTATTTGGCCAATCATTACACAGTTATTTTTGTTTAAACCTTAAATGCCCATCATTAAAAGACCATCGCGACTTACATAGAATGCAATAAAACCCTAGCTTTCTCCTCCTTCTCTAGTGACTCCATGTTCCACCAAACATGACAAATTTTTTGTACCTATGTTTAACTCAAAGGGGAATTAAGGTTCATTTTTTGCTTTACTCACTTTCTTTTGTTCTGTTATGTATTTAAACTCTTGTAATTTTTACAAATTATTTTAATTACCAATTATTGCAGTATTTTAATTTGTATATTATACACCATGACCTGTGACTTATTCTGCATGTTTTGTCAATTTCTGCAGTTTTTTGTCAATTTTCTTAAAAATATATGTCACTTTTAAGAAAATTGACAAAAAATTAATTGATAGTGACAAGTGTCCTATTGCAGCTAATTAAATTGCAAAGTTCTTCAAAATTTGTTCCACATTATCATTTTTTAAACATGTTTATTCACACACATGCAGAATAAGTCACAGGTCATGGTGTATAATATACAAATTGTAACAGACATTTTGATAAACCAGTGCTACCAACTTAAAGCCTCTTTATTTTCTCCATTTTAAAATCAATCTTTTTTAATTGCAATTCTTGGCACTTGGTGTCAAACTGTCCACACTGCTCAACAAGTGTCAAGTAAGACTCAAGTTTTAAGTGCAATTCACACCTCGGGCTTCTACAATGGACATTCAAGTAGCCTTCCAATAACCCAATTGTAATTGAGCAATTGTACATTTAGTACTGTTAATTAATTGGAGCAAATACAAAGGCCAAAAGCAACTGGTCATAGGCATTTATAATAGCAATGTCAATGCTTAAATTATGATAGTAGGCCTGCTCGGCCGGTAGCGCTAAACATCAAAAGCCATCAAATAACTGGCCCAACTGTCATTGATACATGAGCATTATCATCTATGTAGGTTACTTACCTCCAGTTTATGTCTTCTAAGAAATTGAGCTTCTCTGAGCAGGATTTGCAGTCAAACACGTGGAACTGACTATTGTCAACACAGACAGCTGGCAGATCCATCACACCGATGATGTCACACATAATCACGTGACCTACTTTTGCCGTGAAGCAGGTTGGCGAGGCGGGCAGCGTTATTAAATTGTTTATAATAACGTGTTTATTTGAGATTAAAATCCCAAATTGCGCACATGTGTATTTTTAAGCATTATCTATATTATAACTTACTTTGAAAGTGATTGCCTGTGACCTTTAAAAACTCACAATTAAGACCACCTCACTTAATTGAGCTCACTGTGAAGACTATTAAGACCACTTCACTATTAAACCAAATCACTATGAGGACCATCTCATTAAGACCAACTTGTCACTACTAAACCACATTTCACTAGTAAGACCACATTTGAAGTCACAGATTAAGACTTTATGCTATTGATATCCCGACCACTGTATTTTACATAAAGTCTATTAAATATTACAGTAATTGCCAAATTAATACCAGTTAAATTAGCACTAAGGGTATAGTCTCAATCGCATGTTATATTCTACTGTAGGGGGCTGGTTGTCAATTTTATTTTATTATTTTGAGCTTCTTTTTACAATTAATAACACTGATCATCAGCAACACTACCATATGCTCTTTAATGGGTTGTGGTGCTTACACATTTTACACCATTGTCACAAATATAATTAATAAAAAAAACAATGTTTTCCAATTGTGACATCCTGCCCCATAGCCGGGGAAAGGTTGTCACGCTACAAGGGGTTTGATTGTCACACATGGGTTGACTTGTATGGGAAATGAGAAATCATAATGTCTTCACAGGTGTGATATACGTGTGCACACCTTTGATGAAGTTTCTCCCAACTGCTTTTCAAAAATGGTTAAATAAACATAGCGAGTTAAAAAGTGAAATTTTAACACAAAATATCAACTTCTGCCAAGTATATGTATGGCATGTATGACATGTATGACATGTATGACATGTATGACATGCATGTCACGTATCACACACATGTCACGTATCACACACATGTCACGTATCACACACATGTCACGTATCACACACATGTCACGTATCACACACATGTCACGTATCACACACATGTCACGTATCACACACATGTCACGTATCACACACGTATCACACACGTATCACACACGTATCACACACGTATCACACACGTATCACACACCCTGAGATATCGGTGTTTAAAATGCCAATGTATATAAATCCAGGTATAAAGAATGTGACAACTAACCCGTGTGACAACCAGCCCCGATCTCCCCTATTTTTCTTAAATACATTTTAATAATTAAGTTGTTTTACAAGGGACCAGGGGAATAATAGTCTTGTTGAAATTCTAAATAATGAGCTATTAAAACCAGGGGGTCAAGCTCACAGCTGACCTTGAACTTTCAGATTAAAAAAAATCATATCTCCCTTAGTATTAATGGTAAAAACTTGAACAATAAATCAAAATGTAATGAGATATTATATTGATGTTTACCTTGGGGGTAATTAAAGGTCAAGGTCAAATGCGAAAAATTGGGTTATTTTAATAGTTCTCTTGCAGTTTTGCATTCAAAAGTGCTTGTTATAAGGTAATGTACTTGCATCCAGTCATCATTTATGACATGTAGGAATAATTACCCACTTGGGGTTATGGGTAATTACCCCCTTTTGGATAAGATATAATTTCAGTCCAAATGGTCGGATCTTTACCAAATTTGGTTCATGTCAGTACATTTTCAGATACCCCATAGGGTAATTATTATATTTCTGTGGTAGACGTTATATGGATTTTTGATGAAGCCCAGTATCAGTGTAACAAGCAGTATATTTTCCATTACATTTAATAATTATTACTCACATTATCAGAGATTAAATGCAGTTATGACAACTGCATAATGATTATCCTCCCTTCATAACTGATCCATGCACTGTACAGTATCAAACCTGCCTATACATTGGCATTTTAAACTAAAGTGAAACTTTCAAAGATTAATATTCACATATTTGGCTTCCACTTGATGGGTACAAACCATTGATAGTCAAACTTCAATTTGACACATGTAGCTTGATGAGAAATCTAAATTATAGTCAAAAACATGGTAGTTGTGGTGGAAAATGGGTAATTACTCAAAGAATGCATGGCTCTATTTTAAATTGGATTTCATCATCCAAGCATTTACAAAATAACGTTAACCTTTCAAATTAAAGTTTTAACAATTGTAATAAACACTCATGACCACCTATGTTGTTAGTGTCGGTAAACAAGTCGCTTATTTTGTTCCTATAAGCCTATTTAATACAGTGTTCATCCCATGTGTTGTCATCAAGTTTGTTCTTAAGTGCATTTGCTTTTAAAGAAAATAACATTATTAACGCTATATGCTCATATGTTTAACTTCTTTTCTTCCATGAGTATAATAATGACAAAGTGCCAAAAAATATCATTGCAAAGACAGAAAACTTCCAAGTTGATTTGCATGGGCTAGAAAGTTTGGCTTTAACTTTTTGGTAACATTTACATCTATTTTGTGCTTCCCCTTGACATACACGTAAAAATAAGTATATAGAGGCCTACAAATCCATTTAAATGATAGTGGCCATTTTGAATTACGAATTTTTGTGTGCAGAAATTTCGCGAGAGTATTAAACATTTAGCGTAGACAGCTCAGCTCACACATTTCTAAGAAACTCAACAGGCCTAAAATAAATTGAAACATACAGTTCAGAACTGCAGGTCGGCCTATACATTTGAAAACCATGATTAATATAAATTTTGACAGACAAAAAATTGTTTGCCGGTATCCACTCAATAGTTTGTTTAAAATCAGCCAAGATATTTTTTTTGTCTTTAGGTTATAGTTGGCTAGGACGATTATTGTCTAACTATATAGGCCTAATGGTTGATTTTTAGCAAATTATTTAATGGATACTCAATAATTTGCTAAAATATTTAAAAGAACTTTTTCCCACCTGTAAAGATTGTGCATCAATTCCTGGCGAAATTCGATCAGTTGTATCCATTTTCCAATTTTACTCGTAAATAAATCCATAATTATGATCAATAATATCCAAAAGATGTGTTCAAAGATAGGGAATATCCCCTTCACTTCGGAACGCTACAGGGGCGTAGCCTGGAGTGATCACAATAGGGGAAGGAGGGTTCACCATACATATCAGCATAATATAATATCTAATCCCCTCCAACTTCATCCTTGGATACGCTACTGCAAAGGGCGCCAACTTGGCGCGAAAGAAAAAAATCCACAAAATGGAGGTGTGAATTTAAAAAATGGCCGTTTGTCTCGTGAAGTCCTGTTGGGAGCCGAGATTTCGATAATGGGAGAGGAAGGCAGGGCCAATTCCAGCCTTCCAGGGCCGGAATTGGTGATAAAAAAGGCCCGGGGGGGGGGGGGGGGGGGGCTGGAGAGGCTGCCCGTCGTTGGCCCAAGTCATCAATATTTCCTATTATTAATACTGCAAACTGGCACGTTATTCAGAGCTTGGACTAACTCAGTGATCAATCTGTGACATATGTAGGATGTAAATATTTTATTTTCAATGTCACGAGCTTTAAACTTTAAACAAAGATTCCAAAAAATATTTAATTCAACTGGCCCATTTAAGACAACAACCCAGCCCACATATGCTCATATACATTTATATAGGCCTAGGTATATACAAAAGTTGCGGATCCAAAAAGGAGGGGGGGGGGGGGGTTAGGGGGTCTGACTTGGCCCAGTATATAGGCCAATAGGCGGTCGGCCGCTCGACCACTCAATGCCCTGCAATGGATGCCCCATGCAGTCCCGAGCAACCAAAGGGAGGAGGGTACAATCCCCCCCCCCCCCCCACTATTTTGGTCTAGCACATTTCAATTAAAAAAAAATTGTGGCAACTGCATGCAACATATTTTAATTCGCCAATCCCCCCCCCCTTTCCCCCGGTGTAAATTTTTCTGGATATATATATTTTCAAAATAGCATTGGCCAGTGTTTTTACTTAAAATAAAGCTTTGTTATAGTTATTGGATCCGCCCCTGGATGTCATGTTCTATCACACTGGTATTCATCCAAGCACACCCCTGTACACCCCTTCACAGAAGTGGAGCGGCCTGCCGTGACGTAATGACGCCCTAATAAAGCCTTGCGCACTGGCCTGTCGTTTATTAGTTCATCCGAGATTAGTCCAGGAGCTTCCATGACAGTAAGTTTTTTTTGTTTATAATGTTATTTTTCTTGTGGTGTAGTGTGATATTTGAATATTTAGTTTAGTGTTTTTTTGTGGGTCTTGTATTGCATTTAACGGTGATATATATTTTTAGTATTATCGACAGGGCGGGTATTTTCGACACTTAATTAGTTTGTTAAAAAATATATATTAACATTTTAATGTCAGTGTCGAAAATACCCACCCTGTCGATAATATAGTATCTCGTTCTAACCAGATACTATCTCGTTCTAACCAGATAGTATTTCGTTGTATCGAGATAGTATTTCGTTTTAACGAGATAAAATTTAGTTCTAACGAGAAAATAGCTATCATTCTTCTGGACGTTGAAGCTCAATATTTTTTTTATGATTTTAAACCTCTGTACGTTCATATTCTTGATCAGTTGGGCTTAGTTCGATGGATGGATAGATGGATATATGCTGGTCTATGGCCAAAGATCTATGGTTATATATGCATAGACAGCCATAGATAGCCATAGATAGCCATACATAGGCATACATAGCGATAGATAGCCATAGATAGCCATAGATAGCCATAGATAGCCATAGATAGACAGCCATAGATGGCCATAGATGGCCTATGACCATCAATCTATGGCTATCTATCTATCTATCTATCTATGTTTCTTTCTATCTATGTTTCTATCTATCTATGGCTATCTATCTATGCTCAACAGTGTGGATGACCGGCCTTTCCGTGGCATACACATCAGTGTTTTACATGCATAATTGCATCGGTTAATTAAAAGTTAATTAAGTTAATATTGTAAAAACGGTGGAGGGAGTCCAAGCTGAGGTCAATATAATTCCAATGGATTGTTTAATGATAGGCTGACCTTTTGATCCAACTCGACAGGAAAAATATAATTTTTTGTCTTATAGGTCAACACACATAATTTACACTACTTGGTGTCTATGCCGTGGCATATAAAAGACCCCACCATTGGAGTAAATGTGTAACATGGTGTGGACTCCAAGCTTTATCATCCCATTGTTACGTCAGCCTACGGCAGTTGTTTATACTGTAGAATAACAGTGTTATTGCACTAAAACAGGCCTGCATTTTCTAGCCTATATCTCGACAACGGGGCCTTGTATCTCAACGTACGAGAGCTCATATTCTAGAGCTCATTTAGACAAAGAAAACGAGCTAGTGTACGCATGCGTACATCCAGCCGTTCTTTAGATATATATGTTCAAACCTCCGACTTTGCCAAAGTCTTTTCTCGTTAGAAAGTCTGACAGTTTCACATTAATGCTTCTTCAGTGTAAGTGTTTCACAGCTTTTGTTACATGGCTCATTGATGCCATGCATTTCCTTACTTCCACGTAGTCATCTGTATGATAATATCTATTTGCTAGCAGAGCAAGCAATAATGTATGTTTAGTAATGTTTAACTTAATATCATATTTTATAGTCTATATTATAATAGCTTAGTTCGAGTGACATATCGTGCAACAGCATTTTGCTTTATATTGCAGTGTCACGGTTTATATGGTAACCATATTCTGGTTTATACAAATCAGTGAACATTACATCTTGTTCTGTCTGCAATAAGATTCAAACTCTATACAGCTACAGCTGTAACAAAACAGTTATTTTATCTTTAGAACGATTTACTTTCTCGGACTTCGAGATACAGGACTACACGCGGACTTCGAGATACGGGACTACACACGTTGGATTGGTAGAATATTGAAAAATAGAAATATTAATTTTATTTAGTCTGATTTTTGAATAGTTGATATAGGCTAGTTTTGGGTCTGTTTTTAATGTTATGTATGCTGTATGTTATGTTTGTTGTTGTCATGAATAATTGTCAGATCTCAGGTTTCAGTAGTAGTAGGACGAGGACCACCAGCAGGATGAGACGGACCACCAGCAGGATGAGACGGACCACCAGCAGGATGAGACGGACCACCAGCAGGACGATGCAGACCACCAGCAGGACGATGCAGACCACCAGCAGGACGATGCAGACCACCAGCAGGACGATGCAGACCACCAGCAGGACAAGATGACGAGGATTCTGAGTTTTTCTTATATTTACGGTTTCTTATATTTTGGATAATTGGGTAAATTGGGTAATTGGGTATCTAATTTAGTGTCGGTATGAAATTATAGTGTGTTTAGGATAGGTCTCTGGAAGCTTGCTGGACAAAACTGATTTCGGTCTGAGACTGGGGCCGCGGAATTGGCCTGACTTTGGCTAGTCTGTCTTGTTCTCTGGGGACCATTTAGGCTTAGCACTACTAGTGGGTAAAGGAATAAGGGAAATATATTTTTAAGTTGGATTGGTAGAATATTGAAAAATAGAAATATTAATTTTATTTAGTCAGATTTTTTAATAGTTGATATAGGCTAGTTTTGGGTCTGTTTTTAATGTTATGTATGCTGTATGTTATGGTTGTTGTTGTCATGAATAATTGTCAGATCTCAGGTTTCAATAGTAGTAGGACGAGGACCACCAGCAGGATGAGACGGACCACCAGCAGGATGAGACGGACCACCAGCAGGATGAGACGGACCACCAGCAGGACGATGCGGACCACCAGCAGGACGATGCAGACCACCAGCAGGACGATGCAGACCACCAGCAGGACGATGCAGACCACCAGCAGGACGATGCAGACCACCAGCAGGACAAGATGACGAGGATTCTGAGTTTTTCTTATATTTACGGTTTCTTATATTTTGGATAATTTGGTAAATTGGCTAATTGGGTATTTAATTTAGTGTCGGTATGCAATTATAGTGTGTTTAGGATAGGTCTCTGGAAGCTGTACTACTCATGGGTAAAATAGGGCAACATAGGGCTTGCTGGACGAAGTCGATTTCAGTCCGAGACCTCGGGGCCGCGGAATTGGCCTGACTTTGGCTAATCTGTCTTGTTCTCTGGGGGCCAGTTAGGCTTAGCATACTAGTGCGTAAACGAATAAGGGAAATATATTTTTAAGTTGGTAAAATATTATTAAGTAGAAATATTAATTTTATTTAGTCTGAATTTAGAATAGTTGATATAGGCTAGTTTTTGTGTCTGTCTTTATGTATGTTGCTGTATGTTATGTTTGTTGTCATGAATAATTCGCGTTTAGTTTTTTTTCCCCAGAATTAGGCGGACTACACGCGGACTTCGAGATACGGAATAGGGAAACTGGCGAGCTTGCTGGAAAAATCGATTTTAGTCAGGGGCTGGGTGGCTCTTCAGTGTCTGGCTAACTTTGGCTGATCTGTCTTGTTCAATGGGGACCATTTAAGCTTAGCACTTGTTGGTAAAATATGGACCTGGGGGGGCTTGGCAGAGATAGTAAATTTGGCCCTGCGCCGGAGCCACGGAGTAGCGGGGTTGAGTTCCGCTGATCCGTCTTGTTCTCATGGGGCCATATAGGCTTAGCACTACTAGTGGGTAAAGGAATAAGGGAAACATATAAAGTAGAAATATTACTTCACACGTACTACAAGATCTTCACACAGCCTACAAGATCTTCACACGGACTACAAGATCTTCACACGGACTCAAAATTGTGTTGAGCTCCAACCTATCTATATTTATCTTTTATAGTAATTTAAGTATGCTTATTATAATGTAAAACTAAATTCTTAAACTCCTTTTGGCATAAGCACTTAGGAGTGTTATCGGCCTTAGAGTGCCTAACTTTATATAGTGGTAAAAATTAATTGGTCCTGCTCTCTTTAACTTCGCCAGCAATTTCAACATAGGCTGTTGAATTAGATACCGTTGTAGCACGGTCTTTAGTTCAACTAACCAGACTTTCTGGCCAAATGAAAACCACTTTTGGCTTGTGGTGTTAGATAGCTGTGGCATCTCACGGCTTTAGCTGTAGTTAGGACTAGGTCAAAACTGCAGGCCTTGACGCAGCGACCTAGCTTAGTTCTGCATTGTCATGCATTATCAGGTCTGTCATGCATTGCTTAATTTTCCCATCAATATTTAGTAATGCATGATTTTTTGCAATTTGTGACGTGATTTTGCCTGGCATTGCCGAATGACAAATTGCAGTCATATCTTGCAGTTTTTTAGCCTCATCATAATGTAGTGTCTCAATTGCACAATGTCTAATTTTTCTTTCCATTTGCAGAACTGTGAACGGATATGATGCCCAGGTTGAATGCTGACTTAGATGGTTCCCCTGATTCCAAATGGAAAGTATAGAACTCCTCACCCAATTGATATACTATGTTTCAGTATGTTAGTGTAAAAAATTGACTATGAGCACATCTATAATATTTATAATTGATTTTTGAGCCAAACAATATTCTTTCAATAGTAATTTCGCCTCCCTATTAAGCACGGTTAGAGTGGTGAGGTTTCAATGTACATATTAAGACCAGATTAAATGCTGACATTTGTTAATGTTGCGTAAATTAAATATTGCATTCTTTTATGTAAATTATAACCTAGTTTCCAATTTGTGGTGTGATTTTTGCATGGTATTGCTAAATAACAGAACAAGTTGCAGTGTAGTGTCTAAATCGCACAATGCCTAATTTCTTACTTTCCTCTTGCAGAACTGTGTGAACTGATATGGTCTACGGAAGCTTTTGATCAGTGGAACCATTTTGAAGTCCGCATTAATCCTAAGCATCGTGTCTCCAATGAATGGAAACTATGGAACTCATCAAAATTTGAATATGTTAGTAAGCCCTATAACAATCTATGAATGTAATCTATGCGCTCAGAACCAAATTATCATTTTTGAAGCAAACTATAATTTCAAAATGCAAAATTGTTCACCTCCCTATTAAGTTCTGTTTGAGAGGTCTTAATGGCGAGGTTACGTTGTAAAAATTGGCAACTCCTCATAAAGACCAGATTTAATGAAAATTGTATTTATGTAAATTTTTAAGTAGACCATGAACAATGGAACTTCGCCATTAAGACCAGATTCAGTGCTCAAAAGAATGCAATATGCAATTTACTCCATATTAAAATATTTCTCTTTATCAAATCTGGTCTTAACTGCGAGGTTCTATTGTTTACACTGGCAACTCGTCAAAAAGACCAGTGCTTAATATGGAGGTGAACTTACAATTGAAAGGATGATGAGTTGCCAAAGTATACAAATGGAACCTCACCATTAAGACCAGGTTTGATGAAGACAAATGTGTTAAATTACATATTGCATTCTTTTGTGCATTGTTAATTATTAAAAATGCAATATGTAATTTGCTCCACATAAATTGTTCATTTAAATCTGGTCTTCAGGTCTAGGTTCCAGATGATTATAATTGACGGAATTATCTTTTGCAGATGCTCCTGTGATGCCTAGCCTCCATATGCTTTATGATGCGCCCCCTGGTGATCATCGATGGACTCCTAGTAGTCCCACTCCGTTTCTTCATTGTAATCTACATTGTGTATCAAATAAAGCTTTTATGTCTTGTCAAAACTTTATTGTTGGATATAAAGTGTTGCATGAATTCCGTTTTATAGCTCTCAATAAAGTTAGAAGAAATTCTTTCTTAATTATTCCTCAAGACTGCTAGTGATTCAATATATTTATACAGATTAGCATAATATTGATTTTTTACCCAAACCGTATTTCAATAGTAATTTCACCTCCCTGTTAAGCATTGTTAGAGTGGTGAGGTTTCAATGTACATATTTAGACCAGATTAAATGCAGACATTTGTTAATGTGGCATACATTAAATATTGCATACTTATGTAACATGTTTCCAATTTGTGCTGTAATTTTGTGTGGTAATGCTAAATAACCACCAAGTGCAGTGTAGTGTCTAAATCCCGCAATGCCTAATTTCTTACTTTCCTCTTGCAGAACTGTGAACTGATATGGTCTACGGAAGCGTGTGATCAGTGGAACCATTTTGAAGTCCGCATTAATCCTGAGCATCATGTCCCCAATGAATGGAAAGTATGGAACTCATCAAAATTTGTGCTCAGAACCAAATTATCATCCTTTCAGATATTTTTGAACCAAACTACAATTTCAAAACATTTTTCACCACCCTATTAAGTTCCGTTTGAGTGGTCTTAATGGTGAGGTTCCGTTGTATACATTGGCAACTCCTCATAAAGACCGGATTTAATGAATTTGTTATGTGGAGTAAATTGTATTTATGTACATTTTTAAATAGACCATGAACAATGGAACTTCGCCATTAAGACCAGATTCAGTGCTCAAAAGAATGCAATATGCAATTTACTCCACATTAAAATATTTCTCTTTATCAAATCTGGTCTTAACTGCGAGGTTCTATTGTTTACACTGGCAACTCGTCAAAAAGACCAGTGCTTAATATGGAGGTGAACTTACAATTGAAAGGATGAGTAGTGGCCTTTATGATGAGTTGCCAAAGTATACAAATGGAACCTCGCCATTAAGACCAGGTTTCAAGAAGAAAAATGTGTTAAATTACATAATATATAATTATTGCATTCATTATGCATTGTTTATTATTAAGAATGCAATATGTAATTTGCTCCACATTAATTTTTCTTCATTAAATCTGGTCTTAATGGCTAGGTTCCAGATGATTATAATTGACTGAATTATCTTTTGCAGATGCTCCTGTGATGCCTAGCCTCCATATGCTTCATGATGCGTCCTCTGGTGATCTTCGATGGACTATTACTCCCCGTTTCTTCATTGTAATCTACATTGCGTATCAAATAAAGCTTTTATATCTTGTCAACACTTTATATCCAATAAAGATCAGATTTAATGAATTTGTTAATGTGGAGTAAATTGTATTTATGTAAATTTTTTTAATAGAATGGAACTTCGCCATTAAGACCAGATTTAATGCTCACAAGAATGCAATATGCAATTTACTCCACATTGAAATATTTCTCTTTGTCAAATCTGGTCTTAAATGGTGCATGAATTGTTTTATAGCTCAATAAAGTTAGAGGAAATTATTTCTTAATTTTCCTCAAGACTGCTAGTGATTCCATATATTTATACAGATTACAGACGGAGCCTTTGAAATTGATGATACGTGCCCCATAATACTTATTTAGTCTAGTATAAAAATCCTACGAAGTATTCTGCCGTTGTCTGATAATTTTCCAGAAATTATATTCTTTACCAACCATAGCCTTTATAGAAACGACGCTTGTCCGATTTGGAATGCTACCTACTATTTTTTAAATAATTGTGTACATACAGCTCAAAATTTACAGAATCTTGTTTGCCAAAAACTACAGATCACTTCAGATCATGTGCAAAGTAACTGAACGTTAAAAAAACTTATTTTTATCATAATATGTAATCAGAAATCCAGAAATTCACAAACATTATATTCTGGATTTCTGATTACATATGATAACAAAAGGTTTTTTAAATGACGGTCAGTTACTTTGCACATGATATAAACGGATCTGTAGTTTTTTGGCAAAAATTTGATTGTTATTATTTTGATGCCACTCCCATACAGGTTTTGTTAATCTAAGAATATTCAGATTCCTAAAAAAAGTTTTAATTATGTGTCCAGAATATTCTGGCAATTTTTGAATTTGTCAGGGCCTAATAGTTCTCATATATCAGCAGTTTTCCTTTCAACCATATATCCACCCCCCCTTGTAGAGTCCGGGCTGGATCCGCCCATGGTGAATGATACTTTCCAGTTTCGACATATATATATGGGTGACATCAGGTGGCAAATGTCATGCTTTAGACCTTGTAGCTGATTTTAATTTAATGTGCCTTACGATAATGTCCTCACGGCAGGGGGCGGAACTTAAGTTTGATTGACCCCGCCCTTTATTCATGTAATATGTAATTTGTTCCACATGACTAAACAAATGCTAAAGATGGCAAAGTGTGTTGTCGTTCCATGAATTAACCATGACGCAATAATACCACTGACTGTGCAAGCCTTCAAGTGTGGGGCTAGTTTAAAAACTTCGTGGAACATCTTAAAAATGGCAATATTATATTGTTGACCACTGCTATCACTGGCACACATGTTTAACTGTTGTATTTAACTGTTTGTGGCGATACTGTAATTTTTCATAAAATTGTTTTATCCTAGCTCATTTTGCTAGCTTTGCACTTGCAATAAATTATAAAAACTTTGAAATAGATGGTTTCGTTTTTAATTAGTTGTGAAACACTGAAAGAGCTGTTATTAGAGTTAAATACCGTAACCTTGACTTACGTAAACTAACAGTCATGCAGTGAAATTGCAATGAATTTAATTGTAATTATGTTGCAATTAACAGAGTAATTTTACGGTATCATAACCGATTTGCCGCTCCCCCAGAATCGGAGAGGGAAATGCATCCGCGCGTCGTCTGCATACGAAGTAGTGCGATTACTACGCCTTATTTCTTTCTTCCAAGAAGCCACTCACTGTGAAATTAGTTCAGACGATTTCTTTTGACTTAAACTCTACTAACGTCATGAAATTGAACAACTTTACCGTGGAATTCCACCCACTGCAGAAGGTACTATTTTCGTAAAAGCCCTGAACAAGAGTTGTAACGGCGTTGCGACGCTTATTCAATGATCAATTTTTTACGTTATCCCTTGACGCCTTGCGTCAGTTATCAGAAAGGCCGGTGCTATGTACCGGACAAGCGTCTTTCAGCAGAAATTGGTGGCAATGGGCAGGTTGAACTGGAGTGGGGGCCAAGCTTAGGGCAGGTGCTGCCCCCTTATGTGCATGTGCCCGCATATATCCTAAGATATGACATATATAGGTCTCTTGTGCCCAATTGCCCCCACATACGCCACCTGCAATATTTGCTTGTTCCAAGCAATCTTAAAGTCCACCTCTACCAAAATGCAAATTTGCCATATTCCAGATGTTTTTGCACAAAATTAAAAAACCCATGTTTTTTTTAAAGAGAGATTTGAATTTTGGTGCCCAGATTGTACAATGTCACCATAAAGATCATGTTTATGTTTCATGGTGGTTATGGTATTTCAATATTTGATTGCAATGTGTGTATGAAATAAATAAATATATATATATATATTATCTCTATCTTTCATTGATTTCATAAATTATTCCTCTGAAACATTTTGTGATGATTGCATATGTCTTTTATGACCTGGGCAGAAATGTAGCTGATATTTTCATTGGAAAATCCGATGTGTTTCCAAACTTTTGCACAGTGTATCTGAATCAAATTAATGAAATTGGAGAAATATTCATATGTTGGGGAAAATATCATAGCTGGCAGCCCTATGCTTTCAGCTTGACTTGGCTGACTTTGCAGGTAAAGCCCCCTTCACACATAGCCGAATCAGACGCCGGAGCATCCCGGAGTATCACTCTGGCATACTCCGGGTAATACGTGTAGACCTCGTGTTGATTTCCGGCATTGTCCGGGGCGATCCGGGACCACTGTGGGCCTCCGGGGAAAAAATTAAACATGTTCAATTTTTCATGCCGGATGTCCCATAGGAATTTAATCTGTGTTGATCCGTGTAGACTCCCAGTAGACTCCGCCGATCTCCGGGAATCTCCGTATTGACTCCGGCATACTTTGCGTTATCTCCGGCTAAGTCCGGCGTCAACCGGGCATGAAAATATCACCGCCATGTACGCTGGAGAACAAGGACCAACATGGTTCCACTCAAGTAAACACGGTGTAAAGACCGGTTATATCCGCAGGCACCTTGTAAAATCGGGTTCACTCCGCACTCTTCCGGGACAGTCGTGTTAACTCCGTATTGCTCCTTGTTGACACCGTATTGCCATCGTGTACACACCACCAAACATTTCTTTTTTGTTAACCCCCCCCCCCCCCCCCTCCGGCTATGTGTGATAAAGATAATTTTGTGCCTCCCTTAACTTACATTCACTGAAAGGTATTGGTATATGCTGCTCAGTCATACCTTATTTATATGCGAACGCCATTTTGTAAGCTACAGTTAGTTTCATAAAATACGGTCGACCCTAGACAGCTGTAGCAACCTATTCCTGGATGAAACTGGCTAAAGCCAGCTTATGTGTACTTCTACCTTAATTATAGTCGGCAAATTTTTATATGCGTAACTCTCAAATGGGGCTGCATGTACTTTTAGATCTGGCTTTGAGTAGCTAGCTATAGTCAGACAGTTCCGTTTAGTGGCAGGTAGCATCGTATAGCAGAAATTCAGCCCATACACTTGTGGACGCACTGTTGCAACAGTGAGTCAACTGAGTTTTTACCCCCTATTTCAGGAAGGTCAAGGGATATACCCTTATCCCCTGGGTTATGTCAGGGGATGGTCAAATCTCTATAGTCAGTCAGCACCATATTTAACAGTGCCCAGTGTTCATTCAAGATGAAACCATGGCTCCATGATCAAACTAAAAAGGTTTCCCACTCTCCCTTATACCACTGTCACTTTCTTTCAATTTCTGAAGTTTTTTTTTTTTCATTGATGCCAAAGCACCCGTAAATTGATACTGAATCAACATAAATGAACCAGTGATGCTGATGTGCATTGGAGCTCAATAAAGCAGGCCATTTTAGAACATAATTTTCTAGGATTAACGAAAGAACTGTCTTCCAGATCTTAGACACAATTGGTTACCTGGGTGCTTAAATTTTAATCATGGGCAAATAAGCGGATTATATTTTCATTGTAAACAAACTTCAGTTCAATGCAAATATGTATATATAAAACATAGAGTGAGGAGCCCCACAGTAGGTCACTATTATTAAAGCTAGTAGTCAAATGTAAGAATTAAGATGAACCAAAGGTATTTAAAAAAAAAAAGAATATTGTACTAATGCTTTCTGCTATGTTTTCACCATAGTCAGTGCTCCATAGCCAGATTCGAACCTACAACCTAAGTCACCCTTGCATCAGAGTTCCAGACACTAGCACTGAGCTATCTGGTCCAGACCAAACTCCAATGTAAGCACTATTGATAACACAACCCCTGTAGAGACACAGCCATGAAACAAACTATCAGATGTCGCCACTAGTCACTCAACACTCAACAGTCCAGGTCCTAATTACTTTGTAAAATAAACACCAGATGGCTAGATGTTAAAGACACCTGTAACTGTATGACCCCAAAGCCACTTTGATACCCCTATATGGCGTAATAATTTATTTGTTTATTAAAATCTCCATCTCTCCTACTAACCTAGGCAGTATTCAAAGTTTTAGTTAATTGGATAAAGTCCTTGGTTAAAACTTCTAAAAAAAGTTTATAAATTTTTTGGTATAATTGAACTTGTAACTAAGGAGTACTACTGCAGTAAAAAGGTAAACACATCATTCGTTCACTGCTCATGCGAGCTATTAATGGAAGACAGATAGATTTAAGTTTAAAAAAAAACCTTGTATCTAACTAAGATCTGATAGCACAGTGGTAAGAGCAGCAATCCATCTGAGTATGGTGACATCAGTTCAAATCCCACTCAGAGAATTTTTTTTTTTTCTTTCATCAAATTGACAATAACATATTTAATACTGCTATCAGACATTGCCATATCTTCTGGTTTTTTTAAATAATTTTCTTGTTATGGAAAAACACACTTTTCCTATCTGGCCATTTATTTACATTTGCCTGATATCATGTGCTCTTTTCAAAGCACAATCAGCATTCAACAGTCAGAGCACGTCAAGAAAATTACCTTTAACATGACGTTTACTCGACCAATTAAAATAAAAAATTTTTACTGATTTTTTATGTTTTCCCTGATTTGCAGAGTAAGTAAAAACCTTGAATTTTAAAAGCAGCCTAGAATAACAGACTCAATTTCTGGTATTATATTTCTCAAAATGTTTATTACACAAACATATATACATATATATACAAGCATTTATATCACAACAGTATTCTGTGGCGTAGATACTGGGGGGGGGGGGCAGATTGCCCAACCTGAAGGGATCATTTTGGGGAGATCTGAATAAAATGATTGAAAATATATTTAAAGGTGCTTGAAGCCATCTAGTGGTTTAAGCCATCCGATTTTTCCCCAAAATTAAAAAAAAATGTTGCCAATTTTCCCCCAATTTGGCACTATCATAATGTTATTTCCCCCAAAATTTCTCCAATATTACCCTTATATTTCTCCTAGGCCTAACTCACCCCAATGTCCCCAAATTTTCACGATCTTCCTGATGTTATTAAAATATTCCACTCTTTTGCTGATGTTATTTCTCAAATGTTTACTGTCTAATGCTGATATATCCCCAACTTTGGCCATCTAATATTGATATTTCCCCAAGATCTTATACTGATATTTCTCTGGGATTTCCCCCCACATAAATTTCAATAACTGATTTAGGTAGGTATCAACATAATTTAGGCCAACATGTATGTCATTGTAGTGTCATTAACAGTAGCTTATTTGATATACCGATAATTGGTCCGAAGTTAACAGTGAATTTTGTGATTTTATTTGCAACGAGCTATGCCCGATTTGGGGAAAATTCTGAGCTTTGCCCCTCCCCCCTCTCCCATGGAAAATCATAGCTACGCCACCGACAGCATTATTTAAGTTCAGGTGTATGATTAGCGAAACGTATACATTGACTACATAATTGTTACAATAAATATACATATAAAATTAAGTGAAAGTCATCGAGTCACATGAGTATTACATAAATAATTGCCAGGAATCATTATTATAAACATATATATGTACATAAAAGCTTCAGGACATAAAAACATGTAAAATAATATCACAGATAGTCTAAAAAAACGATAGCGCATAGAAAGTTACGAAGTCAAGTATCTCTAAATGACTAAAACCACTAATCTGGAAAAGATGAACTCTCATAAGCATCTTTCAGACTACTAATTCCCTCAGATTGCACTCAAACCATTCCAGCAGTATAAAGTCTTTTCTCAATAACACTAACATCTCTGCGTATATTTATGCTATATATATATCTTATCACAAAGAAAATATACTTTTTTTTCTAAACACTCAGAAATAAAAATCATATCCCTTATAAATGATATAAATACATATTCAATGGATCATAAAATGATAATAGGTATGACGAAGCTGCTTTGTCAAAATTTACATCAGATTTTCACGACAGCACAGAGCTTTCATACAGTGCATTCCCTTGGATTTTGGGGGGGTGGAGGGGTAATTATAAATATGATCATCCCCACTTCGCTTTGGGGGGAGGGACTACACCCCCCCCCCCCCTCACACAGGATCTGCATGTAGATCTGCATGTTACTTGCTAGAATATCACGAATCTTCTGATCCTGAGCCCATGGACCTAAATTAATTTTCACTGGCTTCAAAAGGATGCCAGAGTTTGAGATAACTGAAAATAACAAACAGAATCTGGTAATTACTGATCATCAATGTGAAGTAAAATCTTAAATGGGATGGCTATGGCATGCTGCGGAGAAGAAGTCTGCCAAAAAAAAGAATAATATAGTCAATGATGAAGTGAGACATGCTTTTGCCTGAGATGATCAGTTATGATTTTTAACTGATTTTTAATAAATTTACACTTTCGTTTCCGGAGCAGAACTCTGACACCACTGCACCTACAAGCTTAAAACTTTGTCACAATATGTCCATAATAGTGTAATGGTGCCTTTTGGGGGTCTCATGGCCGTAAATACTATAGGATTTTCAAAATTAGGGCAAAATAGGAAAAATTCCTACTTTTTCAAACCTCCATACAAAAGACACTATTTACCCCACATTAATGAAATTGCATCAATAACATATCTAAATAATAGTATTATTACTTTTCAAACTTCATTTTGATATTCGTTATATGCTGATTACATAATAATGGAAAATCTGAAAAAAATGCTAAAATTTTTATTAAATTGTGTTTCAGAGCAGAAACCTGACAGTAATGCACTTACCCTAACAACATTTTATAATTTATTACTCTTTATAGCTTAGTTGTGCATTTTGATAGTCACATCAACATGTCTGAGCTGTGTTTTAAAATATTTAGAAAAAAAGATTAAAAAAAACAAAAAAACATTCTGTACCTACATGCATACAAAATTTAACAAGAATATGTCTAAAATAGTGTAGAGATACATTTTTGGGGTTTCATGACCATTAATGACAGATAGTTTTATATAATAATAAGGAAAATATGAAATTTGGTACTCTTTCAAACACTCATATATCAATGACTCTATGGTCATTGCATAAGTAACATTTTGCCAATGATATATCTAGATTATAGTACTTTCACTTTTAAGCTTCATTTTCTTACATTTGTTTCATCCTTCTTTTTTACATTTTTTTTTCATAATAATGGAAAATCTGGAAAAAATGCTGCTAAAAATTGTGTTCTTCCATCATATTCCTTAGCATCCCATACTTAGCAATAACAGCCATAAATGTTGTACAATTCATGTGGCATACAATTATTAAATATTTGATCATAGTATTGCCATGCTCAACCAATACAATATTTTTTGTTTATAATTAGTAATTTCATAATATTTTGTTGCACAATGATATATACTACTTTCACTTGACTCCAAAATTTACTTATTATTGTTTCTTCATATACGCCTGTAAAGTGTTCCTTTATAAATACTAATGTTAATGCCATCAATTTAATGCAAATCAGCAACCCAACAATTCAGTAACTGTTGAAGGGAATATGGCAATTGATAACCTATAGTTCTTTCATTTGCCAGCTACATGTAAACAGTGAGCAAAAAATATTTTGACTTATAAAGGCATTAAAATGGGTGTGTTGAGTATCATTCCATACAAAATCAACCTTTCAGATAAGTATTTATCTGTATTTAGACTTTATTTAAATACAAGTGAATACAAACCTTAAAGGTTTTGTATGAAATTATACTCAACATCTTTATGTGGCATAACATTGTTGCTGAATTTCACACATATTCCGTAGGATCATTGCCATATTCAATTCATACACGAGATAGGAAATGCCAATGGAGGCAGAATTTAATGTTATGTTCGGCAGTCATTACCCCATAAACTAGAACTGAAATATTAATTACACAATTGGCATCAAAAGCATAGCAGTTTAAATTTAGCTTAAAGCATGTTATATCTGCCTTGTTTGTGTGCATCTATTCCAAAATCTGCAATGGCAACTTTTATATAAGGGCCTCACAGAAAGCTTAGCAGATCAGTCTATGTGATATATATATATATATATATATATATATATATATATATATATCAATCAATCAATCAATAATTTTTTTCACCACTATATGTAACAAAATTATACATAATCAACCTAAAAATAAAATATTTCAGTGGAAGAGAACCCTCTAAGGCATTTAGGTGCCGCTATCGAGGGACCACCTATAGTAAAAGGTAAATGTTTTATTTGCAATAAAAATTTTATTTAGCAGATCAGGAAAAAGGTACTGCAAAGTAGACTGCTGCTTCACCGGAAAGGATCACTCACATGAAATCAGTACTAGCTATTTGTAACATATATAATAAATAGTTAAGGATTAGGATAAACTGGTCGGAGATACTATTTAAGTTTCTTTCACAGACATAACAGGTTGGTATTAATTTTTGGTCCATAGATGTTATAATTCTTTCAACTACCTCAAGGACTGCATATTCGGTTGAGTGGTGAGTCCTAAAACCATACTGGCTTTGATAGAAAAGATTTGTCATCATAACGTATTCATAGAGTTGAGCATGCATGATTTTTTCAAAGACCTTTGACACATTTGGAAGAATTGAGATCAGCCTATAATTTTCAAATTTAAAAATTTAATTTTTCTTGAATATTGGAAGAGCTTTAGCTATTTTGAACTTAGTCGGAAAAGTGCCAGCTTGAATACATTTATTGACCAGTAACATTATTGAGTGCGCTAATTCTTTGCAAAGTTTTAATAATTTAGATAACCGGTCAATGCCACAGCTGCTCTTAGGTTTTAAGTTGTCTATTGTTTTAATCATTTCTGGTTCAGTTACAGGATTAAAGAGAATTGTTTGGTGAGCAGGATTCTTCAAGAACTTTCTAAAAGTATCATAACCATTGTTACTTATAGAAGAGGCAAGTTTTGGTCTGATTTCCACAAAATATTTGTTGAATTGTTGTGCTATATTCTTGTGGTCAGTCTCAAAGTTGTCATTTTATCAAAAATTGCTTTGGGAATGCATTATATAGGCAGCTTGAATATAAACTTCATGGTAAATGCTAACGCTCTAACTGATACTTGTGATTTATATAATCTTAAACAAGAACCGAAAATGCTTAAATTTTTTTTACAAATTACACTCTTGCTATGGTTGATTTAATTCTCACAAGTTCCACCAAGTATATTGCCAATGTCATCAATGATTCATTAGGTATCAATGACTTTCATAATCATATCAGTGGAGATTTGAAACCTTTGAGGCCTTGTAACGAAGTTCAATCCAAACTCATTAAATATTGATCATATAATAATTTTAAAGAAAATTCATATAGTGATCTCGAAGCAACTCTTTTGCATGTTTGTCAAATATGATACTAATGATCAGGCTTCACAATAAACTTCTAACTGACAAGAATGCGGCTTGTAAACTGAGACT
Organism: Alitta virens; assembly: GCA_932294295.1. NCBI lineage: Eukaryota > Metazoa > Annelida > Polychaeta > Phyllodocida > Nereididae > Alitta > Alitta virens. The sequence continues at coordinate 17,101,586 of OW028580.1, read as the reverse complement.
GATTAAATTAAACAATTACCTTATACGAAATGAAATGAATTTATTTGACCCAAAAAATAAAAAATAATGATGTTTTGGATTACATAAAAAAAAGAGAAATATAGAGGTTCAAGGGACACCCATTTTGTCTCAATTAGGACGCTAGCATGGGTGCCCGTTGTATGTAAAAAAGCACAGTATGAAATAGAGCGTCTTACACAGTACCATTTAGTTGACATGTATAGCCATCTTCAACTGTACAATCAGTTTTGTATTTTTCCCAAAGACAATTTTTTATGTACAATTTATAGCCAATGTTACTTTGCGTCTCTAGTTTTTCAAGTACATTGTTAGGTGTTTTGTTAAGAATAGTTGGTAGTTGATACCTGATGCTATTTTCAGCAAATTCATGTTTTACTTTATGTGTCAGATATGATCTATTTCTTGTGTTGAAATTATGGGTTTCTTGCTGATGCATAATTTTGAATGTGGAGATCAAATAATCTGGGAGGAGATTTTTTGTAAAATTGTAATGAAGCCTTAATAGTTTTATATGTATGAGCATTATATACAGAGTTTGTTATTATTCTGAGGGCTTTCTTCTGTAACCTATTTGTTCGATAGCCCCAGCATAGGAGACCATAGTGCAGATGTGAATTAATTAAAGAATTGTTTATAATTTTTGAGTGTATGTAGAGGAAGTGTATGTTTTAGTTTTTTCAATATGCCTATTGTTTTGGAAATTTTATTGGCTATTTTATCGACATGACCGTCCCATTTCATATACTTATTAAAATTGATTCCCAAGAAGTCAAAATTGTCAAAATATTCTAGGGCAGTGCCATCTATGTGTAGTGATGGATAATTGATGGGTTTGTTGACAGTGGTGAACAGCATACATTTTGTTTTTTCAATATTTAAGGACAATCTGTTGAGTTGTAGCCAAGTATGTATGTCTTGAAGTTCTGTGTTCAGGATTGTGGCAGATGGCTCAATTGAATTTTTAGACCTTAAAGCTTTGAAAAGAGTGATATCATCTGCATAAGAGATTGCATGGTAAGTATCTACAGACATATCATTTATAAAGCATAGGTCCTAATATTGACCCCTGGGGCACACCTGTGGTCACCTGTGATGCATTCTGAATAGGTTTCATTGCACTGTACATATTGTTTTCTGTTTAAGAGATAGCTTTTGAATAGGGTCAAGGCTTTGCCTCTTATTCCGTAATAATGGAGCCTTTGTAGCAATATTTTGTGGTTTATGGAATCAAACGCTTTTGATAAATCCATGTGTGTGGTTAGTGGAATATCACCATTGTCCATTTCAGAGATACATCTATCAACCAATTCAAGAGCTGCATGTTCTGTTGAATGTCCTTTTCTAAATCATATTGATTTTTATTGTACAAATCATTCTGTTGTAAGAAAAGCCATAAATGTCAAAGCAGCCCAAATGCGTAAATATTTAAGACTTAAAACTGACCAGTCTGGCACATTTACAAGAACCAAGAAATCTAGTGAAAAAATTGTAAAAGAGTTCATCACAATATATTTCTATGATAAATGAAATACTAAACATAGGCTGCTGCTGCAGCAGCATACCCTTGGTAAATTTGAACAATGAATATTGGCCTACGAGTAGAATTTTGACTGAAGACCTGTTAACTTTTTTACATGTATTCATTGCACTGCAATGTAATTCTATTTCACCTCCCTGTAGTCCAGGGAGTTCCCACGAGATTGCGCATGCGTCTAGTCAATTGAGCGCACCTCTCAACCGAAATAGCACACGTTGTCGGTCGAGGGGTATTTTTGCGTCGTTTTAGCATCTTTTGGGGAGATTTTGCCTCCTCTTTACCTTTATTAATAATATGTTAAATTTGATTCACAACTTTTTTGAATTATGTACTTGTGGAATAACTGTGGCAATGGAAAATATTGAGACATAATGATTGGCCTTATTACTACAGATTAATTTTTTCGGTATCATTCCTAGGCTTGTCTACCCTGTGGTTTTGGGATCTTATCAGCAGCACAAATGTTGTTTTTATTTTATAATGTTCTGGATGATGACAGATTCATATGGAAATTTTTGTCACCAACATCTGTGGTTTTTGGACATTCCTCAACTTCTTTTTTTGGTACAATCCCAGGTTATTATGCCCCCCCCTCCTGTGTATCTGCTTAGGTAATGCTTCAAAGACAGTCCGGGGGGGGGGGGGCACTGGCACATATTTTGATATTATTCCTGAAGACAAGATTAGGGGGGGGGGGGGGTGGGTATCTATATGTGTGACAGTGTGTGAAGGTAAAACATCTACATAATACCACATTGTAGTGCCATTGTGCTTTACATTGCAAGATATATGGATGTTCTCGCTTTTTCTGCATTTTAAAATGTAAATGCATGTTCTTCTTAATCTGAGCTTTCCGCCGTTCATTCTACATATATTTAGAACAAAATATGGATTTTCATAATGAACATTTTGCAATAACCAAATTAGGACTAGGAGTTAATTTACATGATTTTTCAATTCTCAATAAAAGCAAAACGAGATATTCTCTTACCATTCAGCAACAATGACTGGAATATAATTAGTATATGATTTAATATTAATATAAAATTGAAATATACATGCAACATCGTTTAAATTACAACTGAATTAACTTGCTGTGTGTCCAAAGGTGATGCTTGTACTTGATCTATAGAGGTGGAACGTTCTGTTGTTGAAAGAGGTAATTGCTTCTCATCAGGCTGACCCAAATTAAAGGGAATTTTCATTGTCTTAACCCTGTGGCCAGCCCTGTAAACTTTGGCTGTTAAAACAGGTTTCCACATAAATTTACGTTTCCGACCCATTTCAAGGCAATGTAATAGCACTTATCCTAGTTTATGTATTGCTGACATGGAATGATCAGGAAGATTACAATTTCCAAATATGATAGGCATATTTCCACCAGGCTAAAACAGAATAATGTAATTCTATGGGCTGAAAAAGTTTGTGCCCTTGACTAGGATTGGCTGAAGCAAAGTGCATCCTAGCAGCAGTATTTTTAGTGCATTTTAATGTATGTTCGACACTTTATCATTCAGTGATGTTTTTTATTTTTCTGAGAAAGTTATATCTATGGAATCAATTAGTTATTACCTACTGTGTCTAAAAAGCAAAATGAGTGATACAAGGAGAGGAAAGACTTATGTCTTGCTGAATTCAGGGCTGTTCAGTGAAAAGAATTTGAATAGAGGTGCAGACTGACAAGTGATGGGGGAGGTAGTTACAAGATTTCAAATTTTGATAAAAGCTGACATGAGCTTTAGACCAATCATGGAAGCCTGGAGGTCCCGGGGCCTAGGCCCATGTGGGGCATGCTGAAATTGCTGATACTGAGTGATGAGCATCATTGTCTGTCAAGAATTAAGGTGTTCATGTATCTATCCCCAACTTCATTAGATAGCCCGAAGTTGGTTTTTCTTCAGATATGGGTTATTTTGACAATATTGATTTTCAGGTTTTTTCCCAAGGATATGGTGGCATGGTTGAATTTGGCTAAGAAAACACTTCAAACAAACAATTAATCAATCAATTAATCAACCAATAAATGGCATATGAAATGCTAAGGCAATATACAGAGAGAGAACCAAACCTTTAGTTTGGTAACAATATATAATAATTAGGACTGTACATTGGTTCTCAATATACCGTTTATACTGGTACAAGGATAATGATACGGGTATTGATAATCGTTATGTACTAATAACGGTACACTAAACAAAATGCAGATGGCGTTTTTGACAAAAGACACGCGTGATGCCTAGATGTTTTAGGTGCTTTTAAAGAAAATTGTACTCTGACTGTAATTGCACAAGCAAGAATTTGAAGTTATAATAAAGATTTGTTCAATAAATTCAATATACTTTTGCCATTATTATAGCTTATCATAGGTATTATAATATTGTTTTATTTGTTCTGACTGACATAATTTAATAATAAGTATCATGATAGGTATCATATTTACTGTATCGTAATAAGTATCGTATCAATTTGAAGATAAAGGTGTACAGCCCTAATAATAATACTTGTAATGGTGCATACAGATTGTTTATATTTGTACGCAAAATTATGTAAACCATATTCACAGCTTGCTGTGGCCTGTCTACTAAATATTGAAATAAACATCATACATTGCAATTGCATTAACTCAGCATTTCTTAAGAACTACTCATCCAAGTAAATTCAAATTTTAGTGTATTGTCCATAAGGTTGTTGTTCACCAAATATCATGGTCAGTGTGGTTTTAGTGATTCAGTGCTCAGGACAACCAAATTATGTATATCATGGAATAATGTAATGGCTGTGAAACAAACGTAATAAAAATATTAGACTTTAACAAGAAAATTCTGTAATTGTAGACCACAACACTGGTTTATGTGGGGATAAAATAAAAAAACTTTAGTTGTGTAAATAACTGTCCAGAACCATTTCTGCTTATTGCCCTAATAATTGCTTAATACGATGATTTCAAAGTCAAACTCCATGAAAACCAGTGAAACCTGAATAAATACAGACTTTCATCGGAGCATGCTCATGTTGAAAATTCCGAGTGTCCCCTCCTGGTCTAATTTCTCAAAGATTCATTGAAGATGAGTTTCATATATTATGTCGGTGAGTTTTACCAGGACCATAGAAATATTTCTAAAAGCATATGAACAATGATGAAATGTTCCAAACTTTCACTAATTTGGATGATGGGGCTGGGTGAAAATTTATAATAAATTTGACTGTCAGTTCACATATCATGTTAATAAAGATTCCTTATCCTTGTAATATCTATATAGAATAGGTACTTTTTCACAGGTATATACCTAGATAGATAACTGTTAGGTCTATACTTAAAAAATATGAAACCTCATTAAAATAGCAAATATTATTATTTTCTCTATTCGGCTAATAAGGAAAATCGAGGGGAAGGGATTATAGTGAATGCATACGAAAAAACTGAGCAAATGGGCGGTCTGGACCTAGTAGAGACATGGTCTGTATGTCCTATTAGGAACTTCAAAGGACAAGTGTGCGTAGACCATATGGTATACGACACATCTGGTACCACAAGCTAAAAGCACATGTATTCTATTTGGATAACCCGCAAGAAAGCAGTAATGCATGAATCTTCTCAATAGTAATTGGCACTTAATTCTCGCTTGTTGGCCCTAATTGTACTTATTTCTTAGTGGATGTCTCAAACCTAATTAAAAGATATTCCAAATTGCAATTCAATCAGACTATAAAGCCTAACCTGGGCGCCGATTACAAAAAGCCACCTAATTTGCACTCTTTTATAAGATGGGGGGGGGGGCTGTGGTTAGCACAACATACCCCTCAATAAAATAGCTTTGCTGGTATGACAACTGACCACAAGTTCTTTAATCAGAGTCCAATAAACAAAACATGAGTTAAGGGGGTTTCACACATAGCCGGATCAGACGCCGGAGCGTCCCGGAGTAACATTTTATTACCTCCGGTGGGTTCCGGGATCAAAGAGCTGTTAAATGTCAACAAAAAATAAATGTTTGACGATGTGTACACGATGTCAATACGGTCTCAACAAGAAGCAACACGGAGCTAACACGACTGTCCCGTTTAGAGTGAGGAGTGAACCGGATTTTCACGGTGCCTTCGCGTGGATCTGTTGTGGCTCTTTGTACTCTCCGGCGTTAATGGCGGCGAAATATTCATGCCCGGTTGACGCCGGATGTAGCCGGAGATATGCCGTAGTCAATACGGAGATTCCCGGAGATCGGCGGAGTATATTGGGAGTCTACACGGATCTACACGGATCTACACGGACCAACACGGATTTAACTATTCCGGGATCTCCGGCATGAAAAATTAAACATGTTTAATTTTTTTGCCGGAGTCCCACGGTGTTACCGGACAATGCCGGACAATGCCGGACAATGCCGGACAATCCCGGACATGAACAAGATGTCTATACGCCTTTCCCCGGAGTATGCGGGAGTATTCCGGAGTTGTCCTCCGGGACGCTCCTGCGTCTGATCCAGCTATGTGTGAAACCCCCTTTAGAGTCCTGCCCCGAGTCTGCTAGTCCGGGACCGGGGTCCAGGACCGGATCCAGTCCGCGTTTTATAACGTACCATCTGGAATGACTGAAGAACAGGCAACGGAATTTGTCCCTAAAGATCTTAGAAATGACATAGTACATGTTAAAGCAATATCTTACAATCTTGCAGTCTGTATATAAATATATTGATTAAAACTTTAATTTATAGCCAATTATTTAAATACTACCCAAAGGTAAAATTTGCCAAAGCTATCCTTCTTGAGTTATGAGAGTGTTAAGAACAAGTATTTTAATCCATTTAAATTCGACTTTTCACCTAAATTAGTGTGTACCTTGGCTTAGAATTGTCATGTAAAATGGACTTAAATGATCATATGATGATGTCGAATTTGAGAGGAATTTCTATGAATTCTAGAGATTATGATAGGGACAGTTGTTTTCATTTGGGTGCATGGGTTCTCATAAATCGAGAGGGATAGTTTTGGAAAATTTGTCATCTGGGTAGTTAATAACATATATCATATATTAAAACAATATAAGAGTGGTTGGTGCAAACCCAAGCGAAATGTTTTTTTTTTTACCTAGGTGTGACAAATTTAGGAACTAATGCCATTAACTTCTTCCATGAATATCAGTAGAACTAAAAAGAAAAGAAAAGAAGTTTACATTTATATAAAAATTATTTGAACTGTTAATCATCCCATATATCTTATTAATATATGATATATTGTATGCTCATTCTTTATAAATGTATGATGATTATGAATGTAATTATTAATTTTACATTTTACATAATTATAATGTATACATTATAACATAAACCTAAAACAGCGCACCTCCCCATTACAAGGTATTCTGTGCTTTCTCCGATACAGGAAATAACGATATAAATCTAGCAAGTTTAAAATCCATCTATTTATATTTTAAAGAATGTAAACACTACAAAAAGGAGTTATTTAGTTAGACTATTGCAACCATAGGTTAAAATGACACAATTTGGAGTAAAAAAAGGTTTAAACCTCCTCCCTTAGCCTAGTACAATCATTACAGTGGTCCCAGCAATAAATTTAAATTTGTCACCCCCCCCCCCCTCCCATTAAATATATTTTCGTCTCTGACATGCAACATCAAAGGATAGGATGGATCATTGACCAGGCATGGTATTCCAGGCCAGCGCAGCATGAAGCTGGGCTAGAAAATCTCATAAATACCACAGTTATTAACATGATGACACCCATGATGACACCAATGGTAAGGGAACCATGGTCTGGGTGAACGGGGCAATTTACTGTTATAAAAAAAAACTGCTATAGATATTGAATTACCCAGATTTTTACAAATTATTATTAGCTATTATTATGGTGACACTGAAATTATTAGAGATGTTAGGGAAAGCATACAATTTCAACATTACCATTTTTAACTATTATCTAACAAGTTCTTCTGCATAGGTAATCCTACACTTATATGTTAATAATTAACCTGTCAGCATTTTTACAACTGAAATACAGTCTTGTGAGCCAGAGTGGAACCCCACCGTGCTGACCTCTGGTGTATTGCTACGTAAATAGGCCGATTTCATTCTGAACCATGTTTTTGTTTTGGAAATGACCCTTCATTTATGACAAGCTCTTAAAAATTTAGCCATCAGACAAATACAAAAAAAACAATATGTACCTATACACAATAAATACAAGGGGGAAAAACTACGAAAAAATTAAACCAGCTGCTCCAGAATTAGGTGTTCTTGGCCACCTCGGTCATATCTTTGATAGGTGTGTACCCCGATTTTTAGACCTCTGACACTACTGCATTTAAATGCTTGACTTCTTTGTAGTGGTGCCTTTTGGGGATAGCTAGAATTATAGTAAATTAGGGTAAAATGTGAAAAATTCTAATTTTCTCAAACATCCATATCTCAACTACTATTATACTTACATACTTACATATATATTTAGCTGTAAAAATGTCTTATTCATAGTAGTTACAGTTTCAAAAGTTCATTTAGGCATTTATAAATATGAAAGAATTGCTAAAAATTGTGTTGTTTGCTACAGTCCATAATATCCTGGTACTGCAAATATATTTGAATAATCAGTGCATATTATCATTTTTTTTTTTTATATCAGACATACAAGCATGTATAATGAAGGGAAAATGTGTAAAATTCATATTTTCCGTTTCTACTACTACTTTGCATTAATACATAAAATTTAGCTTTCAAAATATTTAATTAATACTGCTTTCACTCTCAAGACTTTAAATTTGACATCTATATGATTTTTCATAAAAATGAAAATTTTTGAAAAATGCTTAACAGTGGACTGTATGCATATAAAACATTAGATTGAAAAAAGAAATATATATAATTGGCAAAAAAATATGATAATTGACAGAATTACATTTAGGCCATAATCCATTTGTTTAATTTATCCAATTACCGAGGGTATCCTGCTGCAGCATTCTACTATTATAATGCATCTATACAACCAATGCAAGGTCAAGGTTTGAACTCACAACCTCTGGTCTGTAGGGTCTAGCCACAATGAGCTAAAATTAGCTCAACTTCAGAACTGCCATCTGTAGGCGACAGGGCAACCACCCCCTGGCTCACACAGACTGTGTGACTCCCTGTTCTACAGCATTTTGACCATACTTTGCATCCCCTAGGGGATGAGCTGATATCCCTTGACTCAGTATGTACAGTGCGTCAAACCCTAGTTAAATTACTCTTGTAACAGTGCGTCAAGATGTGTGTCAGGTGTAATAAGGGTAACCCATTTACTTATAGCAGTATAGTGACCTTAATCTATTTTTTCAAGGTCACATATATATATACCACTTCAAAATTATTATTTTTAATTAGATGAGCTTAACATATAAATGTTACTATTTAAGGGGTCTGCAATCTGCATTTCCCAACCATCAAATTGTCTCAAATTGGCAAATCAGAAGGGCTAATGGGGGGGGGGTGGGGGGGGGGGGGGGGTTTACCCCGAAGGGTGCAACAAATTTATTGGGATCGCAAATCTGAAGAACCGGAAGTAGCAACAGATTTAGATAAATCTGATATCTGATCCAGTGTACTCGAAACTTGGGTGGTGATCCACTGAAGGGTTGCTAAGATATTTCCAGACCTTTTAATTTGCTATTTACCCAAAACTAACATTTTATAACTTGGATTGGTTCTGCGGACTATAACTTGGATTGGTTCATCCATGGAGGTATACATAGTACTTGGCCAGATTAATATTCATGAACAACCTTGGGTCAAAGTTTCAGAATTAAAATCATATCTCCATTAATACAAACTAGCAAAACCCGTAACAATGTACAATGAATGCATCACATGCAGTTTGAACAGATAAACGTACAGTATAGATCATCTTGCTTAAAGTAAAGAGAGCCATTAGTGTCTATATAAAATGGATTTACGCAATAATTTTAAGACAGCTAATTTCGTTAGTTGAATTCTACACAAAGGTCTGAGTTTCCTTCAAGAGCCTTAATTCTACTTGCAAGCATGGTCGTTAGGGAGCTCAGCCTCTTTCTGGTTTTTAATTTAATTTATAACGGAAAATAAAACAACAAATTTAGGTTAAAAGGAAACCAGACCTTAGCTCCCTTGAGAAATACGCGTAGAAGGTCCTGGCTAAGCGGGAAGGATATCAAAGGATTATCCAGGGATAAATCTAGAACAGAACCAAGATGGCTGCCGGCATTAATTTATACTAGCAAAACCCATAACAATGTACAATGAATGCATCACATGCAGTTTGAACAGATAAACATAAAATGGATTTACGCAATAAGTTTAAGACAGCATATTGTGTTAGCACCTGTAGTTGAATTCTACACAAAGGTTTTATTATTTGTATCTTTTTTTCTTGTCACTTTATGTCACTAATTCAGTATGGGACATAGAGACACTGTAGCTCGATATATAAAAAGTTATATTGAGATGTCTTATATACATTGTACACTAATCAAAACTTGCGGGTCTCTTGAAATGGAAAATACGGCGTGAAGCAAGGAGGTGTTTTATCGCCTCTTCTTTTTGGAGTTTATGTAGACAATTTGTTATCAACTTTGAGAACTTCCTCTTATGGTTGTCACATTGGGCCTTATTTCATGGGCGCCCTTGGATACGCAGACGATTTGTGTCTCCTCAGTCCAAGTATACATGGATTACAAGTGATGGTGGATATTTGTATCAAATATTCTGAGGGACACAATGCCAAATGCCATCTGTTGCGTTTTGCTCAAACAGGCATTGCCAAAAAACCAAAATGGATATATCTGTCGCTGGTAGTACAATTACACCTGAAGAATCCATGGTTTACTTAGGTCATACAGTGAGTTCAGATTTGAAAGATGACATTGATGGTATTTACTCCAAATTTTACAAACAATACAATGTATTTAGAACACGATTTGTTGGAGTACCTTCCTCTATTAAGAGTCAACTATTTATATTGTTTTGCTCTTCACTCTTTAGCATTCAGATTTGTGACCTGACAAGAACTGAAAAAATACAAACTGCATGGAGAAAGTGTCTACGAGACGTGTGGCAACTTCCCTATAGGACACACTCTCGCTTGCTGCCATCACCATTGTTAAACTTGTAAAAACTCGTCTAAGATCATCTCTATCACAGCAGAACTTGGAAGTCATTGATGTTAATTGCTGTTGAGAGGAAGCTTACTCTGCACTTGCAAAGAAACAAAGATGAGATCATTGATAGACTGGCAAAAAAAAAACCAAAGAACTGAGCCATCTTCTGTTACTGTGAATGGTTAGACTACTATGAAACTGAACTCAAATGACTTGATGCTGAAACATATATCATGCCGTGGCACCTTCCAAATCCATGCAAAAGTTTCAGTTTTAACAGTTTATAAACATTTGTATAAATGTATACCCCACAATCAGTTGTATACCACATAGAAAAGCCATGTGGTATAGCCTATGTGGTATACATGTGTATACTACATGGCTTACCTTACAAGGATGGGAAATGTATACCACATACTTCTATGTATGGCAGGCCAATGACAAAAAATCACTTTTTGCAGCTAAGCGCTTCGCCGTTTAAACTAGCGCCGCCACTTTAAAACAATATTCGGAGTCACAATTTTACCACCATTCAAAAGATAAAATTGTCAGCTCCCTAAAAAAGTTTAAATTTTTGAAATCGGACAAGAATTAACGATTCCAGGAGCAAAAAACATAACAGAAAGTCAATGATCTGTTCAGTCCACAGATACAAGCTATTGTGTGGCTGTGTTGCTATGGGCAACGCCACAGGAGCGTCATCGCTTCAGTAATAAATCTAATAATACTGAACAATAAAACATTTTCTATCCAAATCTAGTATAAAAAACAATTCTGACAAGAAATATTTAACAACTGGTTTGTAAATATCATTTCGTAATTTTTTTTATTAATGTGAAAATGTCCCAGAAAGTTTTGAGGTGATGACGTTGTTGACAGTTATGCAATGCTCTGATTGGTCAATGGCAAAAATTAATATTCATGAATTTTTTCTATACTACATGAATGCATAGCCAGACAGCTCAACTAAAAGTGAAAATTGTGGGGTATAAATAAGACCCAAGTGGATATGTGGTATATTTTTATATTCCCTCACTTGTGGACAGATTGGCTTCAGAATTCACTCGTGGCTAACGCCACTCGTGAATCCTGGCCAATCTGTCCACTCGTGGGGAATATAAAAAAATACCACATAACCATTGGGTCTTATAATAATACTGTAACTATATCCAGAATGTTTTCAGGTAGACACGTATGGCTGATAATTGCTTCATTTTGTGCCCCCGATTAGCTGTAAGAAATATGGACTATATCGTGTGGTAATTTTAATGTGATGTTTGAGACTATATTGGTCACTTTGATAACTTTAATGTGGTGTTTTGAGTGGACATGCTCACTCTGATGATTAGTTTCCCATAGTTAATAACATATAATTATCCAGAATGTTTTCAGGTTAGTATGGTTAGCTAATAATTGTTTCATTTTGCACTATCAATAGCTCGGTGTAAGATACGGTTTATTAATAAATTATTGACCAGTCTTGACTCATTATTGGTGTTATCAACATCATTATCATTCAAATTAGCTCATGATGCTAATGATTCTGAAAGTGAATTATAGAAGTGAATGAACAATCAACATTAAAGCCATTGAAAATAGTCCAAGCAAATATAGGCTATGGTGGTGCAACTAGATAGGGGCCCAATCCCTGTGAGTGCCACAAGGCCCAGAATGGTCCCAGTCCGCCCCTGATTTAACTCAGGGCTTTTCCCAAGCCAGCAACTGGCTGTTGCCCTGGTAACCAAGAATGCAGTCAAGGCTTACTTCTCAATACCCAATTTTGTACAGGGTTTTGGGCTTTCCTAAGAACAAGTTTCAGGGCAGTATATCAAGCGGTTGCCAAGGTTACCATTGCTGCCCCTGGCTCCCTCTGGCAACAACCGGCCATAGTCTACACTTACATAAGCACAATTAAGTAACAGTCTCAATAAATACTTATTAATTACTCGTGAGCATGTGATAGATGATATCCCACAAAGCCACAATATAAGTTAAATGTAAATATTCATAATATAGATATAATTTACCCAAATATAGTAGTACTATTTGGTATCTCAGGTGATAAAGCATTTGCACAGGGCATCCCCAAGGAGGGTGAAGGACGCATCTCCTGCCCATCGTGTGAGAGTCTCATAAGAGAAGAGTGGGGTCCTAGAGAAGGGTCCAGTGAGAGTGAGACTGACCACCTACAGACACAGTCACTGGTCGACCTACCAAAGACAGCTAGGACACCAAGTAAATCGGGGTGCAGTCTCCTTGTCGAATGCGGCCCTGATATTTCTGCAGGGGGCCCCATGCAACTTTTCTGAGATCCCAGACATATCCACCTGCACCTCAGCAACTACTCGGTTGGATCTACTTGGTTGATCCAACAAACTCTTGGTGATTGGTGCAACATTCACCTAAATTTTTTGGTGAAGTCATCACGGGGCATGGGTAGGAGACATGTACTTCTGCCTCCTGGGGCATTCCCGGCATCTCTTCTTCTTGAATGATGCCCCATTCACCGATCGACAAATGATTGTTCAATATCAAATCGGTCCAAATTTTTCAATCGAATTTGAAGTTTCCATCTTTACTTATGTTGTCAAAATTTAGGCACATAAAACCTGGATGCTTAATGCACCTAACAATTTTCAATAAATAATTTCCAAAATGGTTGGCCTGAAATGAGTCTAGAATCTTTACTTTAACTTAATATATCCCAATTTCACAACCAAAATATTTTTTATATATATGCAAAAATTCATGTTAAAAGATACAAATTAAATTTTTCAACTGAGGCAGTTCTTTCAGAATGTAGTTGCTTATCAACATTATAAAATAGAATTCCAATTCCAAAGGTGTTGTGAGTTCCTTCATATTAATCATGATGGAACTGAAAGTATATTGCACACAGACAGAAACAGCTTGCAACAGAAACCATCAGAAACAAAAAACACTATTTCAATACACAAATTTGAATACTGGACTGGTACTTAAATATTTTCACTGGGTTGCAACCCAGGGAGAGGAATTAATTGTATTAATGTTAATTGCAAAAATGAATGTGCTGAATGAATGTTGGTTGTGTTAAATGTATGTCACTGTAGAATTTATTGGTCTGAACAAATCCTGTGAAAGTCGCTGGCAGTCCACTCATCACCACGTGCACGCCTGATGCCCACTGATGGACGTGGAGTTCTCCCAAATCCTTCGCAAGGACAGCAACACTTTTTTCTAGCCTTTAAGAAACCAGTAGTTTTTCTCTTTATGTCCTGTACTTCCTTCAGGGTTCCTTGTAATTTTACATAGAAGTAGTCTCGTGTTTCGTTTATTATCTGCAAATATTTCATGTAAGTCATAGGCCTTTCTAGTGGCAGATTTCAGAAAGAGAAATTCAGATTATTCACATGCATTTGTTGCATTTTCTGCTATAGATACTTCATCAAGCTACATCTCAACATCTTTAGTGAGGCATTCGATGTCCTGGATATATTACTCATGCTAATGAGCATACTATTCAGTCTCATAACTGTATCACAACAAATTATAAACAAGTGACACGGAACAACAATTGGCAAATTCATTTTAGCATTTAAAAAACTGGGCAAAGAATCCAGCTCGAACCAATAAAAAATTTTCGAGCCCATAAAAATTTTTCAAGCCCTTAAAAAATGTATTCCTTATCTCTTCACAGGAGGTGCACAGAGGCTTAATTACTGCTTAGTCAGCTCATATGACCAGCAGATGTAATGAGCACCAGTTAATAATATCTGTCTGTTTCCATAAATGAAGGCCATCAACACCAGCTTTATATTTATATAACATCTTTATATACATCAGAATGTAAATAAAATATACAATAAAATACATTATGGTACACTTTACATCTATAATACACTGTACAAGACAGTAAGAACAAGATTCGAAGCTAAACAAACATTAAAGGGGAAATATTGTTAATTGCAATTGATGATACAGTAAAATGGCAGGTATGTATTACTGTAATGCTTAAGTAATTTTTGAGAGTTAATATTTGAATTGCAATCATGCTATGTGTACCTGCATCTTGAAATACATCATTGTATTTTGTAACTTATCTTACATATAAAATGCAATTTTCATATCAAAAGCTTAAAGCTTGGCAAAAGCATGCAACAATTTAATAAAATTGCAATTGATTTGGCATTGTAAATGCATATAAAACCATTATATAAGAAATGATTAAGACAACTGGGTATACATCAGGTAAATGCGAAATTACATATCGAAACATGTAAACTGATGGTTAAAAAATGTATCATTGAAATGCCTTACTAACTCGTAATAACCATCGTCAATTGCAATCGACAATTCATAAAAGTATGCAACTCACTAGTAAGCCATATCACAAGTTTCACAAATGAATAGCATGGTGATTTATGATATTATAATAAACCAGATTAAAATAGAAATTGTCTCAAAATTAATCTTTGATATCACATAGCACCTTATATACAATCAACTTAAAGATTACATCACGATCATCGTCTAAATAAAAAACTTACACCAACCATAGTTGTATACTCAAAATTAATAGCAATTTTTAATTTAAGGATTGATAACTTGTCATGTGACAATATTAAAACATTATGACCATACTGGACATATAGGATAATTCCAAACAATTAATGTGTATTCCATAAATGTGATAAATTCCATTTTAATACACTTGGCACATTATCTATCACATGTTGACAACTTTACAGGTCTAAATTTCAGCATATACAAGCAATGTGTCATTCTGATTTTGGCTTATGATATAATATTTGACATTAAGTGGTTTTTAATTGATTTAAACATAACTGACTTGGCTGATTTGGACTTCGGGAGTTTCCTCCTCAAAGACGAGGGTTTTTTTGACGGGTTGATCGGGTTGTGGGGGTGTTTGCGGCGGGGCCGTTTGGCGGGGAGATCGCCGAGGGGTACGAGGGGGTGGCTGGGGTCGTGGACCATAATTATGACCATGACTTTGTCCATGATTATGTTGGATGTGATTTTTAGGAGCGTTATTCATTGGTGCAAGGTCAGGAGATGAATCTGGTGCAAGGACTAGATCGTGGGTTGTAGGTGACGGGGTCGTTACAGGGACCATTTCTTGGTCGTTTGATTGATGTCGCTGGCTTAGCATCACACGGTCTACTGAAACAGATCTCATTTGAGCACCTCCTCTTGGTGATCCCATACTCTTAGAGCTCCGAGATCGACCACTAACATCATGTCCATTCATCGACGCATGTAACGTTGCATCCATGTCGCTTCCATTCATTGTTCTTTCTGATGCTGAGGAATTTCTACCCGCATCTTGAGGTCGTGACATCCTAGCGGGTACATTTACTCTTGTATTGGACGTACTTGATTTACTATGAGGTGACAAGCGCGTTGGTAGTTTATTAATCGGCGTATTTCCCTTTATTGCACTTCCATTTTGACCGAACCCAAGGTCACCTAGACTTTTATCCATCAGTTGAGAGTCATTATAATTAGGCGTGTGGGCTATACTGTGATGTTCACCACTGAATAAGTTATCCGCATCTTTATGACTGGGATAAACTCCCTCCTGACTGAAACTTTGGTCCATATAAGGAATTCTGTTCGTTGACGGCGACTCATAACTGTTCACGGATCTCGTATCAGTCTCCATCTTGTCTTGTGAAAACGACCGAGATAACCGACTACTGTCTGGACTGATGTCCATCAGAGAAGAGTCTGAATTCCTACGTTCGTGCCGGCGATATCTTTTCGCCCCTGGCACTGAACTTTGACTAGATAACGACGATCTCGAATGACCTTTCTGGCTGACCTTGAGAAAGTCTGGCAGTTCAAGGTCGGCAGCTGTAAGTCCTCTTTGGTCGTCTAAACGATGGCTTTGGACTTTAGTTAAGAGCTCAAAGAATCTTTCCTCTGAAAATATAAAAGACACAAATAAGTAAAACTGATGAAATGTAGCAGGAAGCCCACCACTAAGAATATGGTAGCATTGTGGTACATATTGCTTTCCTTTAATCTCAGTATACTTAAGAAGCTGCCATGAGCATCAAAGATGATTAACTTGCTATTTCAGTGAGCTGATCTTGTGTAAAAAAAACTTTTCTTTTACATATGTAAGATGTGATAACGATAACTTTGAACACGGCACATTCCAAAAATTTTTTTAATGATGAGATGATAAAGCTTGGAGCCAATACCATATTAAACATTTAACCCATGGGTGGGGGGGGGGGGGGGGGGGTCTTTGACCGTCTTTCACAGTATATCAAGATAAACTTAGCAAGTAAGGTGCTCACTATGATTGAATCAAGCTTATGATTGAGTGTGAAATCTTATATATAGTACCAATTTATGGCTTAAATCCCATTTGGTGCACTTAGCCACTTACGCTCAGGGTCCTTGCCACCACGTCTTGTAGGATGTGGGACCACCTGTTGTTGCTGCTGCCCTCTGGTGGTATCTTGTACAGGATACGGAACGCCCCCTTGTGAACTTGGCCGAGGCTTGGTGGCTTTTATTCGAGCGTCCTTCTCGCCCAACGAGTTGCGTCTGATGAAGCTGAAGATGCCAGAAGTGCGATGTTCATCGTGTGAGCCTTTGCCCCTCTCCTCATTCTATAAGTTAGTGCACAAGTATCTACGTTAGTGGCGGTCAGCAAATCAAACTAAATCAAATTATTGTGTAAGGTATCTTAACTAAGGCAATGCTTCTTTAAGTTTTAGCTTCTCGGGTCATCCGATATGATGAGAAATGTACCGACAAAAAAATAAAATAACCATGTCCTAACGTTACTTATTATAAAATGTAATTTAATTTCTGAATTTTTGACTGACTGATTAAAAATTGCTTTAAGTGGATCCTAGAAGCTAAAGATCACATAAGTGTAGTCTTAAGTACAGTCAAACTAGATCATAACAAAGTTTGAATGACAAAGTAGCCCAGAAGAAATTGACCTGATTGTAACACATCATGCTAGTCATTTCATGGGATACCGAAAGTGACACAATTAACTCAGTGAGGTAAAACTAATAAATTTCAATCATAAATTAAAATTACTATCTATAACTTTCAATTATAAATTACTATGGTCAAAGTTTGTTATATGACAGAAGTTGACTGTCAAATAATAAAAGGTGTCCACAGGTCTAAAGTACTGAAACCCAGCAATAGACTATAATACTTGTCTATTATGTATACAATTAGATGTGCCATTACAATCGCTAAAAGGTTTGATGTATATAGAAACGGTATCACTGAATTGCGATGAAGTTGAAGTATAATCTACAAAGACTTGTTGATACCCAAATGATTCAATTGAGGTAATTTTGGAAATTAATACAGAAAGTGACATAATGAAGCATCACAGGATATTATGGCAAGTGCACAACTTAAGCTTAACTAGATTCATATAATTATAAGGTATTATTACGAAGTATCTTAAAAATAAAAATGCAATCTTAGATCAGTTGATTAAGCACTAAAAAGCAATGAAACGGTGAAGAACATGCAAAAGATCTAGTCTAAAACTTACGACAGGACTTATGTATTGATTGAAAACAATTAAAGACATTTAATTTATGATTATTTATCGAGTGTATACCTTTTTCTCTGGGTCTAGAACTCCTAACTCGTCAAAATGCGGCAGATTTTCAGGATTTGACCCCAGAAGGTCATTAATAACCGTTTCTTTTCCTGTTATTTCACACGTTTCGAGGCGGTCCTCTGACGTTACAGATTTGCTTCTCGGCAATGGAGGTTTCCCTCGGTGATTACCAAAACCACCCCATTCTGAAATTACAAAAAATAATAATTTTGAATAAAAAAATTTGGTCGTTTACCTAAAAATAGTTCCTGTCAAAGGTAATTGTTATATGTTAGTAATTACCAATTATATTATCTACTTATAAATATATACTAATTTATAGACTACTTAATCAGTAAAAATCTATGCTACTATGTCATGTTAGAATACAAATCATAAAAGTTTACTCTCTGTAGGCAACTAAAAAGAATTGCATATTATGTGAGTTAATGTCATTAACATGTAGTTAGCTTTAAACAGTTAATATCATTAACGAACCTTGGATTTACAAAAAAGATCTAATAAGTTTAAACATGTTATGTTATCAGAATTGACATATATCATGTATACTGGCACCAAGAGCCAATGAAAAGCATGCCATTCATAAATCTCCTAAGTTGAGTAAAAAAGCACGACCACCACCACATGAAATATCGCCATAGAGACAAACACAATCACAACAATAAACAAATAGTAATTATTAGCAATGCACACACATCGAAAACATTTTCATTGCAAATACTTATGACATAAGACAATTATTTACCAATTCTCATAAACCATCTTTTTTTAAATTAACCCATAAATCAAGGTCGGCCATATTTCAATTAATTAAAACAAGCAAAAATACACAAAGCATGTCCTTATTTTCAACACAACTTTTCCTGTTATTACCTTTAAACCATCTTTTTTTGCCTTCATAATAAATCAATTAAACACTGTTAGTTGTTTTCATATTAATTATAATATAACATCATATTATTTAATATTTACAGGGATTATCAATCTCGTGTGACTCGTTTAAAAGTGTTTATTAATTTTTTTCTCTCAGTTCGAAGTTACCTACCAGCAAAATCTTCAGATGATTGGATCAGAATTCTTTGATTGTCAATAGCTGACACCAATGACTCCATATCTACTATGTGACCAGTACTTGCCTAAAAATGGACAAAAGAAACCTTAGTCAGACACAGAGACAACAATCATACAAGTCAAAAGTGTCAACACAACCCACATTTCCATTATAGCACAAAAACTGCATTGTTTCCAGTTGCATCCACAATAGTAAGATCAAGTCATGACAATTAAATCACATCTCTGAATGTGAAATTTGAATTTATTAAAGTTCTAAAACTTCTCGATGAATTTCTTCAGTGATATTAAGCAGTAGCATGGTGGCTCCATAGTTAGTTTTATTCGAGTCTGCTAGATAGCTAAAATACTGTTCTTTTAAATCTGTATCTTGTATACTCATATCAATTTACTACTGGTGTGACAAATTGGTCAACTCTGACCTTTTAGTATGTAAATAAAATATCTTCATTTATTCATACTTCAAGCGCTTACATTTAATCAATTTTGATGCTAATAATAAATTTATAATATTACAACAAACTTACATTTTGCACGACCATGGTATCGACCTTGAAGCCATATTTGTGTAAGACAGGCTTCAAGACATCTCGGACACAACGACCTGGTTTTGCTTTCATTCCGATGACTTTCCTGTTAGGTAGATCGATCCGTAATAAGACTCGTCGTTCGAGTCTGATTTCTTTTGAACCCATTGTGGAAATGTCTTTCGTAAGATCAAGAGGCTGAAATGGAGAAAAAATTAGGCAAATGTAATGATGACATGATAGGATATTAATTATATTGTTATCTTTCTGTGCATCCCAGTGCTACGCCAAATCTGCTTAAAATTGTCAGAATGTGGTCATCATATCAGTGTTAGCTTATATGCAGGTCTGGTGTAAGATATCGGTAAAAATGTTGTTACCGGAGATGACCTTGTGATAAATGACCTTGTGATAACTGAACTTATCTTTGCTCATTATAAATGTGTCCCATTGTTTTGGGCTTTGTCATACTGAACATATAGGCAGATGTAATGATAAGATGATAAAGCTTATATCCATTCATATAATCTCGCCTCCACAGAGACACCTGGTATCAGGTACCAGCAATAAAACATCTCATGAGGCATGAATTATTCATATCTACTTCATGAATTTTCTAAGCCAGGAATTATCCCTGGACTCACAAATATCTGTTCAACTTTCCAAAAAATTACCTTGTCCGAATGCAGGCCATACACATCCATAGAAGCCATGGCCATATTTCGTCTATCACAGAGTTTCTGAAGCGCAGTTCGGATCTGTTGACCAGGTTTAGCGTAAATCACAGTTGTTGAGCCGTCTGGCAACAAGACTCGACAGAATTTATTTTCTCCCAATCTCCCGCTACTGTGCCGCGATCTGCTCTCCTCTGATTTATTATCCTGAAGTGAAAATATCAAACACATATTCAATAAAACTATATAGTGTCAAATACTAGATCCCAAGTGCTCTTTGTTTTATAATAGCAACATTTTCAATAAATATCCAGATATGAAAAACCATATATACTTGATAGAAAATTGATGGTTAGAAAATTACTTTTTGTCATCATCCAGATGTTAGTTCTGGATTTGGTCTCTAGGTGGCACTATAAACTGAACAGTGCCCCCTGGTGTAAAGTTTACTATATGATAACTCCTGCCATCTAGTGGCTAATTATAATACATGTAACAACATCTGGTGTAGCCATGTTAATCAATTATTACAGGTCTTATGATGGTATCAAAGAAGTTCAATATGTTATTTTGAAGGACACTTACCTCTTTATTATTGTTATTTGTAATCTCCTTGCTGATGAGATTCAAATCCGGCAGATCAAGCGATCCTTTCGAGAGTCTTTTGTTGTTATCGAGGTCGGCATTCTCCACATATTTCTTCTCGAATTTTTGGAGGTCTCCTTCCGTCTGCATTTTAGCTAGCCTTTTCTCTGTTTTACCTATTGTTCAGACATTCACCACACTCATAATATATGCAAAGAAAGCACCACCGTACCATGCGAAAATTACAGCGAAACCCATTTATTAAATAATAAATGTTGATACAAAATTTAGCATTCAAGATACTTTTTTGGCCACCTCATAAAGTCCGTTGAAATTTGTTTCGTTTTAATGCATCAAATGGGCTTAAGGCATGGTAATGGAGGTGTTGGTAACCAATTCTATATTCAACAAGTCATAAATCATCTTATAAGGTCAAAAACACTAATAAATGAGTTTCGCTGTATACTCATTGAAATCACCATTACGAACAATGCAATCATCACAACATGAATTTCTGAAGTCCGTTACCCATAGAGCAAATAGCGTAATTGACCCTACGTGCGTAAATAGCACACCAAAAATCCTTAGATATCCACATCATACCCCAATTACATATGACAACATATATGACAACATACAAAGTCACACCAAAAAGTTATTTTGTAACTATTGAATTCTTACATGCATCTAACTTCACAAAAGTCAGCAATGATGTTAATTACTATGATAATTTAGTTAACTAATTAAGTGTCGTAGCTAATCATACAAAACTTTGAATGCTACTACAAAATCCGATCCCATCTTCGACTAAGTGGCATCAATAACAGTTTAATTTTGCATCAAAATCCAAAAGAATCTAAATAATTTTCTGGTGTGACTGTGCGAACCCCTCACAAGGCTTACAAATAGACAAAATGCAATCCGCACGACAGATTTACCAAAACCAAAACGCATGTGACATCAAAACGTGAGAGACACAGCATGCAGACAGCACAGTGCCAAGCAGGGCTGATAGTTAACGAGAAAATGTAATGCATGACTGCTATTAATACTTACTTCTCGCCCAGGGAAGCAAAGATTTCCTCCGTTTCTCTTCTCTGTCTCCATCGTCATTCGAAGATGTCACTGATCTGCTCTTTTTCAACATCTACATTACAAAATAATACGATCAAAATCAATATTTTATATGAAGCAAAAACAGGCAAACATTCAGAATCAAGGATAATTATTTAAGCAACACGCTTTTTAAATTTTCAGCTTCTCGGATCAGCCTATATGATGAGAATTGTGCTGACAGAAAATAAAATAACATGTCCCACTGTTATTTTAATATGAAATTTACTTTTGTTCTTGAATTTCGACCGACTGACCGACCTATTGCATATTACACTGAGAGAATCCGACAAGCTATAAAGAGCAAATAAATGTGGTATAAGCCATTCAAGTATTTCTTATCGTTATAATTAAGTACAATGTAGCATTAAGACATATAGTGTTTAATATTTTCAATGGTACTGATAAAGATTTTAGACCTATCATTATTCAAATTTTATTAAATAAAAAGCTTTTTTTAATTTTTTCAGAAGAATAAACTAATGACTAATTAAATAAAATGTTCCATCACCAAAATAAAAATCATAGAAAATCAAAAAGTGACAATAACAGCAAAAATCTTAATCTACCTGAATCATCCAGCCCTTGTTACTATGGTGACCATTACCAATAGGTGTATTGTTCGTCTCCATCAAATCAACCTGTTGCCATGGCAACAAATCACCAAAAAACCACATGTTAGCAAAAAAAAAATCATCCCATAACCACAAATGAAAAACAGATTCAAACGATTGTGTGTTCATATCAGAACAAAATTGTAGTGCAACTTATTTCTATGATATCAGAACCAACCACCAGAAAATTATAAAATCAATTTACAGCGATTCTGTAGCTATGATAACCAAAAAGTGCGATAAAAACTAAGTGCAATGCTTCCACGGCAACTAAAATTCACCTTTTTTATGTCATCTTTGGCTTTGTCATCTTCTGTTATGCCATTATATGGAAGAGGCTTATTTTCCATTTCCGCCAAGACGCTCTCTTTGTAAACGTCTGATTTGAGGAATCGAGGATAACTATCAGTTTTCATCAATTGGAAAATCTGAAAGATAAATTTAATCAGGATATTACTTCATCTTTATAATATGATCAAACAGTATACAATTGAACCTTATTGCTATTTATCTCTATACTATACGAGGCTATACTGTGGAACCCTGCCATTAAGACCACTCTTAGAGTGTGCACATTTTACTAGTCTTTATGGCAAGGTGGTCTTAATACAAGGATGTGATTCACGTCCTTGGTAATACATTAGTAAGAATACACTAGGGTTAAAAAAATTATGGTCTTAATGGCGATGTATGCTTAATACTGAGGCGGCCAATTTATGATGAAAAATACGTACATTAGAGATGTAAATTTTACTTGAAAATATAGATTGTCCAGCTAACTGTGACTAATACGTTCATTAGAGTCCAAGAAGTTACAGTAACTTATTACATAGCCTCTTCATGCACTTCTTAGATAAACACTATTTCATGTTCATAACGTTTCAACAGGTACTTTCTTGGAAAACTAACCTGGGCCTGAGCAACTTCGAAAGACGGTTTGGGGTCATTTAAAGACTCCAGTGCCCTCTGTCGGGCATGACTGTCGACGTTAACGGGTTCGCTCCCCGAAACTGCCATGTGCCTATCATACATTTCTTTGGCTTTCCTTTTACGCTGAAATAAATAATTCAACATCAATTTATGAACAATTTGATGAAAGGTAAATTAGTGCAAGCAAACAAGTATTAAGAATCTAGAGCAATTGCATTTAATTAAATGCAATTGCTCTTAAATTTTTATTTTCTAATGACTAAGCAAACGACTGTCTAGAATCAGTATCATTACTAAGGATAAATATTCTTGTTTTACGATGAATATTTAACATCTTAAAATCCAAAAAATATGAAGTAGTTTCATTCTCTTTGACTTAAATTGGCCAATGGTGAAAATTTAACCTTCAGGCTCTCATGCATAAGAACTACAATTTCTTATGAAACTAAACAAAAGGGCCTTTTTGCACTAAGAACTATGTGTATAACAGTTGTACCAGTGCAAAACTTAATTTAAATTTCATTATCAAATAACTAAAGAGTCAATTAAATATATTTTACCTCATGAGAATCTGTGACTTTCTTGAGTTTCTCACACTCCAACCAAAATACAATATTCTCTTCGCTAAATTCCTTTTTAAGAAATTCCGTGAAGGTAGCGACGCCTGCAATGTCTTTGAGTAACTTGTCCAAACCAAGCGCCCACCTCGCGACTCGCCCGAGAGTCCCACCTCCAATGCCATTTTGGGTGACTTCTGATTGAACGCGGCCATTTTCTTTTGATTGGGTGATGCTAGTAATACTTGTAGCTCCTCCTAATTTACCCGATTTGCCGTATTCTACATCATTGACGACCAGCGACTGAAAACACAGATAAGAAAGAAATTCTTTAGTACTGATGATTTAACATCAAAGTGACTGCAAGGACCATGAAACTAGGTCTCTCATTCACTTGGATATATATAAAAAAAAAACATGATGCAAAATCCAACAACATACAATGACTGAGATACCGAATACCGAATAAAATAACTAATATATTGAAGTTCTCACAACCAAAAATGGTCTAGCAAAGTTAATCCATGGCACGCTGTCCAAACCAAGTTACAATAGACTCTCAATATGTCTTGTGCATTCTTAATGATATGCGTATATAATTTGCTATTATACACAGAGTTTTATTAATAATTTTCCTTTTGATAGGTGATCATCTTTCTTACAAGTCAAATGAAAGCAGACCAAGTTGACAAATTGTATCAAAATCTGTTTACTGACAGAGCAATTAAATTCAAACCTACCAGTGTATAATGGTCAATACCACAAAGATTAATATTCAGGCAACTCAACGTTTTCTGCCTTAGTCCTCTGCCCATATTTAGTGCAAGATATTGCAATTATAACCCATCTAATAAAACATAATCAGTCCAGTGTATTCTGTATTCACTCTAATGGTCACTTGTAGAATAAGACTACAACCTAGTCTTCAAACTTTATATAGCTGACATGCTTTGCAATTGACTCTGATCTTGGTCAATTGCAATCCATTTCCAATTTTAAAAAAACAATGAAGTGTGACTCTGATCATAGTCAATTGCAATCAGTTTCCTAAAAAAAACAAGGAAGTGTGAATGTACAATTCAGACATTATCTACCCTCATGGTACAATTCTTTTGATTGCAATCAACATGAAGGTTAAGATCCTAGACCGGATTGCAATCAGACCAGCTATGATCCATTTAATACTGCTATGACTTTGATCTATGAATGGGTGAATGGGGGTGTATTCATTTAAACCCTAAATGAATCTAAATCTTGTTATTTTAACTGAATATATCATTGAGACTTGTAAAATGAAAGTGATAACAATAGAAAGTACATTCAAATATCATAACACAACAAATTCTTGCTTGCGAAAAAAAAAAGTTTTGTAAGCATGAAGTCTATTACTGGAGAAAGTCAACAACATTTTCAGGTAAGTATCCTAATTTTCTGTAACATATGCTTCCAGATACTTTGATGGTTGTCATTTTGCAGCCATTAAATGCAATTATGGTGGGTCAGAATGACTCAAATATTTCTTGCTGAAGTCTCTTCTTGTGTGGCAGAACGTATTAGGTGACTTTTTGGAAATGTTTGTGATATTTTGGCAACTTTTCACCACCTTCATGATGGTATTTTGCGATCGGGACCTACCACGAAAACGTATAGATCATAGGTGGTGTCAGCAATGAAAATAAGTGTTTCCTCCTAATGGTCACTTCACATGCTATCCGAGGAGTTTCAGCAAAAATTAAGAAGACAAAGACATTTCTTTTCGCTTCTCTTACAACAATATCTTATTGTGTGTCTCCTACAAGGATGAATCAATTGTTATGTTAGCAACATTCTTCAGCATTTTTGAGGTTTTGTGTTTGAAAATTTATCACAAAAATGCTGCGGTTGTTTTAAACTGGTGAATGATGCAAGATTTAATACTTAAACAGGTTTTAGGTATTGCTAAATATAACTCAATCATTTTGGTATTAATGTATTATATTTGGGATAATGATGAATTCATATAAGACCTTGATCTAAAGTTGGATCAAAATTTACAAACTACACAACTATTGCAGCAGTTGCAGCAATTTATGTGTATTATACAGTGTATTGATAAGTATAAGAACCTGAGATTTATTTGAGATTAGACCCTCAAATTACCGTGAGTGTTATGCTAAGGTGATCAAAATAACGTAATCACACCATACAATTTCTAACCGTTAAAGTAATCGAGTATATAAATAAACTTTCGTGAAATTGAAGATAGTACTTCAGTCAGTAAACATTATAATAGGATTCACTTGGCAAGTATTGTTATTTGATAACCTATACTTGGTACAGTCACTTGATACGCTTCGAAACTTCTAAGTGTTATGATCACATCACTCATATTGTGTCACAATGTCGGGGTGTACACTTACAAATTTAGGTAATAAATTCTTCAATTTTCTGTATATTTGTGCTCTAGTGTGAAGAAAATACAGAAAGAGGCACACTTAAAATATGTCAAACAATTGAAACTCACTGGTGCATCCGCCATATTGGAAGATGGCCGCCTTTTGTGTTTTTACATCTACAATGTCATATATCACATCAGGGAGCAATTTGTATTCCTTCAACAAGTTATTGGAGCATATATTTCACACAAAAATCCTTTTTCGAGCCCCTATCATGTATTCATTTATTCAAAATCTGAATATCATAAATGCAAAAAGCAAAAAGGCTTAAAGAAGTAAGTGATCCACCCCTTATTGAAAATGAAGTAAACACCATATTTAAAAAAATGATGATTAATAACCACTTAAATCGGATTTGAATAACATCAAAATAACTCGCAATCTCATATTTAAGATTCACATCAGGTAAGCAACCGCATCCAGTTGGTCCCATATAAATCATGGGAGATTTCAATACGAAAATGTTTTTTTCAGTTAGCATTTAAAAACATGAGCATATTATGTGAAAGTGAAATCCTACATAAAACAGGATGGACCATATTTCATATTTAATATTATCATGATTATATATGGTGTATAATCTCACAAAAGAAGTTTGAAATGGCAGATTATTTTTCTTATACAGTAGTATCACCAAAAAGCCAACCAAATTTTGAAAGGAACTTCATTAGATTTTATATATAAACCACAATTAAGAATTAAATTTCTCACGCCTCAACTGTACTTAACAATTTTGAGATGTGATGAAAATCTGAAAATTACATCCTCGTCAAAACTTTATCCCCAATTCTTTAAACTTCCCTTAGGCTACTTCCAAACCTCACAACCATCAAGAACAAAACCTACATTCCTGTCTAAAAACTATCAGTTACGACAAACAGTCAAAATGACCATCAAAATTTATGCGTTGCAAAAAGCTGATGACCTCTCACGAGGAAAACTGACACGTGCCAGGTGTTAAGAGAAACACCTGTAATTAAGTGTAAAACACTTGTAATCAATTGTAACCTGACCTCTCAACACCTGTAATCATTTCGAGGAGCCATTCTCCTGCACCATCTGTCTGAAAACAGATTGATTGCTGCTACACATTCTTCAGTTTGAGAAAAGTTAAGAAATCTGTGTATGTGGAAACAGTTTACATTTGAAAACTAGATGCATCATCTTAAAACTTGCAATCATATCACCACGATTCTTTAATAATCTCATGGATTTTGAGCAAAAATATATGATTTAACTCTACTACTAAAACAATATATATTTTAGATGGATAGATAGATAGATAGAAAGATAGACAGATAGATAGATAGCTAGCTAGTTAGATAGATAGATATAAAAAGTGCATCCCTCTACGGCAAGTTCTTGTCACTAACGTGGGTTGATTGATGAGGCGAGGGAGTCCACCCACGTTACATACTAATCCACATTAATTTAACTGTTTTTGGTCATTCTTTAAATAATGTTAAACAAAGTCTGTAAAACAACACACGTTTCATTAACAAACTAATTCATCACTATCACAGCAAAAAATAAAAATTTCAGCTATATTTGGTATTAATTAAAGCTGGGTTATCATATTACCCTTTTTCTTGGCCGATAAACTGATTACGTATTCTCATTAATCTTCTAAATTAGTGTTTCCTATTATTGTCAAATAATTTAGAACAATTATTCATGTGAAAATTAAATTTACCATTGTAATAATAAACGAATATGATCCTAGTGAGATTATTAAATAAAAATAGCAAATATCAAGATTCTAATTAAATTTTAAAATGTAACATTTCGAAGTTATCTATCTAAGTAAATTAAATACAAATGCATTTTGTAACGAATAAAAAATGACGTAAACATTTCCCACTAACTTACCTTCACACTGAGGTAATTCGGTTGAGAGATTTCCGAGATGGATCGGAAAGTCACTCTAACATACCCGAAGGGATCTAACCCCATGTTGACAGTAAATGTTGGGTATAAACACATAGCATTAGGTATGCGGGTCCATGTTTCTCAATATTACACGACAAACATAACTTTCCAATATTGGTTTCGCGCACAATGTCGGTAGTCATATCTCGCGTAGTTAAAAAAAAATACTCCTGAAAGTTGTATATTTATAAATATGTACTGCACACAGCTACATTCACTGTTTGTGATATATGATGTAGGCAGGTTTGATATTACAATCCGTTTGTTGACCCAGCAAAAGCATTCGACTGTGTGCACTATCTCCTATGGTTGACAGCATCGAAGCACACTCAGAGTCAATGAAGCAGTACTTAACACACGCGCCGTGATGCTGGGCACAGCCTATCACAAAACGACAAATCTCTGCAAAGCTTTTGTGATTTACAAAAAAATTGTCGTTGAAGAATTTGAGTGATGTGACATTTAAAAAGATCTATGGACAAAAACTGCACCGTTATCTTTGATAAGAAAGATAAGAAGGTTCTAAAAATATTTTGAAGCACATGTGTTCAGTGTATGGCTGTATGCATGTTTACAAATCAGCTTCATTTGCTCACAACCCAGAATGTAATAGCACTTCAAAAATGGGCATCTTTAAACTCCAGTTTTTTATAAGTCCATAAAATGTAGACATCTTTAGACTCATTAGAATCTTTACACAAATGAGTTTAGCAGACTAAACTTGATAAATCCAACTGCAACGTTTATCCTTAAAGTGACACATGTTATTTGAAATCTCCTGCCACTTTACAACACACTATACAATAATACATCCAATTGAAGTGAACCTATGTTATTGAAATCATCAGCCATTACAACACTACGTACATCGTATCCAAGTTAAGTGAATTTACGTTACTGAAATCTCCTGCCACTATAACAACACACTACACAATATCCAATTGAAGTGAATCTATGTTATTGAAATCACCAGCCACTACAGCACTATGTACATCACATCCAAGTAAAATGAAGTTGTGTCATTGAAATCTCCACCTAAAATGAACACGCCTACAGTAAAATTCAACTTTAAAGCTCTGGTTAGGAGCTTGAAATGCACTGAATTTCTCTAGCGTAACAAAAAGTATGCGTACAAGCTGCTAGTTAACTTGGAAGTCCTTGAGTTATATGTTTATACTTCAACATGTTCAAGAAGAGATTGAGCATGCCAATTTCACATTGAAAGCAGCATATGATTACATGTTAACAACAAATATTTCATATTTTAACATGTTACAATCATGTAGTACTCTCTATATCATGGCATATTACAGAAAATGTAAAGTAAAAATATTATAGCACATTGAAATTATGAGGTAGAAATCATGGTCAGTTCCTTAGCAATGAAAATAAAATGAGAAAAATTTAATTTACATTAAAGTTTTTGATGACTTGATGGTATGGTAAGTCAAGCATATTCTAAGCCTTATCATCTCATCATTACATTTGCCTCTGGCAGTTGATCATATGAGCTGACTAAACTTCAGACCCAGTAGCATTGAGACATGGAAGGAAGACCAAATACCTTCAAAGCTTATGTAGTTTAAACTGAATTAAAGTTAACTATTCACAATAGAAAATACATTTAATGGATACTATACAGAAACTAAAAATAGCAGTTACTACAGCTATCTTCTATGATTGATAGTTTTTGCCACTATCTACATGAGACCTTTCAAATTCAAAGATCTATGGCAGTAAATTCACATAAGCATTGAGGAAATCATTTTTATCATACGTTTTTGCCTTCTTTCCTTTATGCTGAAAAAGTTACTATGTTAAACTTACAGAGTGCCTTTGACAGACCCTCTTAAATTATTTCATTTGTCCAAAAATATATAAGTAAGAATCCACATCTTTTACGTTCAGTGTGCCTGAAATTTTCTTTCGGTATTTCTCAACTGGAACGCGAAGTTTTCTAAAAAGTTATCGCTACATTTTCTATAAACCTTTTTTGGACACTCGTGAACCATAACAGTTGTAAAAGGACACAAGCAATACACAATTTCTCCCCACTATTTTCATGAGGAATAAGCATTGAAATTTCATCAAGCGGCAAACATTTTACTTCAATTTCTTTCACTTCGTTTATTTCAGTCAGCGAAAAGGTGAAAATTTCACGTTCTTTGACATTGATTAACAATACGAACCACTTCATATTGGCTTATATGGGCCTTGTACCTTATATGGGCCTTGTACAACATCTTTCAATATATTGTGTGCAACTTTCTTCTGCTAGTGTCCACACTGAGAAAGTTCCTATTCAATATCACCAAATTGTGGAGTAATTTCAGAATCCTTGCTTCATTGACTTTTATGATATTTTAGGAATTTGCTTTACAAAAATACAGTAAAACCTGATATACTAGTCTCAATGGTGAGATGGTCGCCATGGTGAGGCAAATACAACATTGGCAAGTATACATTTGATTTGGATCCAAAACTGGATAGTCTTAATCATGGGGTAGATAATGCACACCGTACTTCAAATTCATGCTAAATTTACCCATATGAATTATTATTGTATAACACTTTTCAATAACACATTTTCAAGTTAAAAATAATCACCCGCTACTAGCTCTTGTATGTAATTTTCTGCTAGACCGAGTACGGTCCCATCTAACAATACTACAGTTATTCGAATCCTGACAGCTATCAAAAGCCTCGCTGAAGTCTACAATAATATATAGGGTCCCCTCTATTATGAATTATAAAGAAAATATATAAACTGTATCAACTGAAAGTTTTGCTGAACAGCGGGTAGAAATTCAAAATTTATCATATCCTTTACCATGCAGAGTAAAATTTCACATACCTAACAAAATAAACTGGATGTTTAGAAAATAAATTTGCCTTCCTTGTAGATGCCACTTCAATAACACAAACAAATTTTATCAAAACTCGCACAACTTCTATGATGAAATCTTGGGTCTGACATTGAATTGCAATGTCACCATATCACTGTGTTTGCACATAGTAAAATTGAGGGTGAATTTCATAGTAATGGGATTTTGATATCGTTTAATTCTGAAAAATATGAGGTTACCATGCAGCTTACTGCTAGAAAACATACAAAGTAAACAAAGCTGAATCTTCAACATACTGAACTAAAAATTTAAGATCAAAATATACCATTGCCTTAAATACACTAACGAATAAACACCAGAAAAACTCAAACATTGCTTACACACAAGCCGCTGAAAATTTTCAAGCTTCGACATAAAACTTACTCATCTCTAACCACATCATTTGCAATTCTACACCACCCGGTTATCATCCATTTTAAACTGAGATGTAATACTTAATGCTCCCTAGGCTTTTGAACAACCTAATAGGATGAAATGGAGATTGAGCCAAGAAAGTATTAGCTCGGAAAGAGAAATTTTTCAATCTCCGTTTCTGACATGTTAATATGTTGACTGTGTTGCAACATGACTAATATGTCATTTTGAAGAGTTGGCTGATATAGCTCGGTATGTAGAATGCTAAAGACATGAAAAATGGTATTACATGTGAAATAGGAGGGGCTGAAAAACACTTTCGAAGTTAATTGAATTTCGGGCCAAATATATCAAGTTGGGTATTTTTGACCCGTCATAAAAAACTGCAGGAAGTTTCATAAAAAATAAAGCATATTAACTGACACAAGAAAACCTTCATAAAGAAAAATTGACTAAGTAAAATTTCACCATACTATATCAAAAGCTGCCACACTAGAAGACTGAGTTAATGTGAGCTCTTTTCCTTTAATAGTTTTAGTTATTAGTTTGAATGAAGTCCTACAAAGATGGTAATACATTTCAAATATCCAACAACATTATCAAAAGACTTTAAATTCATGTACACTGTTCAAATGTATTCTAATAATGCCAGCCATTGGTCCAGAACCAATAAGTTTTCATCACCTTTTTATCGACATACCTGAATAATCGCATTATTTTGTGCTTCACTGGTCTTTATACTGATTGACTCCACTGGACTCTCCTTCAGTTTTTTCTTCCCTTGCTTTTGGTAAAGCCTTTGATAATGTTTATGAGCATTTCGACATGGTGGAACAGTGTGCTCTTTCCTGCCTTCACTCTTCGGAATCAAAAGGGGCAATTTCTGCAAGGCTACCCTGTCAATTTTGTTGGTAAAG
Source organism: Alitta virens (assembly GCA_932294295.1). Lineage (NCBI taxonomy): Eukaryota > Metazoa > Annelida > Polychaeta > Phyllodocida > Nereididae > Alitta > Alitta virens. Next base: position 17,068,683 of record OW028580.1, on the reverse strand, counting down.
TTTATCTCATCATCTTGGTATTCCGGTGAATCAATATCGATGTTAACTGGACTTAAAATGAAAACCTTGTTTTCTTGATCGCAGGATGGAAATGAGGCAGAAAGGGCGACTAAAAGATTCGGACAAGACCGAGCGGTGTTCATCGAATACTTCTGCATCTTAATGTTGTATAAACTGCTGTGTTCTTTCATGATGGTTGATGTATTGAAATCTTCAACAAATATAATCATACGATAAAGCTGGATGATTTTTTCTATTATCAATAAGAGTTGGACTGTGATCAGCGAGTGGCTCAATAATTCCGATTTCATCCCATGACACAAAAGTTCCTACGGTTTTTTTTCGTAAGCCATAATTCTTCACTTCAGCGGATAATTTCTCCAATTTCTCAACAAATTTGATGCGACTGATGTTTTTCATGCAAGCAACGATCTTTGTGATAAATCACTCGTCAATGTCTCAATTTTCCGCAGTCCTTTTTTTTAGATCATCGAAAAACACTTGCAAAAAACTTGACACTATTGTGCACGACAAAAGTCAACCAACGAGTCCTTTAGTACCATTCCAACTGTGTCGAATGCTTTATCTAGGTGCACGAAGCGAATCCATAAAAAAGGTATCAAATTTCGCAGGCAATCTTCTTAGTTCGGTGACTTAAATCCAACACATACACACCATATTAACACGATATGTCTACCTTTTTAAACAGACTCGTTTAATGTGAGCATTTCCATGGCAACAGATGTGTATTAATCATAAATCATACCCATGACAACATGTGCAATTGAATAAGCATCAGTAGCATCACACATGTTGGTGAAGTGTCTGTAAGATACTATCCAAGTGACTGCTGTGAAAATACAATGTAGCTATACAGATTTCCACACAATGTGTAATGACAGCAAAACTGATTTGTACTTAATTAATACCTAATTAGGGTTATCATTAGGCAATTAATGTCCTAATTACTAAGCTTATAGGATAAGCTAGTGCACGTGCTAATATATCACAAAGTAGGTCTTTGGGTGTATATGAACACTTTGTATGCAATATGACTATGTAAATATGATATGATAATTGTATATCCTTACCTTTGCAACTGAAGTCAGTTTGTAAATCACCATTATTAAAGTCACCTATAATATGTCACTGAATATATACTAAAATGCAATTGCAATTTATACATTATTTGGTTTTATTTCTATTAGTTATTTTTAAAGTTTAAATTCATTCCCAAGCTGTGAAATTTGCAGATAAGTATCTTGTCAAATCTTCTTTAATCTTAAACACTTCTTCAAAAGCATAAACTCTTCTTCAGTAACTAAATAACTTCTTCAATTGCATGATGACTTTTAGATCAAAGCATTTTTTACTCTCAAGTGTCCTAATCTTGTTTACCGAGCAATAGCAAATCCATAAATCCATATTCAATCCTCACTTCAAAGATTTATGGCATTTCTTGGGAGATAATCCTCAGTATTGCATAATCCTGTCTGTATAAATTGTATGAAATCCTCTCATGAGTCACACATTTTTGAATTTTCTACATCAGCAGTAAATGGTCGGTTCTGAGTATTTCTGAATATTATATTATATATTACATTGTATTGTATATATGCTACTAGTTCGAAGCCTAACACAGCTTTCAGAATAATGTACATATAACCCACTGTCAGAGGCAGACGTAATGATGAGATGATACACCTAGGAGTCCTTTTTTAGGCTACCTATTTGCTGTACATGTGGGGTTCTTACTTGCCTCAGCATAGACCCAGGTTGTCTTATACTTTTAACATTGTTTAATATCTATTGCGGTTTGCGTTGCAAGTCGATTTTCTGGTTTATTGCTAAACTTGTTGCAGCTGCCGGTTCTAAATTGTTATGTGTCCAAGAAAAATCTATCCTGTCTTACAAGTAATATTTAACAATGTTTTACTTCGAAAGGGTGAAATCACACACCTTCTATTTGCTGGAGACAGGTGTTACAGTGGTATGTAAGAATCAGACGACAAAAAAATATTTTAAAGGTCCAACAAAATCCATTTGCTTTCATTTAATATGGTAAAATGCTATAATTTTTTTATGTCAGTTTTTGCGAACACATTTAATTATTGCATTAAAGCAAGTGTCAATTGAATAAACACCGGTGTCGATTAGCTTTTAGACACAAAGATAATGTCAGTCGATATGAATATCAGTCGTCCCGACATCTAGTCATGGTACTACGGTATGTTAATTAAAATATTTAGACGAATAAATAAATTAATGACATTTGTCAAGAAAAGTGGCAATCCATCCTCATATATCATTCAATTCCAATATAAGTAACAATGTAAAGTAAAGAATTTGTCCTGATACATGTATATTCCAAACTATTAGTCAAATCTGTTAATCCAAGTATTGTCTATATATAAATGTACATATGCAACTGTCCATCCCACCTAGTACAAATAAAGACTGTAAACAAAGCATAAAGAGCTGATCATACTGATCCAGGATAGATCTGTCATATGTCTCCTAGTAGAGTGACAGTGTTCCACCTTCCATATGTCACCGACCACAAGTGCTACTGTGTATTGAAAGATGCTACCTATATGACAAGCAGCCAAGATAATAACATAATAGGTCCCACCCAGTCTTTTTAAGGATCCTTTTTACCCTCTTCATTCTCACATGATTCTACTGAAGGGGGTAAATGGCCTATATAGTGGGGTAACTTAAAGGTAAAGTACTAAAGTGATGCTTCAGTTTCTTTGAACTGTGAAATTATGATCATATGATGGTATTTGGAGCATGAGGTGCATATTCAGTAAAACCTTGCAATAAAGACACCTCTCTAATAAGTCTACCTCTCAATTAAGACAAAACATACTAAAATCTATGTATTTGTCATAATGAGAATCTCATAGACACTATATTATAAGATTGACACTATATTATAAGACACTGTTGAATATACATATTTGATAATTTTATGAACTGTCCACGGACATAATTGGGTCACCATTATAGTTAATTAGGTCAAAGGTCATCTAGAAAATGGGATAATGTGATTGGCCATCCTACAGTACAACAAGTTTTATACTTTTTGCTTAGGGATCGAACTTGGTACTACATGATCCAAGTCCCAAAAACCCTAACCAATGGCCCAACCAGTTAGATTTGACCAACACAAATAATCAAATAAACTACATAAATCATTTGATTACAAATATGCACAACAGCCTGGATAGACAATTTCCACAATTTTCCTGACTGGAAATTACAATATTTCCAGACTCAGAAAGCATTCTTTGAATTCAATTTAAAATCCCAGCACAGGCAGCAGGTGCCTTTGAGCATTGTAACCCAACTTCTTGGCAGGTGCAGTTGTTAAATTCTTCAGTAAAAATTATAGTCTGCAGGCAACCGAGTATATCAAAACACCAGCTGGTGTATGAATAATATATATATATATCATACAGAGACAGCTCACTTTAAGACCACCTCATTTATACGAGCACCTGATTTACATGACCACCTCATTTATACTACCACCTCATTTATAAGACCAGCTTATATAAGACCACCTCATTAATAAAACCACCTTATTTATAAGACCAGCTTATTATAAGACCACCTCATTAATAAAACCAGCTCATTTATTAGACCAGCTTATTTATAAGACCACCTCATTAATAAAACCACCCCATTTATAAGACAACCTCACTTATACAATCCAGCACAGGTTCCCTGGATGCACTTATATGACCACCTTATTTACAAGACTACCTTATTATAAAACCACCTCACTGATAAAACCACCCCATTTATAAGATCACCTCTTAATTAAGGTTAAAATCAGTCTAATTTTCCAAGACTATTTTTTCGTTCATGGGGTTTATTTTATTTTTTAACATTCTTTTAACCTTTCCTATATTTTACAAAGTAAATTTTTAATTGCTCATATTTCTTATATATATTTTTTTTATTCTATCTATCTATCTATCTATATATCTTATTCACCTCACTTGAGGGACGTTTAAATAAGTAAAACTGTATATAACAAAGTTTTTAACTGCAGGGGCACCAGGCCCTGCAGGAACAGGTGCAATTAGTTGCTTGCAGACACTATTATTATACATTTCAAATATATGATATGCAAATGTTTTTAACACCACCTAAAGTTTAAATGTTGCAAATAGCAACAGCTTGCAGTTGATTTAAATGGACAGAAAAATATTAACTTGAATAAATGTCCATAATTTTTCACTATAAGAACACTTACTGTATTGCGTTAGTACTGCAGGTCTGGCCTTTATTTATAAATAACAGGCAAATGTAATGATGAGATGATCAGGCTTGGGGTGTCAATGGGATATATTTCTCAATAGTAGTGTATATCTTAATCTCTTTAACATCATATTCCCACTTATGATTCTTACAAATATGTGTCCTTTCCAACATTTCAATATTAATATTTCTAGACATGAATGTACCTTCCTAAACCTTTCAAATCTGAAAACCAGTCACATAAAAGTATTCATCTTGTAATACTTAGACAAGTAAAGCTTGAAAAACTTTCCGTGAGCTGTCAGAATTTGACAGAGGGCCAGGAGTGTGTCTGTTTCAAGATAATGGACTCTTTCTGCATGTTGATAATGCACGCTGTGAAAAGCTTTCACCAAGTCTCTCATATCTCCATACATCATAGTCCTCTGTGAATTTTATAGCAGGGGGCAGGAAATTCACTCTATATATATTTACTACAATACCAAGTGTATGCTGTAGAAAGTTAGAAATGCCCGTCATATTATGTTGTGTTATAATGTGGGTATTATCAAAAGATGACATTTTAAACAGATTTTCTAGAAAATGTATATTTATTTGGGTTTGGCATCCAGTTAATTTTTGTGGAAAATTTTATTTTCCACTTAGATTTTAATTTTGTCTATTATAATTATACCATTTAAGTACAGAATATATAATTGGTTCAGTTTGATCACAGTTTAGGTGCTAAAAATATAAACACGATCAATGGATCAAAATAGTTATCAGGAAGTGAAAAATTTCATTATATTATTAATTGTTTACTTCCTAAACACAACTCCGCATCAGAGAAACAGCTACTGATATTGATAAACATGTTCAAGTCAGGCGGATATAATGATGAGATGATACTAAAAGTTCCATATACCATTCGAATACACGCATTGATATGCTACAATTTTGATACTTCTAAATAGTTTTCTCACCTTCTGCAAAGCTCTAATTTCTTCCCATAAGCTGTCAATTAATGACGTATCGCCAAACTGTGACGTCATCTCTAGCATCCATTCTCTGGCCTCCAATATAGTAGGAGATTCTACTTCCTCTTGTGGCGTCATTGTTGGCGGCATTGTAACGTCACCAACGTGACGTCATCAAAGTCAGATGTAGGTAACGTTCTCCCTCCGACGTTAGAATGTAATCACATTTTGCGGCAGACATTGGTTTAGCATAATTATCAAAGTGGATTTTCAGTCAAATCAATTGAAGAAAATATCCATGTTTAGGAATTTTTAATGAATTTTGTAGGTTTTTTCTTGAATTTAAAGCTAGCCCGAATGTTTTTGATCGATCAATCACCAGGTCACATGACTCCGCTATCTGACCAATCAGATAGCTCGTTTCATCAAAAAGATCCAACTTTTTTTTCACAACGAACTCTTGTGGTATGAAATTTCCACAAAATGGTCAGAAAGAATCCAAATTATATCCAATTTGCAATTTGCAAGAAAATTTCGAAAACATTTCCACTTGCAAGTCCTTTTGATCTGCGAGCCAGTTACCCTAAGAGCTGTGCATTTAAATAGAGTGCTGTTATGTTGCTGAGAGGCAGTTTAGTGTAGCCTAAAGTTGACTGCGGGTCTATGCCCCCCTCAGTGGTCACGCTTGGGTGATTTCACGCATGACTGACTTCACCCCTGAGGAGATCCTGCCCCCTTGCAAGCCTTATTTGATCCCTGAGTATGACTGACATTACAAGAGTATGAAATATTAGCTCGAGTATATACTCCACTCGTATCAAGTGTCATAACCAGTTTGATCAGTAAGATAAACCTGTTATTAAGAGGACATTGTTGTAAAAGATTAAATTATTAATATTTATAATAAATTGTTTGGGAATGCCTCGATAATAAATGATAGTACAGCCCTCTAAGACAAGTACTTGCCATTCATAATTATGTTGATAAATAGATTTCTTAAAATGGCGGAGCTCCTATAAAAAAAGACTATTCAAAACTTGTTTATAAATTTCTTTAAAATGCCTTTTTTCCCCCACAATAATCCATTAACAATTCATCAAATCCAAATTTGTAAAGATATTTAATCCTTGATATATTAATTGTTAATAATTCAGTCTACCAAACTTATTCCACTGTGAAATACAATTATATTTCAAACATGTATAATACAGAGACTGACACAAAATAATCTAAATTATGAAATTTCAACAGATTTTATACTCAAAATCTGGTTGTATTTAACATACGAAACTACAAGCGTGTAACATGTATTAAGCAAATTTTCCCATGTTAAATCCATGTTTATCCTGATCCGAAAATTGCTATTAATATCACCGTAAGTGAAATTCTATCATACACAACCAGGAGGAAATAAAATTATATAAATTTTCGTCAATTTGTGGGAATTCTGTATGTCAAATTTTTTGTTAGCAAATGATTTGCTATAACAAATATGACAAAATCTAACAATTTAAAGTAATTTCAAAATTAAATTTTAAGCCCTATGTCACCTTTGCAAAGATTATTAGTTAAATAATTACATCAAAATTGATGTCACTGCTCCTATACTTTGACAAGTGAAAAACTTCGTATATATAGTAATGGTTCATCAGAGCATGGGCTCATTTGGATCATCTCATCATTGCGTCTGCCTCTGACTAAAACCCTCAAACGAAATACAATATCATGTCAACATTTTGTATTGGTTCCTTTCAACCAACAATTATCATTTGATTATGCCTAAGAGTATGTTATATATAACCCATACTTTAAAACCACCTCACAAAAAAATGTTTTCACTGAGTAGCCCTGAATTCAGCAAGATATAAGTCTTTCCTCTCCTCTTATTACTCAGACATAGTAGGTCATAACTGATTCCATAAATAAAATTTTCTCAAGGAAATAACAAAAATCAACTAAACGATAAGATAATATACATTAAAATGCACTAAAAATACTGCAGCTAGGATGCACTTTACTTCAGCCAATCAGAGTCAAGGGCAGGAACTTTTTCAGCCAATAGAATTGCAATATTCTGTGGCAGCCACCTGGTGGAAAATACAGAGAACCTTCCGTGAAAATCCACTATTGAGACCACCTCACTATTAGGACCCCTTTGAATTGTAACAGGTTAAACGTTAGGTAAGCATAACCTTTTGAATACTCTACATTTGATATATCATTACATATGGTGTTTATGATTAATGCATATGTTTAACTCGACAATTCAACACTATCCATTTGGTTATTCAAAGTTATTACAGGCCTATAAGATGGATATCAGTTTAATAAATGACATTTCAAAATCTGTATCATTCGATGTTATTCTAACATTGATACAAACCTGTTATTAAACACCCCATGTTGTGGTGGTGTGACTATTATTAATGATCATATTTTGGAAAATGAATAACTAGCTTCAATATGACTGAAGCCTTATCATCAACTATAATAGTTGTAGATATAACTATTTCAATCATAACCTTGGGTAAGTTCTAAAATAAGAATTATTGTCATACATATGAATCATACACAAAGAATAATTTACTTAAATTTTACCACAAACCTAACCATAAGCCCGGTATTATATATAGTCCAAATAATTCACCTATAGATATAATACTGTAGTCTTATTTGTGAGGTGAATTATAGTCACAAATAAGACTACAGTATTATATAGGTGAATTATTTGGACTATATAACAAATAAGACTACAGTATTATATAGGTGAATTATTTGGACTATATAATACTGTAGTCCAAATAGTTCACCTAACAAATAAGACTACGATATTTTATAGTCCAAATAATTCACTTCATAAATAAGACTACCTCATCATAATGATCACCAATTTTTCAACCACTGGTGATCTCAATAGCAATGTTATACTCTATATAAACATGGGAGCTAGAATAGCTACTCCAGGCTCCCATGATACAATATATATGTCACCAGAGCAAAAATATACCATGATATACAGCAATTATGCACGTAAAACAAAGCATATCGATAACTATAAAAATTTGAAATTTAGCAAATAATGAATTACCTTAGTTCTAAAATGGCCACGTTTAGGTGGTGCCACTTGGTATCTCGTAGGGGGTGTGAGGTAGGTATATAACTTCCTGTATGCTATGGGTGTAATCATACTGGAACAGTCCATGTAGACTTTGATAACATTATCCTTGTAAAGAACATGTTAAATGAGAGTTTAACATGTCAAATTTGATAAAAAGTCCACATCCAAATTTCCATGTTAGTTCGAATAACTTCATAGCGAAGTCGCGTTCCCTAAGTTTTGCGAAGTTTTTTCAGTGACCGAAAAATCTCCAGGGTCTGGTTTCCCAAGCGTAGAAGTGTTCCATGACTCTTTTCTCATGTCGTGCGAGATTAAAATGAGATAAAAATAAGCAGAAATCTGTCGATGTTATCTGCAGAGAAGGGTAACTTCACAGAACGCCCGTCGAATAAAAACATATAGACATATAGCGCAGCGTTTGTATAATATCTTCCATCAATACGACCCCCATCAATAGGAGAGGTAAATAACAGCTTGTACAGCTACTGTACCCAGCCGACTGACTTTCAGGTATACAAAAGATATATGCATGTATATATCATATATCATGTATAACAATCTCAAGTTCATTGATACATGAGATTCTCTCAACCATAACTACACAGAATTACTTTTTTTCTTTCTCCCATGCCCTAGCCATATTGCACATCGCCTCAATAATGAGTTATAGCAATTTTGTAATTATGCCACACTGTGTAACTTCGCCATTTACTACACAACATGTACTCTATAGCCAGCACTTGACATGCATGACATAATAACATGTCATTGTAGCATGTCAGGATGTCATTATACAGTCTTACTAAGCATGTCAAAAGCACTTTTGTGATATATCTTACTAAGGATACTATGACCTTTTGTGGAAATACCGGGAAACTAGAAGTCAGGACTTGTAAAGGCGGACGGTCAATAGACCTTGAGTAGGTCCTGCTATTGGTAATAATGTTATCATTATGGTTATTATCTGTAGTGTAATAATGTTATTATCTGTAGTGGTAATAATATTATTATCTGTAGTGGTAATAATTTTATTATCTGTAGTGGTAATAATGATATTATCTGAAGTGGTAATAATATTATTATCTGTAGTGGTAATAATGTTATTATCTGTAGTGGTAATAATGTTATTATCTGTAGTGGTAATAATGTTATCATCTGTAATGGTAATAATGTTACTATCTGCAGTAATAATAATGTTATTATCTGTTGGAATTCTGTACTTAATTTTAATGAAACTTTACGTGATTTGAGGTAGTTACCTAATAGTTGCAATAAAGCAGTAAAAATAAATACATGAAGATTTAGTGATTTATAATCAAAGGTTGAGAATTTAATAAAGCAACAAAACCACGATATTAATGACCAAAAACCTTCCCATTAATTCAGTATTGATCCATAACTTATTTGACTAAATTTTAAACAGTCTTAATTGCCAGGCACATTTCATTCAAGTTGTACGAATGGAATTGGACCCCAAAATCCAGTCCTCATAAAAACTATGTTGCTCTAAGTGTTCTTATACCTTAATAATAATCAGACAGACTAAAATAAGCCAAATTTACTGGAATTTTACAAAAATATGCCAAATTTTACAGAATTCATGTTACACGTGAATGATCCTTAAACGATTTTTTTCTCGTTTCACATGAAATCACATCTCGTGACTATGTCGTAACCAAGACAACAGGAGCCACGTTCGACAACCTTTTAAACTTCTGATGATAAAAGAAAAATCTATTTAGGTTTTTCATGTTCAATGTTCTTCTCCAGTTTCAATGCAGTTATTGAAATGCCAAAGTATGTTAAATTCTTGGTCAAATAAACTGTAATGCCAAAATAATCATGAAGCGTTCAAATAAAGTGGCAAAAAACTTCTGAAAATACATGAGGGAAAACCATGGGTAAAATTGAATAAAAGCTATTGTGAATCTACCAACAAGTCATGCAGCCTTCTCACTATCTTAAATTTAATCCATTAACCGGTTTGACGAGAATGGATTTATTGATTGATGATTCCGTAAATTACTGGACTGCCAACAGCCATTCTTAACCTATTTGAAAGTTATAGCTAAAGACTAATTCAATAATTAATTCAAGTTCTGTTGCATTCGGATTTGTTGCTTTGTTTTTAGCACCTTTTTTTTTCATTCAGTCAGGACTTTTTATTTACTTGCCTTAATGTCTGACTTAAGTCACATTGTTACTCGTCCCAGACAATCGGACAAGCATTAATGTCGAGCCATCGATACTGGACCATTGGTCATCATATACTTCTCACACAAGACAACGACCCTGGTGAGACAAATTGACCGCGAACCACTGGCCATAGTTCCTGAGTAATCATCGCCAAAATTTCTTTTGACAATCATCCAGACAAGTATTATGTCCAAGTTGTCATGCCAACAGAAATGTCCTCTTTTCATGAGATGTCGTCAAGGCGTCAAGGGCCATTAACAGTACAACTGTTCATAATGGTCGACTTAATAAAAATAGCACTGGGCTTGGCAAATACTTAAAATTAGAAAATTATTTATATATTCTAAAGTTTGGAGCAATATTACAAGTGCTACACTTCCCCATACATTTCATACTTCACATAATATGGCACAATGACAATATACCGTAAAGGATGGTATTATCGACAGGGCAGGTATTATTGACACTCACATTAGAATGTTAACAAACTAATTAAGTGTCGATAATACCTGCCCTGTCGATAATACCAATATTTACGGTAATTAGTCTTGCAAAAGTTGCAATAAACACTGTTATAATTATGAGCATACAATTATGGTTGGTGATTTCAACAGCTCACTGTAATTACCAAATATTTTGTGAAGTTACCTACTAAGTTACATTGTGGTATTATCTCAACTTTCAGCAAACCGACAGTTTAATTTTATATATTTTATACATATTATATATAAATGTGATAAATAAATCACAAATTTTGCCAGCGGTAGATCAAGACAAACCCTGACAACTTGCCAAACTTCTCACTGAAGTCCTCAGACTAACTGTTCAGGTTTAACAGCATGCCAAGGACAAACAAAAGCTCGTGTGGTTCTGTGTAAATCATGAAAATAGCCTTGTGAACTCTTTCAAAATTCTTCTTGAGGCCATGATTACATTGTCTGCATTTTGGCTGAATTGGAACTCTCCATTGTGGAAGTCACGAAAATGGCCTCCAGTGGCGACCTCTTGTGTATAATGCAGACAAGACCTCCAGCCATTCCAAAATAGTTCGTCAAATAAAAGTTCCGAGCAAACATTTTTGTTCATACTCAATAAATATAATGATCACAATAACTACAAGCCCTACATGAACTTTACATTCCTTTCCAATGCAGAAAGGTAAAGAATGCAGGTCACGAAATAAATTTAGCTTTTTATGACAGCTTCAACCCACAAGCTTCAAAAACTTGAAGAAATGCCATATTTCATTTAAAATCTCAGATAATTTTGATCAGATAACAACGAAATTTTACTCATAATTAATAAAAATCAAATGCCCAAAAGATAAAGGTGTTATTATATTATTCAAATATCCTTTCTGACAACCTGTCCCATAAAAATTATCAAGAGAGAAAAATGGGTTTCATATTTGACATATTACAAAGGCACAACCTTGTACAGGTACTAAGACAAGTGAAGTAGATTATATAAAAAGATACTTTTTAGAGACAAAATTAATTCAATATTTTTTTTGAAGTATGGCAAAAAAATAAGGACGTTTTGTTGCTGAATTGTATTTACCAGCAATACAAAATATTGAGAGAAGTTTCAAGCAGTTTCAATCTTCTCTGTTTTTAATCAAACCTTCAAATCAAGCAACCAAAATAAACGAACCACGTTGAAGTCTAAATAAACCAAAACTGATTAAGACAAGCAACTGAAACAAGAAACATTTCAGTTTGTTGACGCTTCGGCTCAGAAAGAAACACTCTTTCCTAAACAGATAAATGGCCATTTGCAAGTAAGCAAACTTCAAGTGACACCTCTCAAATAAATTCTGTTTGTCCAATTATTTCTGACACTGTTACCCTCCGAAAATGAACTCTTGTTGACCCCATAAAATTTACTTTTGCGACAAGAATGAAGGAGTTTGTTTTAGCTTAGTCTTTCGAGGAGATACATTTCATCGATGAAAAGTATCCAGTGCTATCCATTACTCTCTCTGGGGTGCCTCAATGCAAATGTAAACCAAACCATTTGATTCAGAAGAAGGTAGAAACACCAGTTAAAGCATTAGTCAACAGCTTTTAGTTGCTTAGATTAACTCATTAATTTAACCCTTATAAATACATAAATAATGTAATTCTATGGAAATTACACCAGAACTAACATTAAGTTTGATAAACACTGAACAAAAATCTAAAGTCCATCTCATCATTAAGACAAATTTTACTTTACTTAAAATAAGTCTTTTGGTTGTATTGCCACCTAGCGTAAATCACAATATTATGCTGACAGAAGAAAACTCTTCAATCATTATCTTAAAATCCAGAGTTAAAAAATTATCTATTCTAAACAAACAAAAAGTCAAATAATATAATAATTACTCACAGCGGAGTGACCCATGCATCTATGATTTTTCACTAAACTGGTATCATCCCAAATATGGCTTTGATATTAACCAATTAATCACAATATTTCATGTTTTATATCCTTCCATGCAACTTGACATGATCAATGTGACATGATCAATGTAACTCATCATGATCTATAAAATCCATGTTAAGTCAAGTTTTCTTGTGCATTGACAGATTCAATATTCAGTTTCTCGTGTGAAAAATATTATAAACATCTAATTGATTTTGGCACAAGTAAGGATATGTTATGCCAGTTCATGCTGTGAATGGTCTGGTCATGTTTGTAAAATTGGTGACAGAATCATTAATACTCAATCAAGCATGCAGACCATGTGGGAGTACTTAGCTACCAAAAATCCAATTGTATTAAGTTGACTCAAAGGAATGTGTAATTAACATGGCTAAGCTTATTTCATAGAGCTGTGCACACATCTTAATAAGAAATAGTTAACATGGTTATACAATGGTAAAATTAAATTCTTAAAACATCTGATTAGGGTTGTCATCGATATGCTGTATATTAAAATACTGACAAAATCGATGTTTCGATTCTTTGTTTATCCTCTATAATTGTACATTTGTGAAATGATGAGCACTTGACTACACATCCCTAGCCCAAAATTGCAAACTGATTGCCTGAGAGATTAGCTTAATAGTTATCATATTAACGACAAATGATTTCGTAATGATGGTTCCATTTCTAACTGGGAATACTGATTATACAAAACTTGAGCGATTTTGCGATATTGCAATATCGAAAGTTGAATACTGATATCGATAGAAAAACTGTTATCAATGACAACCTTACGTCTGATAATTATGATAATATTAGAACCTAGCCAATGGACACTTTTGACTAATTAAGACAGTTCTCTATTAAGGACACTAAGTGTCAATATTTGTATAATGTGCAATATAGTCATATAAAACTTTATCACGGTTTATAAATAACTTCATTACTTTTACTATATGACCATTATTGAATAAGGAAATGCAATACAGATATTCCTTATTTAATGCGTTCTAGATTTTATCTATCATTATATTATTAGCAAGCAATACAATCCATCACTGCTATAATAATTTACAAGATTCTCAGTCTCCTATGCAGACCATGGAGTCATATGACTCCATGAATGCAGACCCTCCCTCACTAGGGGGCGTTTAAAGAGGGGCAATAGCCCTGAGGGTCTGCCAGATTGCAAAAACAATACATTTTCAGTTCCCAAAGTCAATGTAACCTTGGCTATATAATTAAATTATTTTAAATTCAAGCATATTTATTAACTTAGTTGTTAGGGCCAAGAGTTATATTTATGCTCAAGTAACTGTAAACTATTGTACATTTGCCAAACATTAAATATCGTACATTCAATACTGAATATATACAATATGTAAAGGTTACGAAAGACTGAACAAGAAACCAAGGTTAATCTCTGTGTTTAATCTCTAAACATGACCGCTGTGCTAAATGATCCCGTGAATATCCTCAGAATTATCAAGATTATTCGAAGAAGTTATTATGATAAATCATTGCATATCATCCGAACACATCAAATCAATTATCGTGATAAAATCAATTATGACATTAGCAAAACGGAATCACATTGAAGTCACAAGTTGTGAATATATACAAAGAATCACATCAGAATATCTAAAATTGGGTGTATGAATGATAAATGAGAATAACAGGATTTCTACTCAACAGGATTTTACAGATGAACCCCACCCAAACACTATGAAAAGAAAAAGTCCTAACCCTATTTTTTGGACGTAACTTCGCCTTGGCCGTTGTACATTGAATTTATTCCATCATAATACAAATATAAAACTATAGAACGATGGTTATCTTGATAACAACTAAATTTCTCTTAATATCAGATCAGTGATTACAATATTGACACACATTAAAAGTGAAAATTTATGCCCTTTTGCAGATGAGTAAACAGTATGTCACCCATCACTGTCCAGTGTTTAAATTATCTCAATGCGATTGCGGTGTGACGTTCACAATCTAAACTACAATCCATCAAACATGTAAGACTAACTTTTTTGAAATTTAATTAATGGACAATTGAATTTGACAAGACATTTATAGGGCATTTTGATTAAGTGGTGTCATCAACAAAACATCAATGACACCATGCTAGTTAGCGGTGATTTCAATGTCATTAAAAATGAAATATTAATTCATAAGCGTGACTGTCATAAACTTGAATGGATCGAATATATCAAAGTGTCATTAAGTTGTTGGAAATTGCATCAGTTCAAAAACAATTGAAGTGATAAACATGATAAAACACTGCATACATGGTTTACTTTCTCATGATAAACATCTAATTTAAAATGATGAAATTCACACCGGCCATATTTATAGAATTAGAATATGGGACATCTATTGTTTAGATCCATGTTCATCAATTAAAGATAACAAGAGCAGCATCTTTTGAGAATCAGTTCCATGATTTCTTAACAAGGTTACTCAGTAATAAAAACCAGGAATCGAGAAAATGGTATATATATAAATTGATTATCGGCCAATAATCATGATGATGTCTGACAACTCGTAACTTTTAAAGGCGCCAACCTTTGGAATTGAAGTGACCAGTTTCTATAGCACACAACTTCTTATTAATCCCTCCAATGGCCATAAATTTTGTAAGAAAAGACTAAAAATGCAAAAATAAATTGAGCTTACCTCATGGGAACTACTTAGAGCTGGTCTTCTCTTCGATCGAACTTGCTTCAAGGATCCTGCCTTTTGGGCTCGTGTTAAAGGTTCACCAAGTTTTTCTTGCTCTTTCTGTAATAAATACACAAAAACTTAATCATTTGTCCTTGTGAAGGAATAATAGGTATATTGTAACAGGACGATATCTGCACAATTAACATGATAGTAAATAACTGTAGTATTGCAAAGAGCTGAAAACCATGGTTGACAAGGACCAAGTCCAAAGAGAAATTTAAAGACAAGGAAAGAAGATACAAGCTATCTACACATCTAATAAAAATGTAAAACAGTTCTGGACAGTGTTAAGGTTTCATTGCACTCCACACAATTTCAAAAACATATTTGTATAAAAGCATACTGAACATGACATCAGCCCTCAACAAGGAACAATCAATTTTGATTTTATTTCACCCTTGCAAATAAGTATCCTCTGCCTAAGTTACCAAGCTAAATCTGTACACGCATCGCAAAAATTGTAATATCAAAGTTATCACTATTGCTTTGATAGCAACTGAGAAATAATTAAGAAAAGACGTAAAATTTCAGACACCTTATGAGGTAATGTAGCGAAATAATTCACTTCATTACGAGTCGTCAACTGTCGAAGAATCAGAGGATCCCATGACGCAAGCATGGGCGCTTTTCGGCGCAACGGATCTGTCGTAGGGACCATCCGATTCGATCCTTTATTTGATCCCAAATCTGGCAAAAATGGAGATGTATCACTCATAATAGGTTGTGGCATACTACTCCATCTAGCATGGTATAGATCCAGGGTTGAATCTTCTTTCGAAGATCCAGGGCTTAACGGTGATCTCCGCCACACCGAGAGGTGTCTCTTGGTAGAAGAAATGTTTTTTTCATACCGAGGTGATGATTTGGAACTGTGAATCATATCAATGTCTTTCATAGTTTTAGTACTTGTACCATCCAGAGTTGTCTCAACATCATCCAGATCAATAATGGATCTGTCATCTAGATCAAAATCAAAAGCTTGATCGAAATCAATCAATCGATCATCAAGATTCAACATCTTGAATTTTAGATCAACTTGTCCAAGTTTCATGTCTTCAAACCCTTCGAAATTGAAAGGGGGTCCATCGAAGTAAAA
This sequence comes from Alitta virens, assembly GCA_932294295.1. Lineage (NCBI taxonomy): Eukaryota > Metazoa > Annelida > Polychaeta > Phyllodocida > Nereididae > Alitta > Alitta virens. Next base: position 17,051,903 of record OW028580.1, on the reverse strand, counting down.
AACTGATCGACCTAATGAGTGTATAGTTTCCTGTTTCGATGTAGAGACAAAGCTAAATCCCACCATTGTTAGTTGCAAAGCAACTTTCTAACAATTAAGTGGGTGCTTCGAAAGTTTGCAAATGCTAGAAAGTATCTTCCTTCAGCAAATTTTAATAATCCAATGCACTCAACGAAGTGAAATTTTGTCCTTTCGCAAGTATGATATATAATCACAAAATGTATCCTGTTTTTAATTATATTCAGTTCCAAAACTTGGTAAATATTCTCACTACACACTGTTTCAGAGGCAATCAGCTCACTGACTATGAAAAATAGTGGCTGGGCCTTTTCAAGCAATAAAGCCCACTGCATCAAATGATAAACTCATAAATGCCAGCAGCTGTCAACAAAAACGTGCTGGAAAATTATCGCCATTGCTTACTGATAAGCTGAGCCAACAGGAGAACAATCATTGGCAAGTGGATACTGGGAAAATGACGTCACAGAAGCATTCGTGACGTTGTCAAGGGCTTCGAATCTTAAGATCATTCTTAAGATTAATCCACACACACTGATCATGCTGATACAGCTTGAAATTCCCATGGCTATTTCAGTTCAAAACAATAAACATTTCCCTGAACAGCTGAAATTTATCATCCTTCAATCCTGTTTATATTAAGTTTATAAATTTCAATTGGCCTGACAAGAAAATTTCTTAGTTGTCAAGTTCAGGATGTGTTGAAATTAACTATATTCAGCTGTTTAGGAACTAATCAGAATTCCTTCATTTATCCACCAACATATTCATAATTTACAATTTTACATCACTAAGGTTTTAATTTTCAGCTTGTAAAGATAATGTCATTTTTGTTTTATAACATAACGGAATGAAATGCTAACATGCTTGATAAGAATAATCATATAAGCTGTCATAAAATATCCATAATAGGTCTCTTGTTAATATGTCGTGCATTTAATCTTAAACATGTTAAAGCATTCTAAAAATCCAAAGCAATGTTGCAAGCTGGTTCATATTGGCCTGATATTCCAATCTTCTTGCATTTTGCTGAATTTTGTTAATTTTACTCAATTTAATAACAACAAACATCCATGGTTAACAAGAGAAATTATGTAATCTTAAGTCAAATTCAATAAAAATCTGTTAATTATTTTAAGACTTCCATAGTCAAATGCATGGACGTCCATGGTCACATGCAAATTTATCCAACTTGAACACATTTATGGCACGTGTTAAATGACCACATATCAAAATTACATTGACCTTTCATACATATAATCTGTAGTTAATCCAATCTACATGCTCTGTTAATTCTTGATTGACAACAGTGATAGGAGAAACGCTCCAGCTAATGCAATTTAGAGAATAGATTTAAAATTCAGTCCAATATGACATTAGTATATTAAAACAGTGTTACATAACATGACATTATCTGATCGTTTATAACATTATCAATCACAAATAGTATGTGCAACAAATAGTGAAATTTAATCACATTAAATATGCGAAGAATTTGATAAGATTTGAAGTTTTTGAGAAAAAGGCAGAAGTTTCATGATCTCTCAAATGACAAATTGCCATATGGTGTTACTCGTTTATGTACGTTTTCGGAATAATTGAAATTCTTCAGATAATTGATAGGTCAATGAGATTAAAAATGTTCTTCCCACTAGGTGGAGCACCAGCATCTTAGTAGCTCAAACGCCTCCTTCAGGAATGCGAAGGAACTTCAAGACCTGAAGAAAACTCCCGTCTTTATTTACCCGGCAAGAAAACTAATTTTAAATAGTTACACAGTAATCATGATTTGGATTATTCAGGTATGTCGAAAGCAGTTATACACTGGCTGTCTGCTGTTTGGCCATTTTCAAACCTTTCTCTCTCGAACTTTACAACTGCTCGTTCACGCCTAATGTTACGGTCAACAACTGTTCCTTTGAAGATAACAACTTAAACCATCAACAATTTTCTTCTCAGCAATAAAACACAGGTAGCTAACGACGTTTTTATGACGATGGTGATTGTTCTATTCTGAGCAAGAAGATCGTCTGCTTTTCAAAGACAAGTTGCCCTCTGGCGGTCTTCACTTAAACCAACAAAATACCTCCCAATAAGAGAACTAAAACTTGAATAAAGTTTGGAAATATACTAAGCTTTTACTAGTTGTAGTAAGTAGTAGTAAGTAGACATATCACCTCTAAACTCCAATAAAGGAGAGCTCACTCAGCACTATTCTAACGTTGCAAAGATATGCCACAAGCAAATATATATTTTGTTTTGTAAACAATACGGTCAATGCTTCAGGTAATAATTCCAACTGGACATTAAACTTTCACTTAAAAATAAAAACAAATTACCATGGCAACTGATACTGAAGCAGAATTAAAAACATCAAAGATGTACTCTTTCCTGCACTAAAGCTTTAAAAGCTAACAAAATAAACATATCCTCAGGCAAGTAAATTGACCTTAAAATTGATTGTTTACGAAATTGCAACCTAACAGAAAATTGGGAGATTGGGCATTCAAAATGAAAGAGGAAAAAAGGTAGAAAACAAAGCTCTCGAAAGGAACTTATGGAATAAAACTCACCCTAAATATAACGCTTTGTCGAAGTCGATACGGACTGAACATCAATAATCTTTGATGGTGAACTTGTTGGACAGTTGGAGTGAAGGTTAACATAATTCGAGGCATCTTGAATCAGTGTGTAATTCACTCACAATAACGAAGTTGTAGTACAGTTCCAATTTATAAGTCCAAAACTTTGACAACCATTGTGTGGATTAACAAACTTCCTTTTGAATTTTTCACTTTTGATATCCTGTATAGTTTTCAGATATATGTATTTTTTGTGCGCATATGAATAGCTACATCAACTTCCTAGTTGTATTAGTTCTGTAGTATCATTCCTATATTAAATCTGTAGTGTGCTGTGATCCAATATCTCCAGTATAACTGTTAATGCAACTGGCTCATCACATGCTCTTGTGATTATTATGCATCATATTCACAATTCAATCCAAGGCCATTCTTCATAGAAATCACAATCATCAAGTTACAGTCACGAGATAGTTACATAAAAATCACGATTCCCTACACCTGACAACTTCAGTGATCAAAACAAATCCAAGCACATGAACAGATAATGTAGGCTAAAATGTATTCAATGTAGTTTATGTCTGTAATTAATTTCCATACACTGACATTTAGCTGACCATAATATACCCGTTAGTGTGGTGGTTAATTGATTTTTAGCTGCAACCAAAGCTTTCGACACTGCTCATATAGTCGTTGATAAATAGATACTGCCAAAGTTCTTGATTGTATAGTGTAGTATTGTTCAAATTTCCGAGATACAGCTGCTATGTAAAATGTTCACATATACCTTAAAAGCTTTTGACAATGTCTATAAATAAGTTGAAGGTAGATTTAAGTAAAATCCTAAATTTGAAAATCCAACTTTTCACAAGCTTTCTTGGGAGTCAACCCGGTTCACAAAATAAGGGAATAAATTTCATCCAAAACTCAGTATCACTCTCAGTGTCAACAGTAAGCTTCCTCAGAACTGTTACTTGAGCTTTTTGCAAACGTCATCTGGTTAACAATGCTTGGAGTCCTTCATATGCAAACGAGCTCATTTGCATAAAGTGGAGGTCAAGTTCAGAAGATACTCAGCAGCACCAAATTTCTTTGATATGGGTGACATCTGATACCAATTAGTGGAGTACAAGCATGACAGGTGTCAAGTAGGACCCAAATATTCCTCCAAAAATAAGCTATGAAGTAGAGTTCAAACAAAAATTCAATGACACTCCAAATTCAAATGAGCATTTTAGTGGATATTTTTGTTGTGATTAGCACTAAATTCTGTTTAGTCTTTGGAATAACATAAACATTTCCAAAGATTCCAATGACAAAATTGCTAAGCTGGCACAGTTCAGAATTAAGCTGGTTAGCAGTTGAATATAATCACAAGATAATGAGTTTGTTGTCACAAGACATTAGTTGCTAGTTCTTCATGTAGTCATAGCTAGAAGCAACCAATACTTGTTGTAATTTTCTCAAAATCCACTTCTTGCGTTTACAAGTCTCTCCTTACAACTGAACACACCAGTGAAAATCGCTGCAATTTATAGAAACTCACTCTTATGCACCAAATTCCCCTTGATCATCACTCGGCCCACTTTGTGAATAATACTATCGATTATCTCGATCAACGACGACTATGGATTTGCTGATTCAGAGCAAACGTCTCCGGTGATGCTACTGCTTCAGCTGCAGGTAAAAAGTGATGCTGTGTCTAGAGAGGAAATTCCTGCAGTAAGCGATTGAAGAAGTTGTAGGAGGAATGAGTCAACGAAAAGTGCATTTATCATCAAAATTGACAGATAACACTTAGTGAAGATAGTGATACTTTTTGTCGATATGATGAAAATGTTTGTGTTTGAGTAGTTATTGCTCAAAATTGTGAAATTTTGTAATTATCACACAAATGCAGAGGATATATGGTGCTCTTTAGGGTATTTCTTGTGGATTTTCCCGGCATAGATTGTCATAAATCCCAGAATACACAAATCAATATAATATTGATCGACACACCTGTCTGATTATCAAAATGTTCAACTCGTTGGGTAAAATGGGTGGAGACAGATGTCATAAAATTTCCTCATTGATGACAAACTTAATGCGATTTTGAGATGATCAGCTGATGATTAAAACTAAAATCCCCAAAGCACATAAAGTTCCAAATATTTTGATTCGAATCGCTCGGCTTCTAATCACAAATTTCACTGCTTCCAGTCAAACTTTTCATTAAAGTCATGAAAAGTTAACGAAAATGAAAAAACATTCAAGAACGAAAGCGAAATATCCTTCGAAAACGGTCAAAAAATCCACAGAATATATCCAATGCAAAAAATAAAAGCTGAAGTTTGTACTTCCACTAAACTATCACAGTCTTTCACTTTCAACATATATTCAACCACTGAAAATCAGTGCAATTGAAAACTCAGTCGTCAAACTATGAACCACGTCATGCAAAAACGATACAGTCTATGCCCACGATGTACCTTTAAGTACCTTCAAAATGCTATCGACAAGCAGTTTGCATGTTTAACTGTTAAAGTATTCATGTTGCAGACCACTATTTGACAGTTAGCGGTCTTTAAAAGATGGGCTGTTAGTTGGTTTAACGGTTTGGTTTTGGCCGGAAAATGGCAAATTTCTGCGATTTCACGCTTTAGAAAATATGATATATGTCATAAATTGGCAGGATTCCAGTTAAATCGTTGTATTTTTTACATATCTTTTCTTTACTTTTTCCACACTTTTGGAGCATGTGGATGTAGAATATTGTTAACAGTCATATTTTCCCATGTGTGATTGTGAAAGGGACTGTTTAAACATATCCACACTTGGCATGATGCATGCAAAGAACGTATACACATGTTTAGTATGAATACAAGATCAGAGCCCATCCAATTTTTCAAAAATCTTGGAGGTTTCAGTTATAAGCCTCACGATCTGCACACACTGTTAACTGGAGATGCAAGTCCACTGTATATCATTCACTGTAAACTGTCACTATTTAGTGTAAATTTACAGTATATTTACAGTAAATTTGCAGTTTTACTGTAAACTATCCTTAGGTGCACTGTGAGTTGAGACAAATTGTTGACACTGCAAAAATCGTGCGTTTCTCAATAGGATTCAGCATCAAATGTTTACACTAAAGATGCAGACCCAAGGTCTGTAATATGATGATGAAGATGTCTGTATTATCCCTTCAATGTCTGTAACCTGATGTCTGTATGTCTGTCTGTAACCTGACGTCAGTAACCTGAAGTCCACATCCTCGAGACATGACCAGTGTGAATGATGTATATAATGTTTTTCGAGTCAGCTTCAAAAAGTTTGTTGAGTCAGAGGTTGTGATTTTTCAAAATATATCCCCTCCAGACATACATGCATGCATAAAAGTTCGAATTTAACTGAAATGAAATAATAATAGTTTCTACTCCAGTGAGCACTATTGTCAATCAGTGATTTTGACAATGTGCACAAATGTTAGTATATATATAGTAACTATACATTACTGTCATAACAGACATTTATGTGTATTGTCCAAAGCACCCTGAGGATGTACTGCAAATTTGCAACGTGCTTGCATAAAGTGTCAGTCATCAGTAATAAGAGAAATATGAAAATACATCATTTCATCATGATGTGTCCAGGGAAGGTGTATAGATCAATATATTTTTTGTTGTTGATAATTTCATCCAAGTAACAAAAGTGATAAATCCAATGACAATGTGTTGTAAGTTCTAAGTGGTAACCAACAATGCCATTATGGTCTAAATGATGTCCATATATGTATGATATCCTTAATAAATGCCCAAAATATCCTTTTTCCCAATTCTGATGTTTCCACTCATATACTGACAAGTCCAGTGGACTGTACACATCTGCTCCTAACTCCGCACCCCTCAGTAATGACAACCAACCCAACCATCAAAACCCTCTAGGCACCCAACCAGCAACCACCCAGCTGTGTCCACTCAACCGTGACGACCCTTGTGACGTCACAGCAGGAGCTACAGGTCCTAAATGTGATGCACAGCCCATAGGCATCCACAGACTATTGAATACTGGAGCTTTTTGAAGTCTGGCTAATTGATGATATTTAATAACACTGCCAGTCTACAGGTCTATGTTCTCTTTTGTTTTTTTCAAGTGGTGAGAGTCCTTTGTTTACACTACTCTTTTTAAGTTTGCTGAACTAAAATGTCCTGCTGGGATATTGCCTGGAAAAAGTAGCCATGTGTTTTGAGTTCTTACAGGTAGTGTACAATACATTGTACTAAACAGTTGGAAAACTTTTGAAAGTTACATAAAATTGGGCAATAAATTAACTCTGGTAATTTGTAAAGATTCAGTATTTGAATGATTTGAAATGAATTAGTCAGTGGAATGAAATTGCCAATATATAATTATTATAATTCCGTTATATCAACAATATACAATTATTTTTTTTGGGTCTGAAATACGGAAAAGAGAAGAGCATTAATAAAGCCGATATCAATAGGCCAATTACTAATCAGCCTATATTATGCAAATTTCTACCACAATAATTAATTTTTCATCCCAAAATTTTGATTACATTGTCATTTTGTTTCGTACCAAACACATGTAACCCTGGGCAACTCAAAATGTACCTGTATATCGCAATGCTAACTACTCAGATAAAAAAAAAACTATTAACAGTTTGATAAAGACCAATTATCAAAACACAGACTATTTAATGTCAATTAATGCAGACAAGGCCCCTATAGTCTATAAAGTGAAACAAAACCCCTATCTCAAAGATCATCAAAACATTGCTAAATTGGCATTTATAAACGTTCTAATTTTCAGTCAGCACAGTTAATTGAATTTAATTGATGAAATTGGAGACAGTAATTATAGGCAAATTTCTATGAAAAAATATTCAATAATAAAGCCATAAAAGAAAGACTTTAATGTTGTAAAAGTCATTGTACCAAAATACGTCATAATATTTTCATACATGAGCGAGATAACCAATAACTAATTACAACAAAATGGAAATTTTTCATTTACAAATTAAAACTAATCCAGAGTGGGCTTGTAAAGTAGTATCAGAAAAGTTAAATGATAACCACAACCACAAAATGGAACTATACAGATATAACAAAGTTCTGGCAACAGGAACGAAATACGTTTTTTAATAATTATATAACTAGGAACTGAATAATTAACTGTGAAAGCTGAAATGATTTAAATCTCTCATAAAAAATTAACAATACTAATACAGTATAAAACTACATAGCTTTAGCATGTGTTAGAGTCTAACATATATTCTGATATATTTTCATTCTAACTATTCTAAAGTTAAAGAGAAAACAAAATAAACAAAGAAAATAGATAAATAATTTCAAATATTTGCAAGTTGGGAGAGTACTGTTATACCAAGAACTGGTCATATTCAAACTTATTAACAACCCCTATGTTCTTTTGTTAGTATTGGATACTTCTTTGTTTGATGGGGGTACACTTCCCCACCCCTCCTAGAAATTCTAATAACAGGACTACCTTTAACCCCTCCCACTTTTCCTGCCCCTTTGACCCCCTACAGTTAGCCATTGGTCATGTCAGTCAGGTAGACCTTGAACAATGTGGAAGTAAATGAATGAACTGGACACATCCACTTGATTGTTGATGAACTGTTGAGAGGTACTATACATCATTTATCCGCCGAAAGCCTTACTTCTAACCCCAATTTTCATAATTTATATATGTAGAAACTTATTTAGTATACCATAAGTAATTAAGGAGGCACTTTTTAAGTACCCTTTGGTCTTCACCTAATTCTAACCTGCAATACTTCCCATGTTATATTATTAGTTACCAATTACATCAACCTCTTCGAAGCCCACCTCAATATTAAGATCACATCACAATCAAATGTAGCTAACCTGAAAATTTACAGATTCGTCATCTCGTGGGAACTCCCTGGACTACAGGATATCCTCATCATTAAATGTAAGGGAACCACTCTCTATTATAACCATTTCACCATTGGAACCATCTCACTAGTACACATAAAAACCATCTCAAATACAATAATCATTGTAATTCACTTCATTGTTATTAATTTCTTTAAATTATTCACACCACCTCAAATTACAAATCTGCCCAAAATTCTGTTTTTGCGAAATTTCAATAAATAAAATATTTTGGTACGAACACCATAATAACATACTTAACAACCAAATAAAGTATTACATCAGTCTTTGCAACCAAATCTTTCATTTTATTTTGCCTACTGATTAAATTAACCTCATTTTGTATAATTTACATAATATAAAACTCCACAGTACAATGCTGTATTTAAAGACTTAGTCTTGACAATAACCACACTTATAGTTTCAGTCAAACAGACGCCCCTACCCAAATATAATCCTTCTCAAACTTTAATTGCCCCTAAACATATTGTCCTAAGCTGGTGCCGCACGCAGCCCCACCCTCCTCAAATATAATTTTCAGGAGATTTAGTTTAGACATGCAAGCACTAACACACTCGCACGACTTAAGTACATGTTTAGTGTAAAATGTCAATGTAGCTGTTTACAAGGGTGCTTGGACTTTAATAAAGTAATAAATCTTTAAACTTTAATTCAGTTAGAAAAGCCTCAACATTCGGACGAAAAAAAACACTTTAACTTTAAATATATGACAAGGAATTGTTAATTTTCTTTTTCCATATATTTGGATATTATGCCATTTTACATAGGACTTTGTGATATTTTAGGCTTTGACAACATGTACACCAGGAATATGTTTTAAATAATTAATTAATTTCTTTTTCTTTTAAGGAAGTTGCATAATTTTACATTAAATTCACCCCCCCCCCCCTAAAACCAGATTTTGGCATTCGTCCAATTTCATTGTCTAAAATATATGCAATACTAAATTAACTATAGCATTTGTATTTTGTGTAAATTTCCTCAAATTGAATTGGTTTTGGGGACAGGATTCGGATATATTCTATTTCGACCTGTCCATCGATGCTACTTAGGATTCCATTATAGTATCATGTGCATGGTGCCAGTCAAAGCTAAGCAGGAAGTAAATCTCGCAGTTTCTCGTATAACGCGTGGCTTCATTGACAATTGAACAATAAGACCTGTCACCCATTCAGCAGGTCTGTCAATTTGGCTTAACTTCAATTGATAAGGTGCAATTCAATTGATAAGGATGAGTATACCTGTGGACAGTGTCCAAATCTGGGATAAATCTATGATATTTTGGCCTGTGGGTTAGATATATAGATTTTTAGATGAAACAAAGTTTCAGAATTATGATATTATCTCAAAAGATGGTACCTTGATAATTCAGAAGGAGGGAAAGTTATCATTTTAATTGCTAGTCATCCACAGAAGGGGTTGGGAACCTGGAATACCCTCTGGACCCCTAGGGGAAAATAACTGTACACTGTGTGCAGGGTGACAACCCCATGATTAATGGTAAGGAAATAGGCAGAAATATGCAGAAATGAAAGTAATAAATAACAATAGTGCCTGGAGTTGAAATATGTATATCATACATATATCAGATTTCTGTAAATAAATTCAAACATCGGTAAGAAAATTTGTGAAAATATGCAGGATTGAATAAATCATAAAATATGATTATAGCCTGAAGTTGATAATTCCAAAGGGGCATTTTTTTGTGAATAATCGCTCTTATTGGTTTGTAAACATATAATTATGGGAGAAAAACGAATAAATTACATTTTAGCCTGGAGTCAATATAGATGTACATGTATATAAGCATTTTATGTATCTCAAACACGGCACATGCCAAATTACCATAAATAAGAATTTTGATTTACATAGTTAGCATTGCATTATGAAGAATTCTCAGACAACCAAACAATCAGGCTATTTTTAATGCTAATAGGCCTACTAGTTTGACAGGCAATGGTTTTCACAAAGTTTGGTTGCCCACCTAAAATCATTAAATTTAAATATTTCTTTTGTGGAAATATAAATTTAGTTGCAGTTTGTAATTTAGTTCTGTGTGAAACAATAGTTGGTAAATTCCTATACTACATAGTTCAACAAGATCTGTATTACAATGTAGACTACAGCAATTATTGTCTTATTTGGTTTTGTCCTAATAGTCCAGAGCATGATAAGTCATTTATTCTGTATTATATGGCATAATATCATTGGACATTGTCATCTGAAAATGGTATATTGCTGCTTAAAATATGATTTATGTTCTGGTCAATATTATCTTTATGCATGTCCACATATTGGTCAGTTATTCACCAGTCGGTTTCTGTTTGTTTTGGTATCAGTTTTCTTGTGCGATATTTGAACATGTCGTATTAATTCTGATTATTCCGGTGCATGTGTACACTGAATATGAGAAATGTTGAGTAAATTTGAAATACAGCAGAATATAGTTAATAAGACCACCTATTGAAATACAGTCGAAGCAGAACATCATCTTAAGACCATATAACAAAAAAGCTGCCCCTATTTTCAGAACTAACCATTTCAACCCAATTTCCAAATCTCTGAATGTACAATCAGCTATGTGTGTAAAAATCAGTTAATTCTGCAAATAGCCACTAAACTATTGATTGTTTAATAATCACTATTAAACACTATTGAAGGCAGCCTCTAATACATCAAATATTATGAACGTGCACAATGAAACATCTTCAATATAACTGCCAATTAGGCCATTTAGGGACAGTGTATTTCAAGTAATAGGCCATAATTACCAAGATTACATTTTACTTGTGGAAAATAAAACCTATATAAAGCCTTATTTGCAGTATACCCTGCTCTAATAAGCCTTATGACAGGCTATCAGTGTCAGAGGGGTGAGTTAATAACCCCAAAAGGGCAAGTTCTTTTGAAGGTCTTTTTTGGACCTATTTGCCATATAAGGCCATCTTTTATAAGTACTGATATACAGCTGATGACCTTTGACCCAAAATGACCTCAAGGTCAAATTTGAAGATGTTAAAAGGTACCCTAAAAAGGTCCTTTATTTAACAGCGAGTCCTTGTTTTTAACACAAGGTCATTAGTCAACAATAAGCCTTAAGTTAAGACCTACACCTTAACTTCAAAGTCAAAAGGTCATTTCAGTTGAAATATGATTTAAATAGAGTTAAAAGAGGTTCTTCTTCTTTTTGACATATTGTGTGAAAGATGTCTTTTTCTCCTCACCACTTGAGACTCACAGTTAAACTGTCAGTTAAACCTCTATTTAACCCCATAATAGCCATAGGCTTTAAAGTCTTGAACATTGTGACAATAGAGCATGGTGTTTTCTGAGTAACCTAGCGTATTCATTTATGATATTTCTAGTTTTCGACATGATGGTGTAACTACCACCAAAAGCATGGCATGGCATGTCATGGTATGGTCATATGATGGTATGGAAATAAATAAATATGGTATATATGAATCATTTATGGAGACAATATTATACACCAGTGACACACTACCATGGTTGCAACATACTTGTGTACATGAGAAATACCATTATGAGAAAATCAAACAGGTAATTAGTGAAAAATCAACAGAATCCCAGCTCACTGATCAAAGTAAAATTCTACATGTGGGTTAAATTGCTGTCAGCTATAATGAAAACATTCCAACTTGTATAGCAATTTTTATGACCACAGGAAAGGAATAACTCTCTATGTTGACAACCTACAACCAAAACCAGAAGCATGCAGGTTGTTAGAGACTTCAATGCAGCTATAAACCAAAACTTGGTCAAAAGCCTTGTGACAATCAACAAACACTCATAAATAACCTCAGAGCTCACTTAGAATCAAGCAAGTTGGGCGTAGCATCTTTATTTACACCTGTCTGTGTTGAATACAGCTATAAATTACCATGGAAACCTACAATTTTGCCTATTTTTCACATTTCACCATCATTTTAGGACCCCACAGAAACATACAACAGCGCCAACCAAGCAGGTGATTTCTTAGAGTGGTGTCAAAAGAGGGTTTAACTCTCACTCAATGAGCCATATGCTTTTCAAGAGCATCATTGAACACAATGTTGCTGAGGAGAGTGAGGTGAATACAACAGGAGTAAGAGCAATGATGAAATTATAGTGCAACTACAATTATTTGAGACCGAAGAATTAAATTGGAATTAAATTGAAATGAAATTGTTGCAACTATGTCAGAAGCTCTTTTAAAATCTAACACCTGTATTAAGTAAAATATATATAATCTTTATTTACTGTATTCTAAGTGCAGTACATTTATAAAAACAGCAAAGACAAAAGTTAAAATGTATAAAATACATAAGAATGTTAATAAAACTGATTTTCTGGCTATTAAAATCCAACGTCAGTATTCAGTATTTGGCACTGTTAAAAATACCAATGTGTTGCCCATTTCAGGCCTTCCGATGAGGTTTATTCTTGTTTATAAAAAAAATTTTCTTGTACGCTGGCATGGATCTATATCTAGACTATTGGTGGTTTTGTTACCATGGTAATCAAGCCATGCAGGTTTATTTTATTTGCTTATTATTCAAGTTCAATAATTTGTTGGAAACAGTTTAAAACATTGATGAGAATAAAAATATAAATGCTTCACACTGTATTATCAAAAGTTTACTGTGCTATCCATCACCTTGCCTGTGATAATGCAACATTTATATACTAGCTGTTGTGAGAAACAAACCAACTACTCTACTCAATAACTTTTATCTTTATTTTCCAAGCTTCATGAGATATCTGGAACGTGCAACAGTGTACCACTTCCTAACATGGTCAAATGCTTTCTCCATAGTCCATACCCACAAGCATCTTACCACTGCACCCCAAAGGAGCCAATTATTTCTGGTTGCACTATACCCACGCAGCAATTTGTCATAGCTAGCATCACTTAGGAGACCCTTTCACAGATTTAGAAGTTTGACCAAGTCATTAATCAAGAGAGAAACTTCCGTTACACACTTGGACAATGTCTGAGCTCATGGGCACACACAGACGGACAGACAGGGACACCTAGGCACAATAGGCATAATACAGCACTTAATGATTATGAGCTCAACAAAGGGTGGACAGACAGACAGACCTAAAAGGGGTAAAACCTGTGTATATACAACACACAAATCCGTGTTCCAGAATTTAATGGTACCGATTTCTAGTTGTGATGTCTCAATGAAATAGTATTGTAAACATGTAAAATAAAATGTATTCGGTCAAGGTGATATCTCTGAAGTATAGTCAGCTGAAATTAATAAGCTGAATTTACTAAGGCAGACGTAATGATTATATCATAAAGGATGAGATGATAAGGTGATGATCATGCCATGTTATACATTTACTCCAGTGGTGGTCATTTTCCTTTCTCTAGTACAGTAACTGAGTGCAAAGGTACTGACAATTTCACACCTCATAGAGGCTCATACATGTCAGACTGGACTTAACTAGGCAGGGAATCAAACCCAAAACTCAATCAATTGGCCAAACATTAAAGTAATAGTCATATTTCCACTAGCTTCTTTAGGTCGAAGAGCACAATAGGCTACCACAACATTGTCAGATTTTTTTAATATTAAAACATACCAATTTCATTTGGGATGACACTGAAAAGTTTCACTTGGGATGGTAGTTTGAGAGTACAAGCATATCACAAAGGATGATACCAAAATGTTACAAGGTTTTTTAGAATATATTTCATGGTAAACCAAACCTAGCCTTAATATACATATTATATACAGGTCTATTAAATTCACGAAGACTGTTACGGTCTGTTTTCCTGATACAGCTTTCTTTTTTTTGTCCGTATTCGGAAGAAGTATTAAAGTGTATTGCGCTTAATTTACTTTTCATTCATAATATCAAGATTACTATCATATGACATACTTCAATTTTCATACCTGCTGAGCAAACTTAATGATCTCGATACAAACATTCTTGCACCTTTTCTTCATACGCAAGCCATCTGCTGCCAGGAAAGTTTTCAAGTCAAACGTTGAATTATTTGACTGTAATTATGACACGCGTCAAAATCTCGAGTTTCATGGGGTAAAAATTGCCTTAAAAACCAACTGCGTGTTGTCCCTAAGACACATTCCACAGTAGCAGGTGCAACTTATGAAGTGAAAATGTAGTAAAAAGTGAGTAAAAACCAAGTGACAACTGAAGTCAGTCACACAAATGAGTTTTACAGCTAATACCAGTGACAGCTGTGACCAGAAAAGACAAATAATAAGAAATAGTGAAGTGTAAAGAAACTTAGATGGGTACAAAATTATTAAAAGCAGTCTGTTGCAGACATGCAAGTGAAATAAAGATGTGTGTGGAATATATGAACAAATATATGAACAAATATAACTATATATCAAGTGACTTTTTTCTCATCTTCGATAGTTTTTAAGAATTTTGGCGGTTTGTGGCAGCTGCCTGTCTGAAGGCAACTTATGTCATTAAAAAAAAGATGTACACTATCACTGCTCAACTTAACACTTGGTAAGAAAGGTGGTTAGCAGGAGATTTTCAGAAGTCAGGTTTTTGTCTTGAGTTGCTGAGAAAACATCTTTTGACAAACGAATTGTTCAGTGCATTGGAGTATTTTATATAACACCTAGGGATGAGAGACACCGAACCCCTATTAAACCTATTTAAAAATATTAAAAAAATGCGTTTTTTTATTTTTATTTTATTTATTTTTTTTTGTGCGAACATTGTTATTAGAGCATTGCGTGAGAACTCCACCAGGTGGCATAACCATGCATGTGACAATTTCTGCCACCTGGTGTGTTCAAGCTGAGCACAAAAGCCTTTTTCAACAATGTTTAACAATATGTTCAACAGTTGCAAATAGTAGGCAGTCCACGGCATCACACCTACAGCACTGTTCCTAAACATTGTTAATGTTAAAGCAAACTACATAATTCGTGCTACATTCAGGACTTAATTCTCACAATAATGATTCTGAAAACATCAGGTTTCCAGTATCACCACTAGAGGGCACGCCAGCATGGATAGCCGACAAGGGTCCCCCTAGTGTAAAGAATAGGAAACTGATCTTGACCAAAATATGATAATCTGCCAAGGTTGTGAGGAAATATTGCCATTTCAATGCATAATATTCTTAAAACTGTGTCACTACATAATTCACACACTTCCTTGCATCATTACACTGACAGTAAAAAATACAGCTTCACCAATACTGCAAATATCTCAGGAAAAATAAATTCAAATTCTTGGAGATGGTGCTTTACGCCCTGTATTTCAGCACTTGATGGGCTTATGAGGACAGGCAGGAACCATGGCAATAAAATGATGGATGAAACAGCCATCCAACTTAGGTTAGACGGGGGAAATGAACCCCACACCCAGTGGTTCAGTTAGATGAAGGATGAAACAGCCATCCAACAAAGGCTCAACTGGGAATTGAACGTGGGAGGCAGTGGTGGGAAGCCCAACGCACTAGCACTGAACTAGACCCCCAACCCCCTAAATTCTTGGAAAGAAATCTATAATAAAACTTTACTTATGGCTATAAACAAGCAGCATGACCTATCACCATATATTCCATCATGGAGACTTACAACAACCTCTTCACAAAATACAGGAAATGAGAATATCTTCTTGCAATAACAATTAGCACACCTAATCTATCTTTCAGCTAGAACACGACTATCCTGTTATCGATTAGGTCCATGTAGTTCCATCAGACCATCTTGATAACTCAAGATAACGTCAGTACGTGATGAAAGACGCGCAACTTAACGTCATGGCGCACAATTATGACGTCATAGTTCTGACAATTGATGCGTGTTGTTGACAATGGAGATATCCTTTAAAGTGTTGAATGCAATAACTGACAAAGCACAGTCAGCAAATTCTTCATAAAGTTTTTTTTTAAATAAAGTGTATTTAGGAAGACTGAAGACATACAAGCCGGGAATATTTTGTAGCGAAGTAGTTCGTCAGACTACTGGTGAAGTCGCATGGAATTTGGCTGTTCACAAAGCCCATGTTTTGAAGCATCATGTATGCTAACTTGATCTAAGTCAACTGAAGGTTACTCTGTTGGGTCCTATGCAAGTTTGACTAACAAGACCGCAATAATTCAACTAAGGTCCGACAGAAGTTTGACCTAAATGACCCATGATGCTCTGCTGGTCCTGGGTTCAATCCTGGGCCAAGGCACTCTTCATCCACAACTGGACGTCAATCACATGAGACAATAAATCGGAGGTGCCTTGTCGCGGTGTCAATGCTGAGGCAAGCAAAATACCCCACCCATGGGGTAAATGTGTAACAAGGTGTGGACTCCAAGCCTTATCATCTCATCATAATGTCTGCCTCTTATATAAGCTTCAGACCCAGTAGAGAGATATGTACCTTTAATTAGGGCCTAACATTAAGGTTCATGACAAATTAAAAATTGGATGCCCGAACCTGAAATTTGGTTGCCCAATGAAAATTTTGTTGCATATTTTTTATCAACAAGTATGACCTATCATGCTTGCAGTATACACCGAACATTAAATTAAACATGTCCTACAGTGACTATTTATGATGTTAGTAATTCATTATTAACCACCAAACTTTAATGTGAGTCTGAAATACAAGCAATGTTGACCGAATGTGGAAGTTGTGTTGGAATTCAATTTAGCAATTTTCAAATGACCTCAGTTGCAACATTAACAAGAAAATGTCTAAAAACAGCAGGCCTATCACCACTGATTACTGAGTAATTATTGGCATTTGAACAATCAATTACTGGCGAAAACATAAAGTTCTACATATATATATTTAGAGGTTTGACAGTAAATTTTGAAAGAAATTAGTCAGAAAACTGCTATATTTTTGTATCAATGTGTTGACATTTCTCCTCCTTTTACAATATTGACAAGAATATTACAGTGGTATTTGTTGAGTAGCTTTTAAATGTACATCTTGATCAGTTCTTTTTGCACAGTGTATACATGTAGTGTACGTGAAAGTATGTCCACATTGCACTTTTTACATAATTCCCAATTTAGAGCACTGAAATTAAAGCTTGATTCTTCAACACTTTTTATTTCAGGACTTTCCAAAATTTAAAAAATGTTTTCATTAAAGTCTGGTTACAATTATTTTTCTCTCTACTAATGCCTTCAATAGCCACAGAGTAATTGCAATTTAGATGATTGCACTTCTTAAGCCTTAATAAGAATCAGCATCAGTCTTGATTCACCTGTTCAACTTCTTAGGTTCAACCTGACCTGTTCAACTGCTCTTTGGATTTTGGTTGCCCAAATTAAAAATTTGGGGCATCCGGTAATGGTGAGCCCTACCTATAAGCTCACTATATCTCAACTTTGGTGATCCTTTAACCTAGGAGACCTATGATACCTCAAATTTGGCCCTGCACAAGTTTGACTTTCAAGTCCTATGATATCTCAACTTTGGTCCTTCTCAATTTTTCCCGATGAGACCTGTACGCCCTTTCAACATGTTCAACTTAGGACCTAAATCCGTTTGACCTTCGATACCTCAGCAATGGTTAAACACACATGAGCAACAAAATCAGCCATAGTGATTGGACACATGATCACTGAGCTATGTTGTTCAAAAGTCCAGTGACTTTATATATAACACCATGTGTGGTGCTGTGGCCTAGCGGATAGATAGATAGATAGATATGGAAAGTGCAGCACTCTAAGGCAAGTTCTTGCCGCTATCGAGGGTTGATTGATGAGGCGAGAGAGGAGGAGTCCACCTATGTTACACATTTACCCCATGGGTGGGATCTTTTACTTGCCTCAGCATAGACACCGAGTGCAAGGGCCCGCCAATTTAACATCTCATCCGTACGACATCCAGCTGAGATGTTGCTCATGAAGGGTTCCCTTGCCGGGGATTGAACCCGGGTCCTTCAGCGGAGCAGGCAAGCGTCTTACCACTAGACCACCCAGCTGCGGATAAGGTGTAGGATTCTTAAACGCATGGTCGTGGGTTCAAGCCCAGTCACGGCATGGAAGAACTGAGCAGATCTTCCTCAAATCACTGCTTCACTCCACCCAGGTGTAAATGGTTACTTGGCTATAGGCAGAGATGGCGATGACTACGGCTGCCCGGCTGTATAATACCCGGGGAAAGGCTCATGCTTGAACAGGCTTGCCATGGGTGTAATTGTAAAGTCGTTTGAGACTGCTTGAGCAGTGTTACGGACTATAAAAAATAGATTTAAATGTATGCTCCAAAACCAGGTATGTGCTGCAATGACATGTGGTTAGACTCACCGTTAGAGTGTTGCGTGTTATTTGCTAACAGTGTATTAAATCTAACCATTGAAATAACAACCGTACACAAGCAATGAAATGCTTTTTCAGTTTAAGTTTACTTTATCTGACATAACACCCTATAAATGGTGCATTTATGTTCATTGAGGAGAAACTTCTAAAAGGCTTTTTCTTAACTTTCAATATTAAAATGTTTCAGGTCTCTAAAGACCAAAAATACAACGGGAAATTAGACAATATTTTAAAGTATACTGACAAAAAGCACTCTCAGTGCTATACAAATACACTGAAATACCTGGACTTGTACATACATAACATGTACAGTACACGTATTTTGCAAGTAGGTCACGAAAAATTCATAATTGATGGTTGAACGTTTGGAAAGAGTTTTGAAAGCCAAGAGCCCATTCATGCCAGTTGGCAGAGGACCAGGTGCTCCAGTACTTCGAAGTCAAGGATTCCATTGTTAAAGGTTAATGTAACTAATGCTATATGGTAGACTGTCACCTATGCTGTTAATGGGGCTATGCTGCGCTATGTCAAGTACTAAATAGGGGTGACACTTATACTGTTAAGAACTGGATCTCTAAAATATGAGCTAACTCAGAAAAGAGGTTTGGATCTGGCCTCACCATGGGTGTGTTAAATACTTCCACAATGTTTAATATATTTTGGTTGTTAAAATGATGACAATTCTCAGTCTGCATGAGTTTTTGTGCAATGTCTTGAATCTTAAATTGCATGTATGAAATTTGGTGAAACAAATACATACTTTCATTTCAACATATTTGAACAGTCTTGCCATATGAAAATTAAAAAATAAAGTAAAGTACAGTGAAAGGCACTACCCAATATCAGTGTCAATGACAAATATACTTCATAAAGTAATATGTCAAATTCTGAACATTCAAACATCATGTTGATTCTGCGCTGAAATACCTAAACAGCTAGACGCATTGAGATCTCCAGTGACCACAAACTCGCCAGAGCGATGAAAGACTATTTGTCAAAGCATCATGTAACTATTGCATTGACCTTAGCAGAATTTGACCTTGGAGGTCATTTATAACTTTAAGAACCCCTGAGGTCATAGTAAATGATTTCAAATAAGATGACGGACCGTCAGAATTCCAAGGCCCTTTTGACACTTATAATCCTATATATCAAGCCCCAGACTTTATGAAGGTATTATAAAGGCATATATACAAGGGCTTTTCTGTCCCATTCATGATAATAGTGATCTATGACAACTTAAGGTTAATAATACAGAGTTTAGTGAAAGTTAACTCAGTCAATATGACCTTAACTCCATATATTTGCAGGCACATAGACTTTAGTTTGATTGAAATGCTTGTAAATATATTGGCAAATACATTGGAGTGTGATGAGATTGGTTAAATCAATCATCTCCCGGAGTCTTTTCACTAAGTCATGAACTTGATGTGTGTCAATACTTTCAATTTACTGACTAAACAGCCAAACTATCCTGGGAATATTAAACTTTTGGGTGTAGCAGGAGCATTAAATTTTCCTTATAAATACATTGTCATATATGACAATGTATTTATAAGGAAAATTTAAATGCTGTACAGCTGAATATTTCGTATGTTATAGACCACTCTGAATCCCTTGACATTGTTGCAATCAATGATGCTTATATAACATGTATGTACACTGCCAAAAGCTTTCATTGGGTCAATATAAATTACACCCCTTATACAATTAACAAAGCTGGGGGTAGGGATTTGTTTCAATAAAAATGACACAAAACACATTGTGTAACTAAAAAGCCCTTACATGTATACAACATAAATACATAATCATAATGATAATGTAATAACATAACTATTATCATGGTTATTTGTTGGCCAGCATTGTCAACTACATAATCAGTATGTTGGCCAAGTAGACCATTAATATATAAGCTATTACATGTGCTATTTGTCCTTTCGAAATAACAACTATAAATCCATTATGTATTCGATATGCATGTAATATATGACCACAGTTATACTATACTGTTATCATGGTTATAGATCCTTAACATATTATAGCATAAGTTATGGTACTGTAGTCATCAGTGGTGACTTCAATACTCTTAGTACTCATGATAATCAATGATAATTAGCATGATAATTGTCACAGCTTGCTCACATGCCAATCTTACAATTACCTCATCATTACCTTCCTTAATCATACAATAATAATTGTTGTTACCCATTAGATATGACTGACCATATGACCATATGTACACAACAATGGACTCCTTAATCACCATATCTGATCACTTGTTGGCAAACTTCATCTATTATCGCTATTGAGTCATTTGTATATTATTAAGTTAAACCTGTACTTACATCACTCACTAAAATAATATTGCAGAAATTCAATCAATATAAATATAATTACACATACTTTAAATTTGTATTTGATCTTAGAAATTGTTTATACTTTAATTGATATATCATCTTTGAAGGTTCACATGGATAGAATTTTTCCTTCTTAGGGATAATTTAATTTCAGAATCTCCAAAATTAAAAAAAACATTGACAAACTTATCACTGTTTATATAAATGCCAAAAAGCAGGACAATAAAATAAAACTTGATCATCTAATTAGTAACCTCGAGAAATATTCGAGACAAATTTTGTGAATTTGCTTCATTACTCTTCATAATTGAAAGTAGTACTGTCCATTTTGCCACAAATATTCTGTGGTGAAATTATTGAAAAATTTTATGTGGGATATAATTGATTATTTTATCGATAATCAGCACAAGTTTCAAATAAATACGATAAACGCTTGAAAAATTCCTAGCTCGAAAGCTTTTGAACTATGTATAACGATGAAAGTGCTAACAATGCACATCAAACAATATGTACACTGTACAGCTGTGCACAAAAACATAGATTCTCCAGAGCAATGCACAGTGCTAACTTCCTACTTGACTTGCAGCTCTAATTTCCCAGTGTCTACAGTCTGGTCTATAATTTAATATATCAAATCTCAATATACACGATATACTAGACATACACAACAATGCATAATATCATGCACTAAGACTAGACTACAAATACCTCAGGTATCAGGTACACAGAAAAACCTTTTAAGATTTTTATCAGCAATTCTTTTTTTTTCACATTTTAGGACATTCTTACAGATTTTTTTCTCTCTCAGGTTTACTCTCACTGCATTGTGAGATTATGCCTTCTTTGTGAGGGTCATAAATTTTCATAGTCCCACATATTTCAAGCACAAAAGCACACAGCAAGGAATAATTCAATACACTTCCATTTTATGTTATAGCAAACAGCTCTAAACTGTCTAAATACCTGCACATTGAGACAGCAATTTTGCCTTTATCAAGTTTACAAACATTTGTCTCAAATATGTCTAAAAGACTTATAATATATGTATGAAAATGTGGGGCTCTACCTTCACAACCTTAACCTTGTTTTTCACATATTTTCAATATTTTATGGATTACCTTTCTCCAATATCAGTAGTACTTATTTCTAAATCTTGCATGTATAATTCTTAACAGAAGTCGACAAAAACTGTAAGTTGTGCTAAATTGTGTTAGGTGAACGACATTTTCAAGTTTCATGCGACTACTAATATCTGGCTTAAAATTTAAAAAATTAGTGCGAACATTATTAAAATTTTGTACATCACATGAAGCTAACCGCATTTATGTATCGTCGAGCATGTTCAGTTCATTGAAGGACATGACTCGCTCAGTAAGTGCTACGAGAAATTTGAAATCAGAGACGAACATTTCATTTTGCACTGAATAAACTGAATGCACTGCATGTTACATTCTATAGGACCAACTAGTCCTATTAACAACGTTTACAATACTGTCTATGGGGTAGTCTAGTACACTGAGTAGTCCAGTACACCGAGTACAGTATATATATAAAATACTTGTGATGTCAATCAGATAAATCTTTGTCGTCGATCATCGGTTTGGGTGCAACCAAGGTCTCTGCACATAAATACAATTTATAATAATCTTATAACATGTTATAATATCTCAAGTTATTTATGACCATATGAAAGTGAGGAAGCGGAATAGGCCTTCTTCTGGCTATGCACAAAAATGCTATTTTGCTAAAATGCTATTTTGTGCGCACTGCAATGACGGTGCGACGATAATCGACTATACAAAATAAGTAACCTATCATCGAATTCTTAGACAAAACGACCGATGATCGAGTATAATCGATCATCGTGACACCACTATAAAATACAATACCATGATTTCAATGCAATGTTCACTGAATTCTGTGCAAACTGACATCATGATCATACAACACACACTACAACATGCACAACTCATGAACATTTTAGAGCAAACTTCATTATTGTTTATAACTGATGCTGCACAATCGAGTGGTGGTGGTGGTGTATTAGGGCTTTACGACCTGTATTTCTGCACCTGATGGGCTAATTAGGACAGGTAGGGATCATGGCAATGAGACGAAGGATGAAACAGCCATCCAACATAGGCTCGACCGGGAATTGAACCCGGGACCCAGTGGCTGGAAGCCCAGCGCGCTACCACTGAGCTGGGCCCCCACCCCTGCACAATCGAGTGGATGGGTGGGTGAAGTGGGGCTTTACGTCCTGTATTTCTGCACCTGATGGGCTAATTGGGACAGGCAGGGACCCATGGCAATGAGATGAAGGATGAAACAGCTTTCCAACTTAGGCTAGAACGGGAATTGATCCCGGGACCCTGTGATTGTGCTACTACTGAGCTAGGCCCCCACCCCTGCACAATGAAGTAGGTGAGACTGTAAGACACACACGACTTATCCATTTCACCATATTTTCTTTCTATTAACAATTAAATATGATTATATGTGTAATATGATCAAATGATAATATCATAAAATAACTTAACTATTGTTCAAAAAAGTTGGACTTACAAATATTCCTGAGGTCTCCTTGCGAAACAAATGTTTATAAATGAAAATATGAAAATAAATTGTAAATATTTTTTTTTTTGGCAAAAAGAATCTGAATCTGAATCTTCCTGAAAACTTGAACTTCAGTACAAAATTAAGAGTTGGTCTCAGATTTGAAAGAACCTTTTTTTCATAGTGCACAAGAAACTTTTCTCAAAAGGTATTTCACTGCAAATACCAAATACCCAACACAGGGCAACACACCCTTATATTTATCATTTCTGAACTGTGAAGACTCTTTTAAAAGGACTTTTGAGTCCATAAATCACAGCTTCGCACATCACAACATCACACCAAGTTAAACCAATGACTCCTTTTATCATGTTTTAAAGTTGCTAAACACAGTGGACTCTTTGTGATAAGTCTCGGGGTGCTTACATGACACGACATGGGCATGCGACATGGAATCGACATGCTCTGGGCACATGTAGCATGTCGTTAACATGCGTCAGGCGACAGGCCTTTCCTGTATAAAGATACTATCATGAGTATTTGTACTGTGGGAGTTCTTAGCATTGTTAATAAATTGCTAAGGGACTTCTTGTGTGGCTCCTAGCATTTCACCAGTTACCCACCATTACATAATATATCATGAGTCATAATGACCACAAATCTTGTATTGAGAACTACCATTGGGCCACGGTTTTTTGATCTTATGTTTCTCAGAACTTTCTCGGACCGTTTTTCACGAGACGGTCGGTCGGAAATAAAAAAATTCCAAGAAAGTGTTTTTTTTTTCATCAATTTTTTCAATTAATAAATCATTGGATATACCATATCCATTGATTTATTAATTAAGCGGCACTGCAAAAGTTTGGCCGGCGGGTTGAAAAACGAAAGATCAAAAAACCGTCGCCTTGACCACTACAGAAAATTCAGCAGCTAACGCATTCAAAATCTTTCATTCATTACCATTAAACAGAGCTCTATCAGAAGTTTCCACATCAAAAATAAGCATTTTTATCTTTAACAACTAACCAGTATTGATAATATACTTCCAATCCAGTGAATCCACTGATACCTACCTGTTAACCTGAATAAAGCATTTAAATTTTGTACGGCGTTCCGTCTTCTGGATTCCCTTAACATACATATTTGGCTTAATTAACTTTAAATGTAAAAGTTAGTTAGTAGATAAGACACTACCTAACCAACTGAATGAATAACAGTTATATTTCTGAGATAATTTGCTTTAAAAGCAAACAAGTTCTGCATCACTAAATAAAAAACCATTTGTACTTGTTCAACTTGTCAACCATGACTTGCAAAACTAACTGTATCAGCTCAACCATAAAATGTAAATATGATGAACACAATAAAGAAATCAAACCATAACATAGCTAAAAGCAGCAAGAAAAGCAATGTGCATGATAGGAAGAAAAACTTTGTCTTTGTCTATTATATTAGAAGACCATGATGCAATGAAACAATAATAGTACTTAAGAAATCCCATGCAAATATTTTTTCACAATACCCAAACAGATAAAACCTGTTAATGAACACTGCTTGCAATTGCTGGTACAAAGAAAAGAGACCTACCTCGAAAAGGGCGAAAATTTCAGACTTCCTCTTTTCATCGTCCCCACAGTCATCATCGAGATCTTCGATTTTACCGTCCCAAGATTCAAGAAAACTGTAAGTGCTGTGATTTGGGTTCGTCTCAGAGTCATAGTCTTCCTCAGCAGCCAGAGGAGCCGGACTGAAGCCAGCGATAGGGGGTGTCGATTTCGGTCTTTCGGGACGAGGCGGTAATGAGGGAGTTCGGTGTTGTGGGATTGTTGGCTTACGATCTGGTATTGGCGGTTTATTCTGTACAGGAGTTTTTGGTTCTGTAGTTGTAGTAGTATTAGCAGATGCAGGGGGAGCAGGAACAGCTGATTTTGGTCGGGCTGGAGTCGTTTGGATTTTATCTGCATTTGGTTGTTCTTTAGTCTCTTGGGTTGAAGGTGGTTTAGGTGGCAAACTAGCTGGTACAGCTGCACCTGTAGGACCTGCACTACCCTTTTGGCTAACAGTTGATTCGCAAGATCGAATAGATTCAGCGTCACTGCTATAATGCATGTCTGGGTGTTGTTTTTGCCTTGATTGCATCAATCTGTGAGCACTTCGACGCAAGTTATCTGCACTGTTTTGAGTATCAAGATCATCTGCTTCCGAAACTTTTGATGCTGATGGTTTGTCGGACATTAAACTCAATCTCTGCATGACTGGGGTAGCTCCAGTGTTGGTCATATCAGTGCTACTATGAGATGTGTTGATCATGGATGAACTTGGATCAGAAACTCCAGATGCAGCAAGACGAACAGAGCTGTCGTCTGTAATACCATCATGACTTTGACTGAAAGATTCTTGGGTCATTTGAGATTCAGGAGGTTGGATAAAACTACCTGCATTGACAACAAAACTATCTTGATTTAACATGCTGTCCATATCTTGTCTCTGAGACACGGGGCTAATGAAAGCGGAGCTATTGGCATTCCATATACCGGACACCTCATCTTTGTTGGGGATTTCAACGACGTATACATGATCATTCCCATGTTCATTTCTATGATCTTCCCTGTTTGCTGCAAACCCTAAACCACTGTCACTAGTGCTTGTATTACTATCGCTTCTGATGTGGTTATTTTGTTGAGGGCCTTGAGCAAGCTCTGCCTCGTATTGTCCACCTTGCCGATCCTTGTAGAGCTTCGCTACATTTCTCAGAATTGGCACAGCAGAAGTTGGAAACTCTGCGCAAGTCCTAGTTTGTGGATCTCTTGTACATTGAACAGAGAAGCTGCGAGCTTTACTAACGTGCACATTATGTGGATGCAACTCAGGATCAACCATAAACACATGACATGAACATCCAAACATGTAATCATCTTGACTACCGTATTCGCTGCCTTCAGAAGCATTACATCCATGCACTGTTACAATCCCGAAAAACCTCTTGTCGTCTGCACTACCTCCACTAAACGCAACTTTGTCCGTAGGATAATGGGCCACAGTGCTGCCCATGGTGTTGGTCAGTCTGAAAGAAAAATGGAACAATAATGATCAACATGAGCCAAATAGTTAATAACCATGAAACAAGTTTAAAAAAAGTTAATTACCATATGATAACCAATTAACCATCATAAGTTACTCCTAGATATCCAGTAACCCAATGCTTAAGTTACAATTCACTCACGAAGCCTACTAACTAATACCAAGTGCACACCACAATCACGATCACTGAGTTATAAAAAGTGGTAAAAAAAAAGTTAATAGATTAAAGCAGCAATTTAAGCCATTTGACATT
The DNA here is from genome assembly GCA_932294295.1 of Alitta virens. Taxonomy (NCBI): domain Eukaryota; kingdom Metazoa; phylum Annelida; class Polychaeta; order Phyllodocida; family Nereididae; genus Alitta; species Alitta virens. The sequence continues at coordinate 17,024,825 of OW028580.1, read as the reverse complement.
TAAAATTAATTACCTAATTCCACCGCTGTAGATCAACATTAGAACCAAAGTATGGATCCTCTGTTCTACTCTCAATCTTCTCACTGCACTTCGTACAGATTGCAATCGCCAACCAGCTAGATTAGATTCCCTGGGCATCTCTATGGATCCAATGTATCCGACAATAACTCGTAAATTGGGTGGGCTCGATCCATCAGAATCTGCCTCTTCATTAGTTGCTTGGGTACTGCTGGAAACGTGAGGTTGAATGGAGGGGTAAAGGACATTAGAGAGTTCTTGTGCTGTCATGGCAACCTGTGGGGCGATTGTATGACCCCCTGGAGGTCTTAAGAAGTCAGCGTAAGTGTGAAAAGTGTCTGGATGACTGTGGCTTCGAACAATCCGAGAATCTTTCGTGATGATTGTGTGCTTAGTGACGTTTTGTTGGTTGCGGCTGCGTCGAGGATAGACTTGCGCACTAAGAGGGTTGACGTTTTCTACACCCTTCGATCGACTTGGTGGGCGGAGCTCATGAGTAGGAGGACTGAGTGCTCTAGATCTTGATGAATGTCGTTTGTACCCAATTGGGGCGTATCTATTTGCCCCATGATGCACGTTTGCGGATCTATCCTTCCCGAATTGTGATGTAGCAGACTCTTTTATATCTTTTTCTTTGCTTGGTACACTTTTCATCCGTCTGTTAGGATATTTAGTTTTTGGTCTTGATGGAGCCTCATCTCCAGATGAATCAGAATCTACCACATTTTCGGCAATTTGCAAGATCAACATACCCGTCGATGACCCAATGATTTTGACCACATCATCGTGACCGGCTGAGGACACGTTTAAGCTGTTAACAGACACTAAGTGGTCTCCAGTTTTTAATCCAGCTCGATCTGCTGGACTGTTATTGACAATACAACTCAAGATGCATGGTTGTTGACCGCTAATTGTGAATCCAAAACCATTTTTGCTCCGACATAATTCAACTGTCTTGAGACCAGGAGTGTGTCTCTTCTTTCTTCTTCTGGGCTGATACATTTTGCTGCAAAGAAAAGAAACTTATCACACAACAAATACATTTACAAAAGTCAACATGACGCAATACATCGCAATTTTTGAACACCATAGAACCTACAGATTAATAATCATATAATAATAAATGGTAAACATTGATTTTCATATGCACCATTATTACTAAGATTTAACCATTATTACATAGCACTGAATTCGGGGTTATTATTATTCTGAGCAAGTATACAGGTGATATTACTGATGTATGAGCTAATTGATCCAATTTTGCTAATTACATTCTAGAGTCAATTAAGATAATGACCACTGCTTTTGACTCTACACATGCTACAGTTTCGAATAAATGTTTGTGTGACCTTCACGAGAGCATAACACTGAAAACTGAATACATGTGTACCAAACTATCAACAGTTCTTACCAATGCTTACTGTATATGTACATGTATTAAGTAGAAAAACAACCCATAAATTGTGCATAATTATCATTGGAGTCCATACTAACAAATTAGTAACAATGGAAAGGGACTCCACTACATATGAACCAGACTTGATATCGCGTCCAACACGTGGTGATACCGTGGATATAAATGGATCGTTGTATAATTACCACTGGATTGATATAATTACCAATTACAGTGATTATGTGACTGGTCGCATGCCACAAATGACCTAAAATTTGCTCCAAAAAAAGTTGCCACACTTTTTTGCATAGGTCACATAACATAGGTATGAAAACCACAAAAGGCAATTCGTAACAGACTTACGAGTTACAATAAGTGGATAGGATTAATATCAACATCAGCATACCATGAATTAATTATGACAGCTCATGAGACATGCCAGGTATTCAATCAGTTACTTAACATTAATGTCATTATCACGTTAGTACGACTAAGCTTACTCATCATTGATATATATATATATATATATATACTTTTCCCTTTGTTTTTACCATGTAAAATCAAAGTAATTTACTGGTAGAAAAGAATTAGTATCAAATTATCATTTTTATAATTTATTTGAAGAATTTTTTTAACGCTCATTGATCAAAGAGACATTGGTAAGATGAACTTCTTTTCAGCGAACTGATCATCGTTAAGTTAGTCTTCTCATTTTCATGATATTTTTGCGAATTAAAAAAAATATTATCGCTTCACAAAATAAATAAATGTTTTTTGACACCTAAGTTTGTTCTCAAAGGACAAATTCAGCACATAATTCCATGTACATTGTAAAAAAGCACTGGTTGTGGTATAAGACTAAAGTTAGGTTGATATACAGGCAGTTGCCCCAGATCAAATTTTCAAATATGATCCAAACTTCTTTTTTTTTGGCCTGGCATGCACTGAGTGCTATCAATCACATTCTGCTTCATTTCAAACTACGTAGGATCATACTCAACACTAGTCCTTCAGACAATAAATCACTCAAGAAGCATTTATACAAAATAGAATACACATTTGAAAATGACTAGAACTAGTATTGGCAGATATCCAGACCGTGACTATGCCATTCACGGATTCAGCCATTGATACAACACACATTTGTTGTTTTCTCAAATTAAAGACGTCAAGCTGCCAATCAGAGCATTGTGGAACAGAAATCAAGGATACAATACATAAAAGACATTCTAAATAATGCATGTACCAAGTTTTAGGTTGTTTAAACAAGCAGGAGTTTATTAAATCCACTCAAAACTTGGGACAACTTTACCTGTCTCCTGTGGTGTCCCAGGTGTTTCTCCACAAAACAACTCGCACCTGCCAAACATTCCATATAGGGAATCCCCCCTTTTAGAGTGTCCAGAAGTGCAAAAAGTCCACTAACCTGCTCTCCAACAGAATCCTGAAGTTTATGCCGTGCAGCTACATAACCATATTTGCCAGTGATCGAAATATTTATGGGATTATTGGAAGTTTATCTGCACCGCCGTCTTTCGAATTTGATAAACATGGGACGACCGTTTTGGTCACGTGGTTTGAGCAAGGCGCTATGATTGGCTGTTCAGTTGTCATGGGTCAATGGACTTGACCTAGATTCCTGGCGCTCCTCTTACGGTAAGAGAACGTCGGGCCCCTGGGCACGGGTTTTTGCCCCCCTCCCCCCAAAACATAAAAATAAAGTAGTCTTCAAACGAAAAAACCTTGATTATTTATTTTAAAAAAAACCAAGAAGGTTAAGTGAGCTAAGGAAACACAAGATCAAATGGTCATAACCCCCCCCCCCCCCTCAAAACCCCTAAACGTTGGCAAACCTTTGCAGTCCTATGACATATTTGGATATATAGGCAAATTCCTGGCACCCAACGCGCAGCCTCTTGATTAATTTCTTCTCACCTTAAAATTGTTAATTATTTATTACCTAGCTCAAGTCCGGGAGCTGGCAAAAGAGACTGATATTGCCCAATTAAATATAAGTTAATCATCTTCCGTATATCTGCTGTTTGTGTGTCATATATATTTTCATTGTCATATTGATTGTGCCTATAAATTGAGTTTTATCTTAACACATATATGAGTGGCTCATATAGGCCTATAGTCATCATGGTCATAGGGAAGCATGGCTGCCATTAGAATTTGAATCCATTCTTGTGTAGTTTGTAGCCTGAAATTGCTGTCATTATGGACGGTGTGGAGTCAATTACTGTGAATGGGGTATTCTTTAAAGTTTCCATCATATGAGCAGAGAATGAGGGAATTCTGTCAAATTATGGGTCATAAACACGCGCCTTTTGACTGAACTGACATGACATCTTGGAATTTGGTAAACCTCCCAAGAATAATAAGGTAATGTTCAAACAACTTCAAAAGACTTGGTATGTTGTCCTGCAAAAATATATGTAGGGGAAGGTGGGTAAATGCGTGACCATTTGAATTTGCTTATTATGACCACCCAGTGTGAAAAATAAAAAACTGACATAGAATTTTTTGTTCTTTTCTCATGTACAGTAATTGCTTCTTTCTCTCAAAATTCTTCTTGTACATTATTGCTAACACTTATATTCCTGTAACTGAATACAAAATCACAATCAGACTTAAGGATTATTTTAGTGATAGTTATAAATTCAAACTCCAGCGATTATCTGAGAGGCGTTATACATATGTGATGTGCATGAACAAATGATGTTCAAAGCTGTTCACCCAAGTACAAGAAGACCATAAACTTTTCCATTATTGGTGCCATATATCAACAATGACAGAATGACCAGTGTCTACAGATTTTTAACTGCCCTTGTGCTGCACTAAAAGATTTAAAGACAGTTTATTCCTTTTTGTATAAATGAACTTTTAAAATCAATGGATTTTTTAGCTAAACACCTTTTCATAATTTTTTAATGTTAAACCCTTTACCTAATTTATTATATTTTGAATTTATTTTAGTCATCAATTGTACAATTGCATTGTATATATATTTTTAAAATTTTAGCAATTTAACCTAAATGGTTACAATGTAAGCATATTTGATTTTTTTAAAGGTTTTCCTTTTGTTTGTTTCTTTTTTTAAATTCTTCTAGTTTTTTGTTAATTTTTTTTTTTGTGGCTTAAGTTGCCGACATATCCTGGTTTAATGCTAGAGAATGTTGGGAACAAAAAATTCGCTAAGGGTTTAGCTGCATCGCAGCCTGTATTAGTTTCTTTCTTTTCATGTACATTTACTGGTATTGTTTTCATGTACATTAATTACGTTTTATCGTTCTGTCTTTCTTCATTTCTTCTTTTCCTCCTTTTATGAGCAAGATTTATTCATTTTTCTGATTACTTAATGTATCCTGGATAATGCTCACTGAAGCTAAAAAAGCTGCTGTCAAGCCCAGGACTAGTGCTGACACCTGCTGAAATTTTACCAGCAAGAATTAATGAATCTACTGAATATTACCAATAATCACTGATCACCTGGTGGACACAAATATAATTGAAAAAAATAAAGAAGAAGAAAAAACACAAAAAAGCAGTCAAAATCCTTGTTATCACTGGTGCGTTTATTCACAAAGGAATGACGTCTTATAAAAATATAAATATACAGGGTTAGTAAAATCCCACCATCATTTTTTTTTGTTTAGTTTCTTGCTTGGAAAAAAGTTTCAACATAAAATATAACAAACAGCAATAACAGCCAATTGTATGGCAAAAATAGATGCGCTTGATCACAGTATTGTAAATTTTAACAACTTAAAAAAAATCTGGCTTCTCACGAGTTGGTTACAGTTTCGTTTCTTCTGCTGCTTCATCACATATTATTGACTCACTCGAAAAATGTAATTTTTTTCAAAGTTTTTCATAATTTTTTTCCTCTCCTACTTTAGCTACACAATTCGTCGTACACGCTATATATGGAGGTGACACGCACTCACAACTTAAACGGGGGTCGCAAAAGTACATGACTACAATGTCGTAATGTCATCAATTGGGTATCAAAAAACATAGCACCGAGGTTAGAGCCTCAAAAATGTCATCCAGTAAAGTATTCAATACATATTCATACTCAAAACAAACCATGACAATGCTTATAATAGAGGTTACCAAAGCTATCAACTAGATGTGTATGATTAACTAAGCATTAATATAAGAAATTCACTTCAAACAGTTTTTGCTTATAACAGGCCATTAACTGCAACAAAAAGCCGTAAATTTGAGTATCATCAAATCTGATCAAGATAATATGCTATGTCATGAATATAATCAAACTTCAAAGTTGTTAAATATTGCACTCATCAAAATACCATGTAAATATTGCATGAAACATTTTACAATTGAATTGAACACTTCATAATAAGAATATCAAAGAGTATGAAAGAAAACAGTCTAAACTAACAGTAATACATCATCATTAATCAATCCGATTCATGCGTCATGGTACAATAACAATGATGTTAGCAAGATAGTAAGAATAAGCTAATCATTGAATACCTTCATTAATGACATTATCAAAGACTCAAGAGAGGTTAAAAAACAGTTAGTAACAATTAAAACATCAATCTATTAATTGTGAGTCAAACATTTACATAACAAATAGCAGCGTCAGTTTAATTGGGTACAGCACTGCTTTAGTGTTGTCTTGTCCCACCAGATGGAAGCACTGATTATGTCGATATGCACAGATAACAAAAAGTAAGCAATGTACATAATCAAAATTACAGGTAGTGAACTTCATGAATACAAATTTTAAGTCTTGTCGTTTTGACAATAATAATACAGCACTTTTTTGCTAAATATCTTACAATCCAAAGTAGCACCAAACTGAATATTTGATAACCTTATTGCAATATATTAATAATACTGTCAAAGATGAAGAGATATATAATCTATACTCTCTTTTTTGTCATTTTTTTTGTATATTCAAATTCACATCCCTGCAGCGGATCAAACATGCATACTTCCTATACAAACCAAGTTCTTGGCAAACAAATATTTTCAATTACAAACACCTGTTTGCACTAACAATCATTTCATAATTTTCATAATGATTGCTGTCTTGGCAACCTGCATCACCATGGCAACTTCATGGCTGCTATCTTAGCAACCACAATGAACAGTCCGATGCCATAGAGCTGCAGTATTTCCAATTATTCTGCAGTATAGGTATCTCCGCAGAGCATCGTCTCCGACTCTCCGCAGAGGGTAAATTCAACAGATTTTCATTTAAAAACATTTTCTGTGCAAAATTGTTCTTCACTGATTCGACATATAACTGCTTTGAGAAGATGGCCGAGGTTGTGAAGCGGAACTCGCTACAGATCCACTCTGAAATTAGAAAAAAATATATTACAAAAAGATGAAATAAACCGTAACTTCATCTTCTCAACTTCTTTTTACAGAAGTTCAGAAGAATAATTAAATTTTTAAAAGTAGCAACATATTGTCTATTTATATACCAAGTCTTTGACCACATCCTTAAACAATTAATAATCAAAGAGTCGCAATGCAGAGACATACATACAGACAAATCAAATAAACAGATCCTGAGTATTGGGACAGAATATACAGATATAAAATAAGTGTAAATTGGTAAAATTTTAGAGAATGTTATAATTGCAGCAAGTACCATACCTTTCCAAATAAATTATATAGAGCGACTAAATAAATTGCCCATTAAAAATACATACAAGTACAAGTATATTAGAAAAGTGACACAAATTGCCATAAACAAAGACGATATAGCATAAATATAAGAGTAAAGTCAATGTTCCCAATTTACAAATTCATCCTACCTTCGAAGAATCCTTAAAGCACGCTATATAAGCATTAAAGTAACATCAACACTGATGTCATAAAATTAAGTAGCATGTCTGAGTTATGAAATATGTAGATAAATAAATCAACTTACCCGTTTGCTTTGTGACCTCACAAGTGCCACCTCCTGGATAAAACTGGCGGGAACCAAGCCACGGCGTCCTTTGACCTTCAAAAAAAAGTTCTGGATTAAGTAAGACGACAAATGCCAAAGTAATCAAAGCAATACGCAATGCACTGGTCAACAATTTGTAGTCTTTAATTAAGCAAGGGTCAATGGTATCCTGGAAAGGCTACTCAAGACATGTGGATTATAAGCATCAGTAGGGTTGGTCAGTTCTCATGTGACCTTGTATCCGGAAATACAAATGACATCATCACAGCTTAATTATTGATGATGAGGAATCAGACATTAGCTCTGTCATGTCCGGCAGCAACCAAGCTGATGACGGGGAACGTAGAGTGGTATGTGGACAGTATTTTGTGTACTGGTGACATTATGTATCATATTAGTATTTCCGGGTACAAGGTCCTGAAAACTGACCAGCGCTATACTGACCACTGCTGACAAAAAGTTTTGCACAAGATTTTAACAAGGTGCTGCCTAATAGTCCGTTTTAATGTCAACACCAAAAAGCTCATATCATTTTTCTTCCTGGTGAGATTTATCCTCGGTGATCTACTAGCTAACTTTGCTAATCCAACCTTGAAACTAACCCTGAACACTTGCTAATGGGCGTAACATCGAACATATTTACCTTGGCCTGGTAGAATCCATCGGATCGTGCAGCGCCATAAGTGGTGATAATATCACCTGTGTGGAATGCCAGTTCGTTTTCAGGGAAACTGTTTGGAGAATGTTCGGTTGGGTTGTAATCATACACAGCCAAAAACTGCAAACAGAAAATGAATATATGTATTGATAAATCACATTAAATGGCAGAGTTTCGTAACATATTGTTTATGAGGAATTAACATACAAATGAAAAAGTGTTTATTTCAGTGCCTCTACAACTACTGCTCATGCCCAAATAAGATTCAAATCAAACATTCTAATTGGGGCCTGTTGCCAACTCCTTGTAACTCCTTGTAATTGGTAGATTGACTGGCGCCTCAAAATTTTTTTTATTTGGTCTTAACTAGTCTGTTTCTCTGTCATGAGAGCAGTCAGGTCTAGTAATATATTGAAAATTGGTCCTACTAAATGGAATTACATGTCAGAAAATACTGTCCACATACCACTCTCCGTTCCCCGTCATCAGCTTGGTTGCTGCCGGACATGACAGAGCTAATGTCTGATTCCTCATGGCTGACAGCCACCCGAGACCCATGTTCAAAAACCGTGTCCACAGGACGAGACATTCGTCCATGTTGACCAACGGTCTGCAATGTGAACTGGATTGGTCGCTGGAGATTCAAGTTTTCGACCAGCGCTTTGGTCATGTAGGGGCTCGATAGCAGCTGTCGGTCTCGACCATTGATGTATAGCTACAAAATAACAACAAATTAGATTATTGACATCAAATAAATGACAATTGTTCTTATTGAGCTCCCTACTACACTCAGCGACATTGAAATTCGCCACCCCTCTAAAACTACAATAAACACCTTTTAGATGACTGCCGCAGTGTTGGGTTACTGTCAATTATCTATACAATTATTTTTTTAACAAATCAAGACCTTGCAATGTGTATAATCATGTTTTTGGGGGTGGCGCATCTCGATGTCGTGGAGAATTTTAACGTCGCCGAGTGTACCACTTTGACTTATTGTTTGGTGCAGTCAAACCTGCCTCTAACAACCACCTGTCTTAAACATTGTTAAACTGTCTTTATTCATTCCTTTGGTTGACCTCTTAACACAGGTTTGACTGTGATAATAAATGGATTTTTGTTGTCATGCATATATTTCAGCTTTATCTTTATTGATGCTGCAAGATTTTGAATATTAAGAGATATCTTAAATGTTCCATACTTCAGCAATTTAACATCATTTAATGCTGCATTCGCATGCATCTTCTATGGAACAAAACAGGTTATAGTCGTAAAATTGTTGTGCCTTTGATACGTCACTACAACCTTTGATAAGTCGCTACAACTCACCTTGTATCCTTTTACAGGTAAACCATTACTGCAGCCGAGCTGGTCCATAAGAGGAGGAACCCAGCTGAGTAATAGAGAACTGTGTCCAACCACTCTTTGCACTTCTAACCGCATTGGAGGTTCTGGTGCTCCTGAAAAAGATAGAGACAATGATATTATTCCCCAATTGCAGATTTATCACTTGAAATACCAGGTGATACAGGGCTGGGTGATCTGCACCACATGGAATGACGTTCATGTAATACCCAAACAAGGAAACTCAAGACGTTGCTATTTCCAAATAAGGACGAAATGCTTGCTGCCGCAAAATCACCCGGGTGACTACAGTTTGTCTGATAGATTAACAACATTTTTGAATTAAGCTACAAGAATTGACTGAGTTATGGCTGAAAATGTATCACGAATCGAGGACGTTCATGATGATGGCAACACTGCATTCAGCTGGTTCTCATTCGAAATATTGCCTGGCTTTGTGTACGTTTTATTGGATAACTCCGTCAATTTTCATCCGATTTTAAAAATTTAAAGTTCCTTATGACTGAAATTAATTGTGGAATAAAAGAAAAACCACACTCGTCCCAGATCTCTTTTGACAGAGCAGACTATTTTTTGCCCCCAGTGCATGATTATTGATGGTAAATATTGAAACTTACGACTGTCTGCCTGAGAGTCCGTGTTGCCAACTCTCACAAAATTTCTATGAGCCACACAAAATTCAACACAGAATTTAAGAATTTGCAAGTGATACCACCATTTAAATCTACAAAAACTTAGCTGAAAATTGCAAATTTCAAAAATATTCCTTCTCCGATGTTGGCAACACTGGACTTTGTTTATTGGTCAGTCAGTCAATCACCACGCCTTATTTCTCAATTAAACAGGATAAGTCTTACGATATATAGCTCATCATAACAAAGCAAACAAACAAATAGTGCTCATATAATTATGCATACAAATCATCACTTACCATCTGCACCATTTTGGCCATTATTAGTATGCATGCCATGACCATTAGTTAGACTGCTAACGGACGAGGACCTCCCGTTCTGATTAACCCCTCGAGGTCGTGACCTCGAATGGAGTGAAGTAAGACCTAAGGGGGACTTTAACCCCAAGAATGCTGGGTGGGTGATTGAGGCACTTCGGCTTAACGGGGAGGTTCCAGCTGAAAATGAGAGCAATGCAACGAAACACAAAAAGATTAGTTAAAATAGCAAGACAACAAACATGAAGGCTTAAAAATTAACTAAACATGGCCGCGAACAGGATGGCATTGATAGAACATAAAAACAATGCACTCATGCAAAGTTTATTTAACATGACAGATTTAAAATTAACATACACATTAGAACATGGAAGTTAAGACATGAAATGGCCTACAAATAGTCAGAAAGGACTTAATCGATATAAATAATAATAAAAAAACCATTTCAATCAACAAATATAGTTGCAAAGTAACAGTACCAGTGCAGTGACAAGTTTTATAACATAAAGAGTAACAGGAATTGAATCACAGTTAGCCAATTATGAGACTTCCGCTTAGGTTATTTAGAAAAACAATGCCATGTAGGGAACAGAATAACCAAGTTAACATTAAAAAACAATAAGCTGTTAAATAAAAGATATATTCAAAATGCAACAGAAGCTCAATCATGAAGTGCAAATATGTTACTTACCATGACGCAATGGCATATGACTCTTGCGTATACGTTCATGCAAAGATAAGATGTGTTCTGGGGCCCCTTCTATATTGTTGTTGCTGTCTCCATAGTGACGAGATCGAGGGGCACCCGGTGGGTGGGGATAAAATGGGGCCAAATAACGCCCAGGAACCAGACCTACTTTACCGTTCACCTGAAATATTGAAAAATATAAATGGATATTAGCTGAAATAATATTGTTATGGTTTCACTTCTGCAAAAGATGGGTTCCGGAGATTCAATGTGAAGTGTTACAAATCAGTAAAATGCTGTCGGTCCTGTTTTAAGCTGATTACAAAATATATTTTTACTATGAGAATTTGAGAAAGTTTGACGTCACTTGTAAGCTTTCCTAATTTGTTGATACAGACCATCAATATCTTATAAACAATTACACATATCGTATAGTTTGCATTAGAGGAGCAAGAAACTAACTCGTTAATATTCACATTCTACGATATGCATCGAAAACACAAACCTCTGCTTCATAGTATCCGCTCTGGTCGGGAGGACCCAGGATACGAACCACTTGCCCCTCCACCAGGGGGAGCTCAAGTCTCTGGTGACCCGATTCACTGAAGAGCTGCGGCTCATAGTCCTTTATGGCAGTGTACAAGTCAGTAGGTGGTGCCTGAGCTTTACGTCGAGGAAGGGTGGCTCCACCTGGAGCATATTGCATGGCAGAGCCACCTGGTGTATATTGAGCAGCTAACTGGGATTGGGTCACGAGGTCATCCAGAGACAGCGCCCCCTGGTTTAATGTAGCTAGTTCGATAGAATGCGGGCGTTCCTGCCTCTTCTTAGGTTTGGAATGCCGCATCGGGGTGTGGGACATAACTAGGTCATCGGGGTCAAGGGAACGAGAAGGAGGTGATGACAACAGCATCGTGCTGGGGGATATTTCCACCATCTGTTCTGAGGAATACGTCTCCTGTGAAAATAACAGAACAATAAGTATATTGGGGTTCCTCATGAGTTTTTCTGTTAATAAACACAACAAATTACCTGAATCAAAGTCAAATGTATCACTTACACAAACATTTATAAATAGAGTAAAGAGGCTACTAATATTTAGATCTATAGTCAATTTTTTCGAGTTGTGCACAAGTTCGGCAATACATGAAAGAGCCTCAAACTATGGACAGGCGGGTAACCAATATTAATTAGACAACAAGATATCATCTATTTCCATAAGGCAACATTTATCTAATTTTTAGCTTCTCTGATCAACTGATCCTTAAAAATTGCCCGAGAAGATCTAAGAAGTTAAAGATCAAATGAGAGTGGCCTAAATAAAATAAAATAAAAGAGATAATTACCTCGAAAGCAGCAGGGTTGCTGGTTTCAAGAGGTGAGAGCGGCCTATTGTACTCCTCTGATGCTGTTTGTGACTGAACTCTGTCTGCCTCTGCAACCAGGTCATTGTCACCATCGCCATGGCGACGGATTTCATTTACCAAGCGCTCTATTAAATCATCCTGGAAGATAAAAAATAAACAAAATACTTATTGCATGTCCATGATTGTAAAATTAAGGAAAGTTTAGTTAGGTCATAAACTTTAAAATCAGAGAGATCATGTTTTAATTTTCAAATATCTGAGACATCATTTTGAAAGCATTCTGTGAATTTTTACCTTGCCTTATACATTTAATGTTTGCTAATTATTTATCATTATCATAATAGCTTTCCAATATTTTTGTAATTAAAAAAAGAAACTTGCCTTAATACGACATTTCTGAGCTAATCTAATAACCTTGGCCCTCAGTGGAGTGACTAAAGTCTCTGCTTTAGACTTAGTTCTTTCAAGTTCTTCAAACTGAAAAAGCACAAAAAAATCACAACAGGTTATTCGAATACGAACGTCAGTTGAAGATTTATGTACAGCAGTATCTTGCTTAGGAAATGACCTAAATATCCACCTTTTTATTAAGGTCATAAAATTGTATCTAATTCTTTTGTGTGATGTCATAACTTACTCTGGAGCGGATCCGCAGATAATCTTTTTCCATATTACGGTAGGTGACCATTTCTTTCTTGCGAGCTTCAGCTTCGTTCTTTAAATGAGAATTTTCATGAATCAGCTCTGATTCCTGAATTTTCTGCAAAAAAGAAAGAAAATTGTTATCATCATACTATCATTTTGACTTCTGATATTAAGATGCATAACTAGGCTAAACTAGTGCAAGAGAATGATATTACGAATAGACACCTGCCACAATACATCTTACATGCCACAATATTTTTCATATTGGTCTAAACTTAGTTTCGGAAATTCCCTTATACCTGGTATTGGTAAAGTAAATATTCTCTGAGCCTGACTACATAACCTGAACCTGAAGTTTTGCAAATGAGCTTCAAATAATGAATTATGAAAGCAATAAAATACATCAAACGACAAAATACATACCATTAATCAATATATGATTTTACGTTACATAAATTCCAACAGAAATGATTTGGTGTCATTTGAACCCCAAAGGCCACAAGTATCACATACAAAAAATCAGTTGTGAAACAGCCCCTAATTTGCATAAATCCAAGATGGCCATCTGAAAATACCCTACCATGGTTTTTAACTCATTCTCCAGGGTGTGGAGTTTCATCTCCAGGTCTTCTCTCTCCAATTCAATTCTTTCCAGGTCTTTCAATTGACCTCGTAATTTTATGACGATGTCTTCGAGGTCGGCTCTCTCCGTCTCTGCATCATCGTACATCTGGTGCTTCTTCTTCAGAATAGTGTACTAAATTCATGAGAAAAATAATATACAATTTAAATGATATTTTAGAACCTTTCATTTCTCTCTTCTTTCTTTTATTTTAAGCACAGTCGAATCTTATATAAACAAATTTCGAGACTACGAAAATGACAGTTGTGACTTGCCGGCGCAGTCATAAATGATTGTTGTATATAGATACTGACTGACTTTATTTGCTCAGTAGTTTGGCAAGTGCCTGTGATTTGACCTGCCCCTTTCCTGTAATTCTTAAGGTAAAGTAACATATCTGTGAGATCAAAACTTAGGTTTTGTTGAAGAAAGTTTTAGGAGGAGGCGATTGCTTTTTTTTTTTTTAATAATAACAACAAAAATGTCAGGATTATTCACCATATGTTCTCCATATATTAACAGTAAATATTTTACCTCTTCTTCCAGTTGTTCATGATCATTTCTCAGGTCGACATATTGTGTTTCAGATTTCTGCAGGTTTACAACTTTATCCTCTAGGAGTGCTAGTGATACTGTAGCCTTCTGGTGGTTATCTTGAGCATCGCGGCATTTGTCTTGCCATTTTCTTAACTCCAAATTAAGTTGATCAAATTCAATTTCCTGGATATGACAAAGATATTTGAATTAATGATAACAAAAAAACAATATAGGTCACTTGTAGATTTAGATTTAAGGACGATAATTACTTTGGCTTTCAATTCCTTTTCTTTCTGCATTAAGAGATTATCGATCTCATTGCCTTCCTGGAAAAGAAATGTCAAATATAAAATCACTTAATATTTATATTGAGTAATTACGAAAAAATTCATTATATAATTGGTCAGACTATTTGAATTTCACAACATGACTTTGAAAAAGATTGAAAATTAAGTTCATACATGTATTATGCTATACGAATCATTCAGAATATCTAAACAAGGCATTCATACACTAAATTCACAGTGATCGGAGTAAAAAATGTGAATTGTAGCTTATTGTAGTGAAGAATATTGCTTCCAAAATGTAAACTTTATACTTCAATGACAGACTGATTACGAGTGACTTTGTGAAAGGTGAAACAGCAGGAATCCATTTATAATTTAATTTTCCTCAGGTGATCAATCTCAGTGATAGTTCGTAGATAATATATATACCATGCAGATTTGATAAAATTACCTTCTTAATGCAGAAAAGTTTTCTAAAGAGAAGCGCAGTAAACAGTTACTCTCAGTCTGTCATTATGCTAATCTATTAGCCATATTTAGTCATAGAGAGAGTGTTCCGCATAAAAGTTAAACATTTACTTTTGAAACTTATACTAAATTGTAACATCTAAGAATATGAGTAACTATTAATAATACCTGGCACAAAAACTTATAAAATGTCTACATAAACAATAGAAAACAATAATTTAGTTTACAGTAACCAATAAAATGTTACCAAAAAAAGTTTGTATTTCAAGTTAAGTGATTTTCATGTTCATTCTTTGATTACATATTTACTATTGGCATTTAGACTGTAAAAACTGCTCTTTCCGCTCGGGGCTCGGCGGCTATGCTGCCTCTGCTCAGCTAGGACGGTTTTACTGTCTAATTGGCATTGATAGAAAACCAGTATTTGACAATGTAGAGGAACATCGCCAAAACTGACTTTCTTATCAACAAACAAGCTGCGTTAACTCCGTACCTTCGCTTTGATGAAGTTTCTGAGTCGAGACACCTCATCTCTGAGTGTCTGCAATTCTTCTTCTTGTTTTGTATCTGCAGGTTTTATCAGACTCATTTCTGCTTCCATCATCTGGTTGACGGTGAACTGCTTGTGGATGTGTATCTCTCGCTGAAAGTCAATAAACAGAGATGGAATATTGGGCATTGAAGTCACTACTGATCATTACATTCATGAATTTACACACATAAAATGAGATGCCATTTCATCACAGCTCATTCAGGATATAACAATCATTTCTAGAGTTAATAAAGTATTTTTCCTTACCTTTGTTTTCGTCTGAGGCTCAAATGATTCAAGTTTCTTCTCGAGCTCTTTCATGTTTACGTTGGCCATTTCTAATTCTTTTTCCTTATTCTGTAAATACACAAGTTTAATCATAAAGTCAAACAATCAATCAATCATTCAATACTGTCATAACAATGTAAATTCTCAGATTGTTGATTTTAGATGAAAAAATTTTCTATAAGAAAGTCCTTCAAATGACATTGAAGTAAATTACGGCAAAGGCCAACAGAAGCTTAATAAATTTTGAAGACACTGGCCCTCACCTCATAAAGAAGTCACTGTATCATAAACCTTACGTACAATTAACTATTGCATATCAATAACTGCATGTATTACACCTAATTCACCATCAACCATACCTTGAGCAATTTTTCGAGATGAACCAGCTTCTGGCCCATAACATCCTTCTGGCTCTGTCTAAGAGTTCCGAGTCCACTGTCTGCGATGCTATCGAGTGACCCAGACAAGGGACCCATCTTACTGCTCTTCGTGGTGTGACTCTCAAAGTCCGAGTCACGGTCGACTGATTTTGCTCTAGGTGCAAGCAGGGAAGTGGGGTCCTGTGAAGAATTGATATATCACATGTTAGTACGCACAGATAAAATAACACAATACAAAGTTGCTCATTTAATGGATTGCTAAGCAGTGAAGGACTGCTGCATGCACTTCAGTTTAGGCGCTTTTAAAATTGTATGCTTGGACCTGTTGCATGCATGTATGTCAATGGTAGTGTTTTGGAAGAAGTGATGATGAGATGATATAGTTTGAACACCACTACTCATTGCACTTTAAATTTGAGTGGAGTTGTTTTGCTTTTTAAATTGGCAGTGCGTTGTACTTGGTGTATATACTGGGCTAAGTGAAAGCCCCTTGTCCGTGGGGGAAATGTGTCATATAATGTAGAATCCAAGCATAATCACTTCACCGTTATGTCTGCTTCCAGCAACCGGTCATGTAAGCCGTCCAAGCTTCGGACCAGCAGCATCGAGACAAGCTAATATATACAGCATTAGCTCCAATACATGCATTTTTGCTAGTGTAACGCATCACATTCATGTGAGACACAACCACATCAACTGAGACTTACTTCATCAATATCTGATGCCTCATCAGCACTTTCGCCATGGTGACTGCTGGGGAGGTAGTAAGACTCAGTTGTTTGACTTGAAGGTCGCACAGCTTGAAGTATAGGAGGGATAGTTTCTGGAAGGGGAGGTGGGGTTGACCCCGCGCTCAAACTGGACGCTGGTCTGCCCTCGGGTTTTGTGAGTTGGACAGATTCGGAATTGTCCGACTCTTCGTTGAATGCCATACCGATGGTCATGTCATCATATTCTCCTGAAGAAGAAATATCACCGGAATTTATGCCAACTGTGCAGCAAAATAATAACAAGCCTCAATTATTGGTATCCTGTATAGTTCAATGATAAAAGATTTGATACAAATTGATACATTCAAAGCCTGGAAGTAAGCAACATTTCTCACCTGGATGAGACTTCTCGATGTTGGCCCAGAAGGTCTCTTCAGTATTAGCAGAGACTGATGATTCCTGTGGCGATTCAACGGTCTTCCACAGCTCATTTGAGCCTTTTTCCGACTTGCGTTCTGGTAGTCTGTCGACAAAATCTTGAACTCTTTGTGCTTTGACAGATCCTGTAGATGCCTGTAATTACAGAAGTTAAATATTTAGCATATATATGAGATAATCCTACATGATTAATCATATCATCTTACCCATTTACTTCTATTTGTGTTTTTTTTTAATCAAAAAATTAAGGCAATATAGATCAGTGTTTCAGCTAGGATTGAATTGGGCATGGCGCACAAGAATATTAGGGCACCTAAATAGACACATATATAGGGCGTCCCAGCTACTTGAAAAGCAGAAAAAAAAGGGGTCTTCTTTTTTATGGGCATGACGCTGATGCTCAAATGACCTAGCTGGAACACTGTAGATCGACTGATTTTAAGAGCATTTCAGTAACAGAGGACAAGATGAGGACGATCAAAGTAACCCATAACCAGGATCGTAATCTTAACTAGTGATTGCCATTATACAATTTCACCAGTATTTTCACACTTATCCCTAAATAAACCACAGATCACCGTAATACCAATACGTTGCAATAATGATACCATGGTACACCGAAAATACAAACCGGAAACGCCCAAAAACAGCAATACCTTAACCTCCGAAGGATCTGGGATTCCATAGGAATGGATGACGGAAACCTTATGAACTTTTTGTATATATATATATATATTTATAAATGTCCGTAAAATAAAACCACCTACCTTGCTCCACCGAAAGTGACTTCGAAAGAGTGGAGTCTCAAAAGTGAACATCTGTTGTGAGGGGGTGGCTACTTGGACCTTTCATGTGCAAGCATTAATAGATGGAAGTGTTGGCAGTTAGCATAAGTTAGTGTGCAAAGTAAGGTATATTTCTTACATGGCCCAATGAAAACTAATGCAGAATGATTTGTTAGGTAAAATAGGTGTAAGTGTAATGTATGCATACATAGAAAAGCAGTCTAAAGTGGCTGTGCTTAAAACATTATTATCTACAATATACTGCTTAGATTATATATTTTAAATTCAGCAAGTAAAATGATTATAGGTTTGACAGGACTCTAGTGTAATATTAAAAGAGATTAGAAAGTGTTGCCAATATCAAAGAATGTGTAAGTTCTATTGACTATTGTACAAGTTAAGAAAGCGCAGCTTTTGAATTAATATCACTACAAATGGCGATTGAGTGATATGATAAAAAGCACATATTAACAAGCAAATTGTCAGATTAGCATTTTAATGATGTTAGTATTGAGCAAAAACCAGTCAGAAATCTACAGAATAATCATGGAAAAATTAGGATGGACCAAAATTGGAAATTCTTGATCTCAATCACACATTGATGGATGTTTTCTTTTACACAGAGCGCCAAGCACTTGGAATTTGCTTTACGACTGCGTGGTCATAATAATACTACTTGACAATTACAGAAGATGCAGACTGCCCACATTTTCCTGCAGCAAGAATTCCCCAAATTTTTAAGACCAAAATTACATTCTCGCATTTCTTGCATTTCTTGCAGTTTGAATGTTACAAAATCACCCATAACATTGGATCTATAAGATGGATTTTACCGCAACTCCTGTAAATGATGCTAAATATGTCTGCAATTAATTTCTGATGTGACCCAGAGTGGACACTCTGTTCACATCTGCCTAGCATTAAATATTAAATAATGTCATTTTCGAAAGACATAATTTTTCTCGCTACTTTTTCCCAGGTTTCTCAAATAAGATGGACAGGACTGGGCATCCTGAGATGGGTTAAATATATAGTTTATCTAAGAGGCGAATTTGGACTTATCGGCAAATCTAAATGTTATCAAATGAAACCGAATTTCTGGCTGGTTATTTAGAAGCATGCATCACTCACCCCGGCAACTGGATCGTCATCAATACTCTCATCTTCCGAATCCGAAAATCCGTCTCCTAAACTCACCGACTCCTCATCATCATAATCATCATCATAAGGACCTTCTACATCATCAGAGTTGCCATTGGCAATGTCATAATGACCAATCAGAACAGGTTCTGACCCGCGAGACCCCTGGTGGCCTTCAGGGGAATCTTGCGGAACCACCATCTGTGTCGCGATCATTACCTGCGATGATTTCTTGATTGGACTTTCGGGGATGAACGACCGGATGAACTCGTGATAAACCTCAGGGTGTTTGGCTCCGAGGTTCTTCAGAGCATTTTTCAGTTCTGAAATATAAAATTATAAACCATTTTAGAAATCCAGGGGTTTTATGCAGTTATTTCTTGAACAAAATAATCAGATTTCTGTTGAATACTTGTCAGAAATGGACATAAAACAACTAATCATGGAAAAAGTTGCTTTATAATATATAGTAAACTACAACACGCAATTAAAATAATTTTCTTTTGATCAATATTATCCGGATACAATTCATAATCCCTTTGTACTTATCAAGGCTGTTGAAAGTCAATAAATCTTTAATTAAATTGAATGATCATTGGTCATGCAAAGTAATAAAATATGGGTTATCCCTAATCAAGATTAATGTCCAAACTTGTACACATCATGCGATTTCAAAGGAACTAAAATTAAAATTATTTACTTTTTACAACACAACCAAAATACCAACTTAACCAAAAAAACCATGATTGCTGAAACTTAAATTAAAGAACTTCAAAGCTTTCATTTGCTTCATGAAGACGCTAAACACAGGAATCGGAAAACATGCATCTTGAAATAAAGTTATCGATAACACTCGCACAAGCTTGCACCGTCAAATTTCACATTAACCAATAAACTGATCTGAATATTAACTGTGTTGTGATTTTGAGTTATCATAGTTTGATTTTACAAAGAAATTTGACTGAACAATTCTGCATACTATTAGGAACACACAGATATCAATATTAGACCAAGTCTATACATTACCTTCTAACTGATCTGTTGGGAGAGCATAATGCAATAATTGTTAGAAAAAATACAATAAGCTGATAAATGTATTAGTATAATTAATCGTGAAATATGCAATATAAATGCTATTTACAATAAATAGATAGATAGACAGATAGATAGATACATACATAGATACATACATAGATGGATAGTTCGATAGATAGATAGATAGATAGATAGATCATAGGCATATCATTCATATGCATAATATACTGCTTCAAACAAACAATCATTAGCATAGCACGTAACTCATATTCATATGATTAATGCCGAAGAGCAACAAGAAATATTGCTAAATGAAAGAAAATTTACCTGGTGTGATGTCTTTCAAGCTGACGGTCTGTTCCAGACGCGCTTGGATGGATTTGTTTGACGTCGTCCGTTTTTGTTTATCATCCCCAGCCTGTTAAAAGATAAACACAGTAAATTAATATATGTGTTAATTTATGTTAATTCTATAATTATTACACTTCATACTACGTATACATATAAGGACCAAGGATAAACTAAACTGCACTGAGGCAAAAAAAAAAGTTAGATGGGGTTTTTTTTTATGCATGAACATCAACAAACATATTGAACAGTACATATACATTAAGCCGAATGTACTGGCCATAAAAATACAACTTAACTGACCAACTAATTAACACATCAACTTCATGATTGGTCAGTGGATCGCTGTGGTAGTAAAAATACTACAAACAGTTGTGGACAATGAAGTCATAAAAACAATACTACCCCGAAAGAGGTCAAAGTTACCTGGTCAGTATGGTTGAAAAGTGAGTCTGAATCAATAAAATGTTGGATGCACTGTCGTAATTTAGGTCATAGTATGCACAGATGGGCAATATGGATCAATAACAAATGAATGGAGATGAGTAAATAATAAACTGCATCATGATTGGTCAATGAGGTGTTTGTTAATCTATTGTTAATTGTAAGGTCTCATCTGATTGGTTGAACTTGGATAATATTAAAAGCGAGGCACGTACGCAAGGATGAGTTCACTGAAAAGCAGTGAAAGCCTATAACAGGTGCTGAGATCATCATTCAAAAATTTTCCCATCCGCTTAATGGATAAACAAGAGGTATTGATCATATTTTGGAAATAAAGCATTAAACTGTCACAATCGTGAGAAAACCAGCAACTTTTGTTTTCCTGAATGATTTATTTAAAAATGACTCAAAAATAAAACAGTAATTTGATGAGTAATATGACAAGATATGGGAGGGTTTTCCACACCCCTAAACATAGACGTACACCCAAATGAAGGGTAGGGCCAATTAAGCACTACATTCAACTGAATTTATAGCAGACAGAGATTAGCAGTTTGTCTCAAATGCTCTGCAATATTTAAAATCTTAGTTTAGTTGGGTCATGAAGCATTAAGTAGAATATTTTATTTTAGTTAATATCCCGATCCAATGGGGATTTTCAATGAACCAAAATAAAAGCCTCAATTTGCAATCTCGGGCAATCACGATAGGAAATACTTCATTGAATCAGTTAAAGGTGCAGAAAGACGGGTCATTTGTTTCAGTATCTCATCTAGTTACTGAGAAATTCGATTGAACAGCTGTGCGCATATAGGACAGACTAAACAGCACAAACATGGAATTAAAAGACAGGGCCATTTAACATTGCATGAAACTTGACATCTAGCAGAGATTTAGTTCATAAAGAGTATCCAGGTGGGCCATCAAATCGAGGATCATCAGAGGGCTGAATACAACTTTAGCCATAAGACCCATATCAAAGCTTTGTTATTGGTTCAAACATACCTGATATTTCTTGCGCAGCTGAGCAAGTTGGATCTTCACATCTTCGTAATTGGTCTTCAACAAAGAGTGTGCCTGGAAAAATATCAAAACATTAAGCTTAAGAGAAAGCACATTCATTGATATATATCAAT
Organism: Alitta virens; assembly: GCA_932294295.1. Lineage (NCBI taxonomy): Eukaryota > Metazoa > Annelida > Polychaeta > Phyllodocida > Nereididae > Alitta > Alitta virens. The sequence goes on along the minus strand of OW028580.1, from coordinate 17,002,648 downwards.
ATATCAATTATGAAACCATTTTTTTCACCAACATAAACACTGTAAACACTTTGGTTAGAACATCACAATTAACACACATGTATTAGGTCAATATGTCACTGTATCAGAGATCAATATGGTGCATATTATTTTTACAGTGCCAATCTACAACACATCACAAGACAACAAACTAATTAACTAGACAGGAGTCACAGGACATGCTCACACAAAGATTATATAGAGACACTGTACAAGATAGATTTCATACTGTTCTTATCATATCCCCAGCACACACTGTTCAGTTTTTTACTGCACCCCAACTCATAAATGTATAACAAATGTATAAGGAAGTCTCTGAGACAGTGAACTGCTTTTAATTCCCAGGTTTCTTATCAATTGGTTTGGCTTACTTTGGAACGTTTAGGCAAAACACCTATTTTTTTAATGATGTCTCCAGCACATACACGTTACATAAAAGTCATTATAACCTGAGTAGCGGATTTTGTCACCCCCCCCCCCCCCAGCATAGTATTCGGCTTCAAAAGTCATGTAAAAGTTAGTGATTATGTAATAAGATAGGCAGGGGCGGATCCAGACAATTTTTCACAGTGGGGGGCAATGTACTATCATTAGAACTTTGTTACATTTGTTACTGAACCATCAGACACGACATAAGTTATCCGTAAAAGTATAATTTCTCAAGGATACATCCATACAGCATATCAATAATTCTTACACATACAAAACAGTCAACTCAATAATATTCAATTGCGCTAAAGCACCTTATGTAAAATATCTATGCCAGATTCAAACAGAAGCAGTGACATAAAGCTATGGAAGCATTTTAACATGCAAACGAGGTCAAAAAGGTCATGCATAAATCAATTACCACACCTTTTTGGTAGAGTTCAATGCCCTTTGCAGCCCATCTTTCTCCTGGTGAGTGGAATGTGTATTAGGAAAATAATTCTTATTAGTAAAAATAATGACAGAGACAAGCATTCAGCAAGCACGGAGATATCAGTTAAGAATAAAAACGATCACGTACAGGTACAACAAAAAAGTCAGACACATTTTTTGACACTTTAGTCTACATTACCAGGCTAACATAACAATGGAGTAATAAATAATAGGTGCAAAACAATTATTAGGTAATCATATGGTAATAATGAACAATACATTGCAGTATAATGCGCAACAGAGAGAGAGGACTTATACTGTAATTACAATAAAACAAGCTGTTAAAAAATGGTGTTTTGAATGTAAGAATAAGATAGCACTGCGCGCCATTCATTCCATTTTGTCTCTAAATCTTCCCACGTTTACTCACATTTTTGAAGTATGAATAAATGATTTTGGTTATTTGATTGAATATCATAATGAGGAAAGCAGCAAAGCTAAATATCTTTTGCATATATGTATTTTTGTAAATTAAAGGGGGGGGGGGGGGCTACATAGATGGAAACTTTGTATGATGAGGAACAATCTAAAATCGAGGCATAAGAAATATCATCTGAGTTAAGTTATCTCACAATATATCACAGAAAGCTGTACTACTTTGACAATAATTATTTAATATCAACTTTTTATAAATAAATAAACCAGCAAGTCCATCACTTTAAAAGTGGTTACCAATAGATGATGCTAATTTATGCCTTGATTCAAGAATGAAACTCCTTTACAAGAGAAATAAAAAAGTTGAAAATTTCCACAAACTCTTACCTGCTGCAAATTGTTTAATTTATTGACTTCGTCTTTCAAATCTTTGATCTCAATGTTATGACCGCATGGGTTGGATCCAGAACGCATATCTTCAATAGTTTTCTTCAATTTATTTTCCGTGATTTTCAGTTTTTCAAAGTCAACTTCAAGTTGCGACAACTTGGCTTCTTTGTCTCGGAGGTCGTTGACCTCTGAGGCAGGCAGTGTCGCCATCTGGTGATTAGTCATGCTCGTTTCGAACATTTTCAACTGCAAGGTGAAATAATAATTTTATTCTTATTCTATATACACAACAAGAAGATGAGATAAAATTATTATCAACTTAGAACAAATATGTAAACTTCAAAATGCGGCCTGTAACTTTCATGTTAAAATGTTCTTATGAATTCTTTAATTTGCTGGTTTTTCTCAGAGTTTAAAGAATTTTATGCCTCCAGAAGAAATAAATTATTTTGGACTGAGAAAATGTTTCATACAAAATAAGAAGCTTATTACTAATCAATGTACTGTATGAGCATTCGTAATGAGTAAAATTGATTTTACGATACTAACTTTGTCTTGTAATTTCATATTCTCCTCCTCTGCATTTTGTAGATCTTTCTGCACCTGAGCCAATCGCAAATTCAAGAAACTCGATTCTTCTTCTAATCCAGCTGATTTATCCTGTAATAGAAGTGGAACTGATTAAAAAAACTCCTTTGTTAAATGCGGGCATAACTTCTACAGATTACTAAAGACACATTCAATTTCACGTAGGACGCGCAAGGGAAGTGCCATCAAAACGTCTGTAGAAAATGCTGTTTTACATCACTTGAATTCTCTAAAATTTGTTCATTCTCACATCTTACCTTCCTGCTTTTATTTTCAATAAATAGGTATGACAACTTGTCAACAAAACAAGCAATGCGAAACACGGCAAACGCTCAAAAACCATTCAAAATTTTAAATGGAATTTCCATTTTGTATACATCATCTTAATACAGATTCACATACCTTCTCCATCAGACTAGTCTTGAGGTCTTCCATTTGTTGTTTGTATTTTCTGTTAATTTTCTCAAGTTCCGCAAATCTCTCCTTCCATTCTCTTTCTGCATGCTGATATTCTTCTAGTTTTGAGGTCAGGTCGGCAATGTTAGCAAGGGAATCCTGTAAAAGAAACATGATACAATTATTAACTGCTCAATTACAAGCTGATTTCAATGAGATGCAGTTATTAATATCATAGATCTCTAATACGAGAAGTCACACTTTCTGGTTTAATATTTAGGGAATCATGGGAAATGTGATGTTCAATGACGTAATAAGAGCCAATTATGATGTCATGTAATTATTTGCGATTATGCTCCTTTCATAGTACCATTAACTTTGTAAACTATAGTGCCTTCTTTTTACAGCACCATTAGCGAGTCTTATCCAAATTAGGTTTCTGCAGTTATATATCAAATGTAACATGTTAAGTCGTATTTAACTAGATGCTTTAGGCAGACTTAATGATGAAATAAGCAAGACTTACCTGTAATCTTGAGGACAGGCTCTCGTATCCTGCATCACTGTCGGTCAATTTCTCCTTCAAGGTGTCTACCATGTGTTGCAAATTATTGACTTCTCCTTTCGATTCTTGGCGGTTTAGCTCTAACTCAGACATCTCATACATGAGTCCTGCTTTTTCTTCTTCTAGCTTGTGAGACTGTAAAGTATATAATGTTAAGAATAAAGTCTTTTCACGTTAGATTATTTGTAGTAACATTATTTTATGGTCAAAGGTATTCGATGTATTTAAATAGCAGTTATCATTAGGCCAAAAATCATTATGCTACAAGGAATTATAAGTGATTTAGTGGTCATGGTGCCGATTGGTTCTGCCAAACATCTTGGCTTTCAAGGATGGGCACTCTGTTCTATACTTCTCAGAGATATGATGCTTGCAAAAGACAGCAATGGCTGTGCCTTGAATTTGATGATATATTCTTACAACTGCTACCAAAATTGTACGAATAATAACTGTCAATTGCTCATCATAATCTAAAATGCACACAAATTTGAAAGTTTATCGCAAAAGACTTACTCGGTCAGACAATTGCTCATTGAGTGACTCCAACTCCAATACACGAAGCTTAGCGGCAGTTTCGGACATCTCCAGAGATTTCATGTGACCTTGAAGAGATGCCTCATTGTTCTCGATGCCTCGCAATTTCTGTTTCAAGGTTGTTTCTACGTTCTCAAGTTCAGACACTTTGTCGCCAAGTTCATCAGTTTTGTCAGTGAGATGGCGTTTGTCTTTTTCCAATTCCCCAATCTTTTTGCGTAATTTATCCTCATTCAGCTGTAAATAAAAATAAAAAACAGCATTAGTTAGTACAAGTCAACAAACATTTTTATAATGAATACAAAATTACTCATGATCAACAGCAAAATATTCAGAATAAATAAACATTTTTACAGCAGAACTACAACATAATTGTGACCAATTAAACATTATATAACACAGACAAATTCACTTCACTTTCTGAAAAGTATTACCGACATGCATCTTGACATAGTAATGGCTTTCTCAATTATTGTTACATGAACTTAAACATTGTATAAAATTATGCAACCATTGACCTTTAGACCACTATTAAAATATGCCATTGTCTATCAAATTTAAAACTTTCACCATTCCACTATAAATTTCAAACTACAAAATTCAAATAGACTCTATGTAATCAAAATTATACAGGAATTTACGTATACAAGTATCTACAATGCTCTACTATATACCACCACCACTGAAAAATCTTAACTTCTAATCAGTTAAATTTTCGTAAGCAAAATTAGTACTCAGGACCATTACCAAAAATGCGAAGTACCCAATAATTCAAATAGTATCCATAATCGCAATACTAATATTATAACTTACTTCACAAATTCAATGCACATTATTGAAACAATTTATTGCACAACTTCAATGTTATTGTGTTGCAAAGAATATATTAAATTAGCGATAGTACCTGATACAACCATGTACAATGCTAATACACTATTTCATCATGGCAATGCCTAATACTATAACTTAAAACAGTAAAACAATAAGCACTTAGTAATATTACAACATTGGTTAGTAACCAAGCCTTATTACAATGCGGAACATATTCTTGCGTAGTATTTTAATTACCACAACAGGCTGGTCATCTTTTTGGTCTTTTGACTGGTCACAACCATCACTTGGACTAGACCGGACATGCTGTATCATGCAATTAATTAAATCAATTAAATTGATTGTACATACAAATAAGCCGCACAACTTATTAAATACATGCAAAGGAACTTCTGTGTATGTTTAATCTAAAAAAAAATACTATTACTTCCCTGTAATTTATAATAAAACTTAATCCCTTCAGCACAAAAATATGATCTTCTTCAACCCATGCTAATCACCCATGCAAGCAGTAAATGCACAAAAACAGACTGTGTAACAAGTAATGTAAATAAATGCTTTTCGATATCAAATATATCACAAATTACTGAGATTTGGAAAATCAAGCTGTAAGTACAGAAGACCTTTTAAATAAAATGTTCCTCTTTGAAGAATCTTCAGTAATGAAAATGGACAAAATTAAGACAGTTTGATACAAATCTAACACAAGTTCTGCAGGTTCTACAAAGTTTTCGTTAAAGTGTCTGCAGGTTCTACAAAGTTTTCGTTAAAGTGTCTGCAGGTTCCACAAAGTTTTCAACCAGGTTTCATGCATAGAACTTAAGACAGTTTCATCTGCCCATGCAAAAGTGTCAATTAAAACAGCCACAAGCGACACAAAATTTTTCATTTCTTTCAATTTTCACTTTCTGAAACTCACTTTAGCATCCTCTAAGATAGCTTCAAACTTGATGTTAAGGTCCGATTCTGAGAATTGATACTTGTGAAGCTGAGCACGTAATTGGCGTTCTGTGACTTGCTGTTTACGGAGATTATCTTCGAGGTCATGGAGTTTTTCCGTGAGGTCGTCAAGTTTCATCTGAAGATGGTTTTCGTTCACTTCAAATCGGTTTACCTGTAAATTATACATTTGTATGTAACAACTATATCATTTAACACATTCTAAATTGGTTTGACATGAAATTGTGTCCACTGATAATCCTTATATATTTCAGGAGTGTCTGAGACATATCAGCTAGTTTTATTTTTAAATTATGAAAACTTACTGTATCTGCATTTGCACATATCACATTTTAACTAACTTCAGACAAGAACTAGTACTGAAGCAGTTGAAAATCATGGCCCATCATTTCACAATTTCTCAAGAAATTCAGAAGGACGCATAAATGGTTCATAATTGCATCAGCAGTTTGTGACACGAATGCAAAGATAATGATAAAGCTGAATTGGAAAATTACACTCTATGACATTTTATTTCAAGTGATTCTGATGGGAAATACCACAAAATAAACATATGCTTACATGTTCTTTGAGGTTATTTTCAGACAATTGCAGTTCTCTCAGCTGAACATTGAGGTCGTGAATGATGTTCTTATCTTTACGGGTGATTCCATGCAACTCTTCTCTGTCCTTCTCAAGCTCAACCACCTGGAATGATATTTAAGATATAAATGTACATGGATAATAATAAATAATATTTATTAATAACTTAAAATATACACGATTTTCTTACTGATAAGCTCACACAATGGCATTTTTACAAAGTTTAACAATTCCATAAAATCTTCATAGTCATCTAATATGCCATCTCAATTTCTGATGATATATCTGAGAATAATTATCTTCATTAAGTGAAAATGTATTGGTTTTCAAACAACAGTACCTCTAAGACAATATTACACATATCGATATGAACTAAAGAATTCAAACTTATCATAATGCAGCCATCTATGGAAAAATTATACCACTCACATATATGCAGAAACATGAAGATCTACATTCACTAGTAATACAATTTACAAATATAATACAATTGAATACACAACTCTCGCGGATTGTGCAAGCTCCTCAAGGTGTGAGTCTAAACTACCACTCCGACGAAATCAATATTTGAAACAGCTTACTATTTCGAAACATCCTGCACTATATATACACTACTGCCGTACAAATAAACACTCTCATTCATTTCTAGCCATATAAACTTTCTAGACAATTAATTATGAAAGCAATGTAGTTTCTATCCACACAACCTGGGTGGGCCGCTTAGTATGATTATTGAAATCATAACTATTGAAACTGACCATAGCTGTTATGAAATACTGTTAAGTGATTTCAGGTCATAATGCTGTCACTTGCCGTTTCAAATGGCCTAAATCTTTTATGAAAGTAGTGCAGTGATTGCATTATAAGGCTTATGTTTTAGTGTTTATTTCCAAGGTGAGAAATGGGTTGGACCTTATTGGAATGAGAGAGTAACCCAACACTTTCATCGTTGATTTTGTCCTGTCTCATCAAATGTTATTTTATCATTGCATGATCCTGAATTCAAATCACTGCCTGAGCATTTGTTGTGAGGTAAATTTCAGCAAGAACTTGCCTTTGAGGGTTGCACTTTCGTAATCACAATCCTGCTCTTTCTCACCTCATCAATCAACCCTAACAAGCAGCAAGCAGCAAGAACTCACCTATGAGGGGCGCAGTTGCCAAGTTACCATATCTATCTATCTATCTATCTATGTATGTATCTATCATCTATCTATCTATCTATCTATCTATCTATCCATCTATCTATCTATCTATCTACATGATCTAACTATCTATCTATCTATCTACTATCTATCTATCTACTATCTATCTATCTACTATCTATCATTGGTGACTTTAACACAATTTCTATCTATCTATCTATCTACATGATCTAACTATCTATCTATTTATCTATCTTTCTATCTACTATCTATCATTGGTGACTTTAACACAATTTGTGAGTACATAATATAAAAAAAATATTTCATATCACCACTGAGTGTCACCCACCTGAGTTTTCAAGTGCTTTTCAGCTCGTTCCAACCGGCGCACTCTCTGCTTCATGACGGCTTCAGGAGAATCAGGTGGTGAAGTCTCTTCTGGGGTTAATTCCTTCATTTCCAAGACCTCGATTTTACGATTCAGAGCTCTTTCTTTGCGCTCCATGTCCGCTATTCTCAAGATGAGACTTTCTCGATCTTCTTTCTCCAACTGTGAGAGTTTATCTTTAAGATCTCTGTCTGACATCTCGATTAATTTTAATTCTGTCATGAGTTCATAATGACGGTCTTTCTCTTGGATTTCTTGCACGAGGCCATGAGCACCAGTTGTAGTTCCCTCTTTCTCTTCCAGGCGGCTACGCAAGTCTTGCTCGGTGTCAAGTAGTTCCTGGATGCGCCTTTTAAGTTTGCGTTCGGATGACTCGAGATCAAGAACAAGACTCTCCAGGTGTTGAATCTTAGCGAGTGGATCGCCATCATGGCCAGCTGCCGCACCTCCGTAATTAATGGTGTTCTTCAACCTATGAATAATTCAAAATATATTTGAAAACATTACAACATAAAATTGAATTATTCAGTGGTAGTTCATTGGACAGAATACAGAGTCCCTAGCGTCCAGGCCAACTCAAAATGAACAGTAGTAGAATCCAATCAGAATGTGTCCAATAATTCAGGATAAGGTGCAAAACAAACTACTTGCTGCCTCGTAGACATTGGTTGTCCAAAAATTATATTGCCCAGATCACATTTCTTCCCTACTTCGTTATTATAAAGTATCAGTAAGAATAAAATGCCCGAAAAATTTTCGCAGCAACTGACATTTAAATAAATAATGCACATTTAAGTGTTTATTTTAAAAAAAAATTGCAGCAACTGACATTTTAATAAATAATGCACATCACAAAGTTTTCAAAACATGGGAATAAAGAAATAACTGGCCCAAGAGTAAAAAGATCATACTATTATCTGGGTCTCATGCATACCAAGGCCTTTGAAGCGCCCTGCAAATGACCTTCACATGATCTCAAATGAACTCCAGATGACCTACATAAATGGCCATGACATGACCTACTTACCTAGCTTCACTCTTGCGTAGTTTGTCAACCTCATGTTCCAGCTCCTCCATTTCATCTTTGAATTCATTTTCCATGCTCGACATGCCCTTCTTGGTTTCACTGACCTCAGTCCTACAATTAGCAATACATCATGTTAATTTTCATTCATACCAGCACAGATAATGGTAAATTTCTACAGGGCTATAATCTCTTCGTACCCCTTATTAGAGAGATAGATAGATAGATAGATAGATACATGAGCATTATCTCAGCTGGATGTCGTTCGAATGAGACGTTAAATTGGCGGTCCCTTGCACTCAGTGTCTATGCTGAGGCAAGTAAAAGATCCCACCCATGGGGTAAATGTGTATCATGGGTGGGCTCCTCCTCTCTCTCACCTCATCAATCAACCCTCGATAGCGACAAGAACTTGCCTTAGAGGGCTGCACTTTTCACATCTACCATCTACCATAGATACATAGATTGATAGATACATGGATAGATACATAGATAGATATGGAAAATGCAGCCCTCTAAGGCATGTTCTTGCCACTCATGAGGGTTGATTGATCAGATGAGAGAGAGAGAGAGAGGAGTCCACACCATGCTACACATTTATCGCATGGGTGGGGTGCTATACTTAGCCCAGAACAGACGCTGAATACCATGGACTGCATTTAACTTCTGAACAACATCCAGCTGGGATGTGGCTGGTGAAGAGTGCCTGGGCTGGATTTGAACCTAGAACCATTAGAGGGCAACTAGTGACCTACCCGCTAGGCCACCTAACTATCAAGCCATGTGACACATATTAGCCTATGTGTTCAACTTCGCACTTCGCTTGTGCACTGTATTCTAACTAGTACAAGTGTAATTTAAGAACAAGCTGTGTTAATAAATAATGAAAATGATCCCCTGGGGTAGTAAATCCCCTTTGTAATGACTAAGTTGGCAACAATCCTGGGGTCACGATAGGGCAAGAAATTGTACCACCTCGCACAGTAATGTTGGCAAACTTGCTCGTCCGAATAAGCATTGCAAGGAGTCATGCAATCGCTTTTGGCAAGGGGAATAAATTTCACATGTTTTTTTCTGTCTAGGGTAACATTCTGCATCCTATGCGAGTAAGCATGATAAAAATTAGTTTTTGTGTAATATTGAGAGCAATGAGAGGTGGTAATTTAAGTGGTCGAAAAATGGGACAGAATGCATTTGTTATGTTACAGTGCATTTGTTATGTTACAGTGCAGATAACCCAGACCAAAATAAGTAGCGAAATGTTATATTGTGGGCCAGCTAAAGAATTATGCTATATTTTGTAAATTTCGAGCTAATTTGTGTACAAGTGATTTAAGACTTTGTGTGTGCCATGCCTTTGTTGGATTACAGGGCTGATTTTAAAATTTAAAATAAAAGTGCATTATTTTGTCTACAGGTTACTAGTCTGAATCATAGCTCAAATGAGCTGCTACCAGCAGTAAATTTTTATAAATTATGCAGAAGTAACGATGAGATAACATGGCTTGGAGTCCACACCATTTTATATATGTACTCCACAGAAGTGTTTCATTCTACTTGTTCAGCTTAGAAGTTCTTAAAGATCGGCCCGAACCACATGTCAATGAATGGCATAAACCTGAATTTGCGGATGATAATTCTCATACGTACTCAACACAATAAATACTCTCCTATACCCCACTTGACTGTCTTGTAGTATTAGTACCCCATTTTTGATTAACCACAGTTCATCTGCCAAATTTGTAGAAAATCTAATGAATAATTAAATGCAATATACCTTGCAGTGCCCAGTTCCTTCTCAAGCTCAAAGACTCTGTATCGCAGGAAGACTTCTGATCTGACAAGTTCTTGCACTTTGGCTTCATATTCGGAGTCCTAAAATACAGAATAATGAAATATACATGTAATTATATTTATCTATATTTGAAAATTTTTACACTGACAGTAAGTTATGCACAAATGCATCAAAATATTGCGTACATAACAAATATTATCTATAATATATATTGTGTATATGCGTAATCTTTTTTACTCCGCAGTGGCCAGAAATGGTTCCCATAAAGTTCAGTTGTAAGCACGATAGGATAATTTGATCATTATTTTGATTTGCTGGATCACAACAAATGATTACTACTACTTAATGCGAATTACTTTTTATAATGAGGTTGTAACAACTAATCTGACAGGTTGGTACAAAACCTTTAACCAACATTATATTGATTTTTAACTTTTAAACCAGAGCTAGCAGCCGAATGATTACACACAGCTGGGATGAGCTGAAGAATATTGACAAAAAGGTTTACCTTCGTTTTTGGCCTGGTGTCCAGTACAGGTACATCCGCGTCTACTTCTAAGTTAACTGTTACCGTTTCCACGGCAACTCGGAAGTTGTTGAGGTTTTCTTGTAAGCGGCTGATTTTGGCCAGATGAAACTTCTCCATGTATTCAAGTTCTTGTATCCGGCTCATCATGTTTTGTTTGGTCATAGTGTCCAGTTCATGAAGGCTACTGACACCGATGCTGCCACCTGGTGCATACACACCGAGGCTATCAATCTGAGCTGCTTTGTTTACAACAGACTCGATATCCTGCTCAACATACTCATTAACCTCCTTGAGTGACTCCATAGTAGCAACTAAGGTGGAGTTCTGCTTCTCGGCATCCTTGACCTTTGCTTGAAGATCATGCTCAGCCTTTTCAAGGTCATCCAGCCTTTGTTTCAGATTACTAGTCTCAGTCTTCTCTTCCTTTAACTTCTGTTCGTAGGTAGCTTTCTCCTTTTCCAACTTCTCAATAATCTCAATACTTCCCAACCATTTGGTTTGAAGTACAGACTCAGCTTTCTCATGGTCGGTAATGCGATCTCGTAGCTTCTTGTTATTTTCCTCCAATTCCGCAAGACGTTCTTTGGCCTTATCACTGTCAATTCCTTCCTCGACCATCTTGTTGTAATCTTGAACTTTGCTCTCCATTTCTCTGACCTTTTCACCGAGCGAGTTTTCGTTGATAACTGAGATCTCCAGCTTCTGTTTAAGACCCTTTTCAGCCTGCTCGAACTTTTGTAACTTGTTTTTCATTACCATTTCCCTGTCAACTGATTCCAGGACCTTTTCATTCAGACCTTTCAGTAGATTTTCATTGTCTGCGAGCTTAGCTAGCAGAGCCTCTGTTGTTACTGTGGCGGCTTTAAAATTTTCCTCTAGTTCTTTGATGTGTTTTTGATATGCTGCCTCAGTGCTCTGACTCTTTTCAAGTTGTTCTGCAATCTTGTTTTCATCTTCTGAAACCTTTTGCACTTTATCTTGCAGCTGTTTATTCTGGTCTTCCACTTCTTGCAACTTCTGAAGAACTTCAGATTTCTCGGTTTCAAGAGCACCAACTTTCTCGCTTAGCTCGTACAACTTCTCAATGTTGCCTTTAGCTGCATCTTCTTTGGTACTTAGCTGTTCCTGTAAGATTTTCTCATTTTCTAGGGACTTCTGTAGTTTGTCTTGAAGAACTGTTCTGACTTCTTCTAATTTTGATACATCCTCCTTCAAGGTCTTCTCCTCTGATTCAGATTTATCAACCCTCTTCTTCAGTTTGTTATCGAGATCTTTCAGGTCATCCTTGGCTTTGAGGAGTTGGTTCTCAAGATCTTTCATGAGATTCTTGGATTCTTCAAGCTGGTCTTTGGTTTGCTTTTCACTGAGAATAGCTTCTTCCAACTTCTTCATTAAATTAGCTTGCTCTTCTTTTGTAGCATTCAAAGAATCTTTCAGTTCCTTGCTTTCTTGTTGTACTTTTCCAAGCTGATCTTGCAATTGTTCCTCAGCATCTTCTAACTCTTCAATTCTAGCATGAGCTTCTTTGATGTCATCTTTGTGGTCAGACTGAAGTTTAACGATCTTATCTTCGAGATCAGCAAAGCTTTTCTGGTGCTCCCTGATTTCCAATCTTAATGAATTTTCCACCTTTTCCAGTTCTTGAACTTGTTCTTTTGCCTTTGTAAGATCAACAGACTTATCCTCTTTACGCAGGACTGACATCTCCTCTTCAAAGTCTTGCAACTGAGTCTGTGCTTGGTGTAGGTCTTCTCTCAGTTTGGCGGTCACTTCCTCATTTTCTTCTAACTTTTGCTCTAACTCTTCAATGTGATCCAAGTAAGCTTTCTCCTTCTTTTGCAATCGTTCAGCTTCTGCAATCAGGTCCGCTTTTTTCTCACTTGGTGGGGCTGATTCAAGTGTTACTGTCTCCTTTACGATTTCAGTGCTAACTTTCACGACTCCTTCCTTCTCCACCTTTTCTCCTGACTGCAGTTTTGCTTCATCTAATTCCTGTTCTAGCTCAGAAATCCTATCAATTGCTGACGCCAGCTCTTCAGCAGCCTTGGATAGAGTACAACTTTGTTGCACTTGTTCTTCAAGCTGAGAAACCTCTTCTTCTGAAGTTGCTAATTGTTTCCTTAATTGCTCTTCTACCTCTTCTAACTCTTGGATACGCTCAAATAACTTTTCCTCAGACTCTGACAAGAGGTCGATCTTTTCCTTCAATCTCTGGACCTCTTCACCTTCACTTAATTCAACCTGACTCAGTCTTATATTCAGGGCTCGTCTTTTGCCTTGAATCTCCTCGACCTGTTCCTCCAATTCATTCACTCTCTTTTTCAGTTGCACTTTCTCTTTCTCATCATCCTGACCAGCATTACCTCCTGACTTCAACCTTGAAATTTCTTTCTTCAGCTTATTTTCGCTGCCTTCTAATTGTTCTACCCTCTCCATTAATTTCCTCTCGGCTTCTGTTAGCAGCTCGAGCTTGCTTTCCAGCTGTTCACATTTAATTGTCTTCCTCTTGACCTCTTCCACAAGTTCTCCTTGCCTGCTTTCTTGTCTGACATTTTCGCTCCTCAATTTCTGAAGCTTCGTCTGCAGTTCGTCATTTTCTTCTAGTCTGACCTCCAGTTGACCTCTGACCTTCTTAAGTTCATCTCTAACTTCCTGAATATCCGGATTGTTTAATACACCTTTGGTGCTTTCGATGGAGTCCAATTTACTCTGCAACAACCTGCTCTTCAGGTCATTATTCATCTGCTCCAATTCTTTGACCTTTGACCTCAATTCTTCAATGACCTCTGACCTTGATTTCTCATCACTCTGGTCAGCTCTTGGAGAATGCTGCTGTGACAAATTATCCACATCAATTATTTGCTCGATGTGCTCTTGCATTTCTTGTTTTTCCATCTTGAGCTGATGGGTCTGTTCTAGCAGCCTGGCTTCCTTGCCTACCAACACTTGGATCTTGGCTTCAAGCTCAATTATCTTCTGAATATCCTTGTAGCTTCTATTTGCATCTTCCTTATCTCCCTTGCTCTTTTCTACCGACTTCTTCTGATCTTCGTATTCAGCCAACTTCACTCTGAGATCATTTTCCGACTCACTCAATTGATCTATCATTTCATTTTGTTCTCGCTCACGTTCGTGCAATGTGGCAATTAGAGTCTCGTACTCCTGTAGTTGGTCTTCTTGCTCCTGTTTGTGCCTCAGTTGGGCTTGCAGCTGTTTCTCCATCTCTTCAAGTTCTTGGATGGTATCCATCAACCTACAAGCGCAACATATTCCATTGTTAACGATTTTGTCAGTTGTCATACTTTCACTCAAAGAAGAAATACGAGTTTATGCATGATGTATAATACTGTGTTTTAAATAAGGGGTTTCCAGTTGTCCGAGCCAACCAAAATAAGCACTGGACAACCAAAACCAGTCAGAATTTTGTAACGTAGGTATATTTACAAATTATTATGTCTCGCAGACAACCAATTGTAAGACCCTTATTTTGAACTGTATAACAATACCATATAATGAATGCCTTTTAAAAAGCACATTTTTTATATATGACAGTAAACATTTGTTTCAAATTCCTTGCATATTATTTGAAACACTAATATATGTACAGCAGATGATATCACCAACCAATAAAAAATGCATACAGAGCAGCAGAATTATTTTGTACAAACAAAATCTTCATTGATCAACATTACTCCAGCGCTCAAACGTCTAGATAACAGGAGAGTCCCAGAGAAAATATGTATTACACCTCTTTGCTCACGACAGTTTCTTACTATGAATTCATATTATTGATGAATCCAATTTGCTAATGTAGTTACATTACCTTGTTTCTTTATCCTCCATCTTGGTGAGGTTGTCCGTCAACTGATCAATCCTTCTGTCTTTTTCTTCTCCAACTAGAGACAAGGCATCTTTGGCCTGCAGTTCTTTTTCTTCAGATTTGGACAACTTTTGTTGCAATTCTTTAACCTGTGTCTGTGAAATGGAAAACAGTAAACATTTTAGTAGTGATTACTTATGTCTGAAACTGCTGTACACAATACTGTTGCAATTATAGCTGAACTGGCAAAAATACTACAAAAGAGGAATTTATAACTAAAACTGCAGAAGGGGGCGGAGCTGACACCCCCAATATGCCCCTAGATGCCCCATACTCAGTTAGCATGATTCAGGAACCTCATTTAACTCTACTGTTGCAAAGATGTAATGGTACTTCAAGTAAAATGACTCAAATATGCTAACTAAATAATGACCTCACACTATCATATAATGTAACTACATATATGCACAGTTTATCGCAACTTCGTAACTCGTTTATCACAACACATTCTGCATCTCACTCCGATTGAGTGTTATTCCTTCAAAGTGCCCGATTTCAGACGAGATAAAAACTTTCCAAATACAACAATTAGACATTAACACTCACTTGCAGAACTTGCTGGGCTTCTCTCAGCTGTTCAGCTTCATTATTCTTGTTCTTAGATTCCAGCTGTGCCTTCAATTCAACTTCTTTGACCTCAAATGTCTCGACCTTTTCTTGCAGTTGCTTGGTGGTCTCTTCCTTCTCCGCTAGGCGCCGCTCGTGCTCCTTGTTCTTTTCTTGCTCCTTGGCTAGAGATGCCTGTGCAAGAAACGGCGGGAAATTAATGGATCATTGATCAGTGGTCAGTAATTCAGAAATACTCATCTCTGATCAACTATAACTTTTTCCCCCTCTGGAGTTAATATGAATGGTTTACAGCATTGGCACTGTGGCAATATAGGCCTATGAGAGCTTATGAGATAATTGTAGGTCCTACATAGACGAATAGCCTATTAGGCCTATATAGCTCTGCAATTTCCAATACTTCTCCAGCAAACTTTATCAAAAATGACGTAATTTATTTATTTATCAAGTTAGCTCTAGAGGTACCTAGTAGAGAAAGTATAAGTCTAAGTTGTGTGCCATTAATATATAGGCCTAATATGCATGCTATCATAATAGGCCTAATGACATCTAGAGCTTCATCTGTAGGAGACATAAATAAGGGAGAGGAATATAAATTTATACTTTGAGTGGCTGACCTAGATTTCAATGCTCATAACACTCTCTTGTTATAGTTCATGCTTGAATTCTTATCAGTTGAGCGGCTTGAGCCATGTTTACCCACAGATCTCAAGGTAAAATCTCTGGAATGTACAAAATATTTACCTGCAAAAGTTCGATCTTCTCTTGGAGTTGGTGTCGAACATTTTCCAACTGTTGAGTTTGATCTCTGACCTCTTTTAAGTCCTTGACCTGACCTTCAAGGTCATGCAGTGTTTCTAGTTTGTTCGCGAGTCTGACCTTTTCTAGTTCAGCCTTTTTCAGTTCATTCTCAAGAGACTTGGTGTTTCCTTCGAGTTCTTGAATCTGTAAATAAATAAATTCAAATAAATTAAAAATATACGCCAAATTTCGATGAAATTCAAACTGAGTTTAAAACTACATAAATTTGTTTTCGGGATAATGTTACGTTTTTCTCCAAATTTCCACAGTTTCATTGGACAGTGTGAACTATTATGAAAATCACTTGGTCATAATGTTGTCATTTGGTATTTATAATAATTTTTTGTAAGCACCCTAGATGCAGGTAATCATTAGATAATTAGTTTCAATTAAACACTTCACACACTACATCGTGTGCAAATTCCATTCATTGATATGAGGTAAATTGGTATATATCCAGTCGTCCCAAAGACATAGATATCATTCTATATGATAAAAATTAACTCCTATTCTATTGAAAAGAAATGAAAACCTTACTTTATATCTCCTATATTGTGTAGCCATGATTGTTGAATATTATGTTAAGAATACTCCATATATACAAGCTGTATTTCTCAACCAAAGATCCGAAATGAAATTACAGCATGTAAACTAAAGGAATGGTCAAGTAAATATAAAGTCCTTCTGCTATATGGTGAGCCAATGTTATCTAAGATAAGGGCAACAATTTGACTGACCACTTTCTCTATAAGAGCTTTTATCTTATCACCCAACAAATGTATTTGTTTTGTATTAGCATAAATGGTAATAACATTGAATTAGCTACAAAGGAGGGTATGTAAATTATGCTAGAGATATGAAAGGAATTGAGCAGTAGAAAAAAGATTAAAATATGCCGAAACATGTAAATGAAGAAAGCACAACATGAGAATTAGCCTGAAGGCATTTTGTTATGAAGTTAATATTGCTGAATGTATGCATTTAGACACTTAAAAAAAATCATCTGGTTTAACTTCATCTCAATTCATATCTATCTCACGTTCTTAAT
This sequence comes from Alitta virens, assembly GCA_932294295.1. Classification (NCBI taxonomy): domain Eukaryota; kingdom Metazoa; phylum Annelida; class Polychaeta; order Phyllodocida; family Nereididae; genus Alitta; species Alitta virens. Next base: position 16,985,311 of record OW028580.1, on the reverse strand, counting down.
TTGCCAGAATAATTTAAATCAGGTTGCCTATATATATAATTAAAGTGCTATAATTATATACGTTGAAGTTTTAATAGATTTTGTTATGAATAGATAACCATTTTACTTATTTATTTGCTCTATCATTTTAATAGCTAAAGTGCATATCCTTGGCAACATTGAATTATCAGTGCATGCATAATGTTTCACACTTAAAAATGTGAAAAGATTAAGACCTCATTTTGAAAGTATTTACAACTTTAATACAACCAATGTCACTCTAAAAAAATCAGATTTTCTCAGTTGCAATTATATATTGTAATATTGCATATTAAGAATCCAGTGTTAATACAATTACTGCTACTTTTATTTTGCATAAAATATTCACTCAATGGTCTAGCGGTCAAGGTGCTTTAATGATGTCCTGGGTTCAATTCATGAGCAGGAAGATAATGTATGTCAACTGCATGTCAACTGCATGTCAGCCACATGAGATGCTGAATTGGTGGTGCCTTGTACTAGCTTGGTATCTATGATGGGGCAAGTAAACGACCCCACATATGGGGTGAATGTTTGACATGGTCTGGAAACTGAAGCCTTATCATTTCATCTTTTCGTCTGCCTATGGCATCTAGTTATAAAGGTCTAAAGCCCAGTTCACACTTTCAAGAGTAAGAGAGACGAGTGACCACAGATGTCAAAGATAGACTATACGTGCTCACTCGTGCTCACTCGTACATCTGTAGATCACGCGCCATCCACTCGCCAACCACTCGCAGAGCCACTCCTGATTGATTCCCATAAAAAAGTTATTAATTTTCCTCATTGAACATCAGCCGAATTCTCAAACATGCTTAAATTTTTTGTGCGCTCTTCACGGATGTTCACGAGTGATCTGGAGGAACTACGAGCATTCTACAGATTAGTATCTGTACAACGCTCGGCGAGTGAATTACGTATGTACAAGGATAAGCAATAGAAAAACATTTTCGTCATCTGCACCCACTCGCCACCACTCGCCATCCCCATTCGTGACAGTGTGGCCCTAATTGGTGGTGGTGGTGTATTAGGGCTTTACGTCCTGTATTTCTGCACCTGATGAGCTAATTAGGACAGGTAGGGATCATGGCAATGAAACGAAGGATGAAACAGCCATCCAACATAGGCTTGACCGGAAATTAAACCCAGTGGTTGGAAGCCCAGCGCGCTACCACTGAGCTAGGCCCCCATCCCGAATGGGCCCTAATTAAGCTGACATATGCCTTATTAAAGTTAAGCTTCTGACCAGTTGCACTGAGACAATATAAGGGACAAAAAAAAAAACAATATATATCACCAAAAAAAGTGTCTTTATTTTCAAATGGCTCAAAATTTCTGTGATTTTTCACAATCAACCTTTAGTGCATATTTTAATTTCACAGGCAAACCACATCTATTATCTTATTATGTGTGCACAACGTGAAAAACCATGGGAGTCCATGCACTCGAAAATATTTGTCTAATGTTGGTACACTCCACGGATGTCTTTATTAGTGAAACATGAGCCTGACAAAAGTCTTGCAAGTCCATTTGTATGTTGATATTCTGTAATGCAAATGTTGGACTTGAATTCTTGGCATGATGAGACATAACTTTGAATGCACAAGAATGCCAGAAGTTGGTGTAATGTGGTATGTAATTGTCCAAGGAATGTGTGATTTACACTACACGCAATGTCACTGCCATGAGCTTGCAGATGCAATTGGTATAGTTGTGAAGTTATTTGAGTTCCAAAGTGAAGACTGCATATTTGTTGTTTGGCCATTTGATTAACTGACAGATCGACTAATCTATTAATCAGGGTTCCTGCAGGTTTACCTTCATAAGAAGTAAGAGCTTTATTATATTGTCCGGATTTTCTAGTGGTGCTGTGACATATTTGAGTATTGCAGATTTTACAGAGTATATCTACACAAAAAAATTTGTGTTCGTGCCCCTTGAAAATGAGAAAAATCCATTTTTGTCAAACAATTATTACTTTGCATAAGTTTGTTTTATCTTCCATGTGATTCATCACATTCAGCATCCTCAAAAACATTGGTCTAGCTTTTTAAATGAGGATTCTATGCCATCTAGAACCATTTCTATGGCCAAAAATAGCATGGGTTCGTGGATTGTGTTTCCAGTGCAATTCAAAATGCCTAGGGTAGCACTGACAGAAATTAGTGCAACCACTCAAAATCACCACCAAACACAAGTTCTATACATTTGACAAATAATTAGCCCTGCTGTTTTCTGAATTTGGCCCCTTTTATTCTTTCACTCCACCCTATTATACAGGCCTTACTTTTTACAAAAATAAAGTAAGACTTAATCAGACTTTGTAACACCCACGGGAACCCTGTTAATTGACTGAACATCAGATTTTATGCAGATGATGTATTGACTGACTGGCTGACTGACTGACTGACTGACTAACTGAATGACTGACTACCTAAATGACTGACTTTGAATGGCTGACGTGCTGAATGACTGACTGACTAGATGGCTAACAAGCCTGAATAACTTACTGACTGATCTGTTGATGTTGAAAGACTGAGGCCTAGGCATAATTGTGAATTTATTTCAGTTGAAAAGTGTAGAATGCATTGGTTGGTTTGGTCACGTGACAGACTGACTAATTAATTAATTAATACAATATGTATTGACAGACTGGCTGACTAACAGATGACTGACTGACGGACTGACTGGTTGATGTTGAATGACCGAGATCATGCAAAGTCCACACTGGATGATGATGGAAGTGATGGGGAGCTTGGGGAACTAAGTCCAACTGAGTGAAAAACAGAGGGAGCTCTGCAGTGCTACAGCTCCCCCAATGACTTTGCTTATATATAAATAATTTTTTATATAGGGTTTTTATACAAAGTTATTTTGATTTTCAAAAGTAGCCGTCGAATAAAAAATTTACAGTTGTAGCTGCAGGTGAAGTGTCCATAGATACATTTGGCTAAATATTGGCACTGTAGATACAGTGGCTACAACACTTTGGCTACTGGCACAGCAAGTGGCTACAGACAATCATGGCTATTGATACTGTGGATGAAACAGCACCCTTTGGTGAAGGGGGCCTAGGGCAACATTTCATGTTGCAAGTTCCAGCCTTCCTCAACCTTGGGCTATCTTCCAGGGCCATACACTCTGGTGAAGGGGCCAATGCCCTACTCAGCAAACCTTCCAGGGGAAAAGGCCATTTCCTTACTCAGCAAACCTTCCAGGGGAAGGGGTCAAGCTCCTATGACTGGAGCTTCCTGGTAAAAGCCAGCCTTCCAGGAAAGGGGCCAAACTTGTCCATACGAGGACCAGCGAGCTTTCCCGCACTGAGGCCATACGACCATGTGAATGGCCTGCCACCGATGGCCCTCCTATTTTGGCCCTCAGAGATATCTCTAGATGAATTTTGTGCTTGGGTCATACCTGCTTAATTACCAATAATGCCCTCCCAAAAATTTAGGCCCTATGTAACTATTGAAAAATACGTTATTATTACCATTGACTATCTTATCGAATCTATTTATAATTCTGAAATCTAAATATATCTATTGTAATTAAAAGCTGCTACACCGAGCCTGCAGCTAGCCTGCTGGGTTAAGAGTTCCCACTACGAACATTTCCCACTTCCATCACTGCAGTAGCTTTAGACTTACTATAAACACTTTATTTAAAGCCTGCAATCGCACCCAAGACTGCTTAAAACAGAAAAATGCCTTAACTGCTAGGCCACTTAGCTGTCATCGATTTATTCTGAACTTATAAAGTCTACCTTAAACTTGTGGAAGTGAAGGCCATGAAAGTAGGATTTCGCCTCCACTATTTTTGAAGTCTGGCTACGGCCCGGCTACCTCATAAGAAAAAATGGCCCCATATTACAAATGTACATACAATGCAATGTTAATGCATATCAGCTTATAATTTGGAAATAAATGGATAAATCTGTCAGTCTTTATGTTAAAATATCCAGGGGTTACCTACACATATTCATATAATTAAATTACTAGATGATGAATTTCTCATATGTTATATCTAGGCCAGACAGTAGAGGACTTCACTAATGTACAAATATTATACAAATATCTCATGGGAAGTAATGTGTGAAATGTTTATTTTTCTCACCCAACAAATATATATCTTAATGTTTGAATAGGACATAAATACTGGTTTTCTTAGCTGTGTTCAAATGTAAAATATTTATCTCAAGGTGTAAAGAAATAATTTCCTATTAACCAATGGGGAACAACTATATAATGAGTATTGCAATTTACAACAATATTAGGTATTTTAATTGTATGGACAAAAATTTACATAAATTACCTTATAATGATACAAATTATTACTTATAATAGATTTAAGTCGTTTGATATGAGAATATTTTGTATAATGTGTTATATTCATAATGGAGTTTTGTAATTCTATGCTAACTACTTTTGTTAAATTATCATTACTTCGCAACCAAATTACTTAAACCTTGTAATTTATTTCGAATGAAATTACAATAAATTATTTTCAATAACAGTGATCTACCAGTTTATGGCTATTGTAAAATATACAATGTAACAAAAAATACTTTGCAGCAAATTATGATTTTCTGGTAATAAATTTTAGCCACTCTATATTTTGGATGTTTTATTAGATTGCTCAAATCATTACTTAACCAAGAAAAAATCAAATAAAACCCACAAATTAAGTTATTTTGTTTTACCTATCTGCCTTTGGGTTTACCAATTCATATATATTTGTCAATTCCACATTGGCCAGCTCTGCTGCAGGTCCCGGGTTCGATCCCCGGCCCAGACACTCTTCATGAGCTACATCCCAGCTGGATGTTGATCGCATGAGATATTATTAACTTGGAGGCAGATAATATTGTTCCTTGTACTCTGTGTCTATGCAGAGGCACGTAAAAGACTCCACCCATGGGGTAAATGTCTGACATGGTGTGGATTCAATGCCTTATAATCTCATTATTATATTAAGCGTCAGACCTAGTAGCATTCCGACATATTAAATATATATGCATGTGAGTTATACATGAATTTTTATCCATGACAATCAAATATTACAAAAATTGCATGGTATGATGTGGTAAATCACTCAATTAATTTAACTACATATTTGTGCACAATATTGCGACATTATTGCCATGTTATTACAAATCATTTGTGCTAAATAAAACGAACTTGGCACCACTTCAAACTTGTGCAGTTTACAACAGGTTTTGCTGGAGAAGTCAACTAGAATTATGATATTATCTGCTCTCATTATCAGTGGCGAAAAACAGTATTTGGCATAAGTGTAAACCACTGGACCGTGGCTTAATAAATCAGAAAAGCCAGCTTTAGAGTCAGTTAAGTAAGCCAGCGTCAATGGTGGACATATGTACAAAACTACAGTACAAGTGCATATACATTTCTTAGCAATAGCTTTAGGTCTCTGACTAATTATGATGTATGACATCAGTCACACGATTGTGTGTCAAGTACTGGGCATTTGGTGCCTCAGAAATATGTGGAAATCATATTTGGAAATATAGATCATATTCAGAAATATGAATCATAACATAGACCTATATAGATCATATTTAGAAATGTAGACCATATTTAGAAGGTGCATTGGCAGTATGTACTTGGTGTCTAGGCTGGGGTAGGTAAAAGACCCCACCCATGGGGGTAATGTGTAGCGTGATGGGGATTTTATACAAGCCTTATCATCCCATCATTATTTCTGCCACTGGTCATACACTTGCAGTATGCTTAGGTCAGTAGCTTTTGAGAAGGAGGAATTTATACATACAAACTGGTATGTTCCAGATATATACATATTTTGCCCAGCTATATTTAGATTTCAATATCTGTGTGCCATCCACTTTAAATAGAAAAATAAATATTCAATTCAATTCAGCTACATTACTCTACACTACCATATTTGATGATGATATTCTAATATTATATTTACAGTGTATTTATGCCTTTTATTTTATTTTAAATATGAAGCATATAGAGCTATATAGATATCATATTTAGAAATGTAGACCATATTTAGAAGGAACATTGGCAGTATGTACAGGGTATTTATGCCTTTTATTCTTAGATTTGTTGGATATTTCACAATAAAAACAAACGTCACAAATGCAATAACAGGAATGCTATCTATAACAACATACCTATACAATCTGCATCTCCAGAAATATATTCATTCACAATTACCTTTTAATCCTATGCAATAAACACTGGTAAAAATCCACAATACAGTGTCCTCAATGGGTAAAATCCTTGGTGCACTTCTACACTGGTAAATCCTAATAAAATCTCATAATTCCATGCTACTGTATCTTGATAAACACGTATACTGTGGAACAGACAGCAGCAGCATACTTGAGTGCTACATGGGCCAGGGAGTTTTGACTGCATGCTTTTGCACTGGAGGAGCAGCTCTCGTTCCGCTCCAGTGATTTCTATTGTCACCCCCTTTTGATCCCAAAATCAGCCAATTGGAACAGGCTTATGCTAAAGTATTTATATTCAGCAATTGAGAGATTTTCCAACCCTTTTCATAAAATGTGCAAATGACATCAAAATGGCTTCCAGAAATATTGCTAGTATGTAAACACGATACTCTGTACATTAATACATAAACAGGGTATAAATGATAATAAACATTTTAATGGGGTTTTTTTTAATAACCAAACTATAAGATTATCAGTATCTATCGAAAACACTACAATAATATAAACATTGGTTTACAGATTATTTTAAACATTTTAATGGATACTTTCAAACATTATGTTTGGATAACCGAACTATTAGATTATGAGTGTCTAATCTATGGTACAACATTTTTGATATATTACATTGAGTATAAATGTCAATATTATTCACAGAAAAGCAAAGCAATAGTAATGTAATCTTTATCAATTAATGGTTATATTCTTCCTGACATTTTACTGTTTCGTAAATGAAAATTTATAACTTCTAGTTCTGCATACACGTATACACCTGTTGATGGTATGTTTATGTTTAGTGGGGATTATATTACACCAAAGTAGCCAAACAATTGAGCAATGATTAATCTTATTAACTTATTAGCAAACAAATTATCATTCTATTAACTAATTAATCCCATGCATGTCATAACATGACCATTTGCTCCATATTGACCAGAAATGCTATTTTGAGTATTTTCATATCCAGGTAGGTAGATTTCCAATCCAAATATTTTGACAGGGATGATAATTTCAATGGTTAGTTGATATTAATGATTACTTGCAGTTTTTCACTATATTAATATTTGTATTGATACGGATTATAAGCTAAAAATAGAGGAACCCCTACTTAGGACCATCCCATTATTGAGTTCAATACCTTTTTAGGAAACTTATCACAATCCTTGTGATCATATCATATCTTCATTATTTTTGATATTTTTTTATCTCACAATTAAGACTACACTGTCATTACAACTATTTAGTTTGTATCACTTATAATGACTTAATTTTAGCCTATGTCATTATATATAATTGTATACATTCACTTGTGCAATATTTTTTGCAAACCTAAAATTCTGATCCATTGATTAGTTAAATAATATTCCATAAACTTAAGTCCTTGTACCTTGTGTACGAACTTTTTGACTGAAAAAGGAAAGATTTAGCAATCTTGTTGCAGTCTGTAAACACTCCTGGGTTGGCAGTGTGGCCAAAAACAATCTTTTGCATATCAGGATACACGCCTTGTCCAACTGCCATTTACCTCATGGGTGGCATTTTTCAGTGCCCCTGCATAGACTCCAAATTCAATGATATACTAATATAGAATTAAGAACTTTTTCCTTACCTTTTCTTCTAGTGCAGTAGCATGCTCAACGTAGTCATCCAACTGACAGCGCAGAGATATTTCCGATTTGAGAAGAGCTTTCAGTTCATCGTCCGTCCTTTTTTCCTTGCTCACAGCTTCAGTTAGTGTGCCCTTTAACACTTGGATGGCTCCCTCCATGGTCTGAAAATTGCACATAATAATTGCCATCTTACTAACATTATTTCCACTAGCTACGCTGTAACATTTCCATGTCATTTTTTAAAACGTTTTTTTCATATCCGCAATAATTTAAAATGCTATAAAATTTGTCGTAGCCCACCCAATAAATTAAAGATTTGCAGATTTATAGCCTTGAGATAATTTCCATCAATTTTCTGCACTGTAGCTCATAAATCACGTAAAAATGTACATTTATTTACATTATGTATATAAAAAGTAGACACTGGTATGTGCTAGAATTTCTAGAAAGTTTAATTTTTAGCAATTTGATGAAGATATTTCAGAAATTTATAGAAATTTGCTGTGATTAACTGACTATAATGTCCAGCAAAAGACAGAATCATTTAAAACAGATAAAGGCCAAAGTAGACCATATATAAGAAGCTGGAGAGACAAACAGCTGGTCAAACAAGGAGCAAACAGATAGATAAATCAAAAAGTTATATATACACCATAATGTCATAAGTGAGTTTATAATTTGTAATTTAAATATTCACCTGGCATTTTTCTTTGAGTTTTTGCTCGGATTCCAACAAGTCGTTTATCTTGTCACCTCGTGGACTGTCCGATATCAGTTCGTCCAGCTGTAGTTTCAACTGCGCGATGTTTGTCTTTGCTGTAATGAGGTGATCTTCCAAACGGATATATTCTTTCTTTATTTGATTGAGTTCTGCATTTGACTTCTTGCTGTCGGTTGCCGCTTCTTCTAATTCTGTGGCTAATCTTATGACTTCATCATCCTTGACCTGGATGCTATTTTTCAAGGTCAAATTCTCCTTTTCAAGGTCACTCAGCTTGACTGCAAAGTCATCCGAAGGTGACGGTGAAGATGACTTCTGATTGGCCTCTTCCAGTTGTTTCTTGAGGTCAACGACCTCTTGGCGCAATCGTTCTATTTCACCGGAATCAGCTTTCGGAGTTTCCACGGTATCGGATTCAACTCCTGCCAGAAGACGATGGATCCTATCTTTGGCTTCTTTGACCTGATGGATAAAAGATAAATTCAATGCGGTGTGCAGGCGAAGTAAGATTAACCTTTAGGGCATATTTGTCTTTAAAAAAAAAAGAAGTCTAAAATGTTTCAAAAGTGCTGAGATTTTGAACGCCAGCAGGATACATGAGAAAAATGGTTTACAGGATTCCAATGAAACTCGACATCATGAAAGTAAGCCATTATGTGAAGATATGTGGAATGGTCACTTGTTAATTGCCATCTTCAGAATTGCATTTGAATTAGATTCAGTGTAATATTAAATTTAAGGTCACTGAAGTTTTGGCGTCTAAAGAAGTGGCTTTTTACTGGAGAAACCAGCGTGTGTATAATTAATTAAACTACTAAAACGACATACCTCATCTTGCAGACTCATGTTGATTTTCTTCAGCTGAGATTCGATCTTTTCTTGAGCAGCGAACTTTGATTTCAGTTCAGATATCTCCAACAGCAGCGATTCAGTCTTCTCGAGCAAGTCCTGTTCTCTGGTTTTCAGGGTAACCACTTTGCTCTGTAAAGAAAAAAGTACAAGAAATTACAAATATTAGTATATCTTGTGTAATTTTACCTTTTCTGTTGGCAAAGGTACTGTATTTAATTATTGATGAATATAAAACACTATTATGTTCAGTATATAAACTTGTAGACAATAAAAAAAAAAAAAGGTCCCTAGCTAGTCTGTCTAAATTAGCTGTTTATGGCATTTTATTTCCCAAAAATAACAACTTTAAAGAAATTTGTAATGAGTTAACTTTAAGCTTTATAATAAAATATTTTTACAGTGGAAGTTTGGTGCAAATTCTGCTGGTCTTAATAATGAAGTGGTCTATTAAATAGTGAGGTAGTCTTATTTGTATGATGAATGTGTATTCATCCAAGTGTAATTTACTATAAAGAAATAACATGTACAAATTACAAATTTGTATGATGGTACTAAGCTAGGTTTTCATTGTACAGTATATTGTTCTGCTTAGTTGGGTTTGTAAGGTGTTTTAATACTTAAATACAAAGTTCAACTGTCTAATTTACAATATTAGAGTATTTCTACAATGTATTGTAATTAGTTTGGACAGCAGCCACAACTTGTAAGCCAATGTGATTTTTCCCCTTTTTCTTTTTACCCTAAATTGCCTTATATGCCCTTGGCTATTTGCCTCGCATATTTAGCCATTTCCTCACTGACCTCATATATTTGGGGTATTTTGTACACCCCATGGGGGTCAAGAATGTCCAGTTTAATGACCTCAGATTTCACCCCAGCCCTCTTGACCTCACCCTAATAAGAGCAGCACAAAAGTTGAATGCTCAGCTGTCAACTGATTTATGAAGACCTACTTTATTTCCAACACTGTCAAAAGATTTCTTAGGTTCTATGAAAACATGTATTATGCAACTGTTCATGTTATGTAAGACACTTTGTAATTCATCATTTTTAGAAATGCTTTGAAAACCAAAAACGAGGTAATTATACACAGAATATGTCAGAGCATGGACTTTTTCACATAAATATAATAGTACTTCTTGAAACATTTAAACATAATTACTGTTCATAGCTATACCATTTGACACTTTATTTTCATAATGTCCCTTATTTGGGGATTTATCTTTCCAGAAAGATTAGATTTATATCGATTTATTGCATAATTATAATCAATATTACATGTGTCTAGATGTTACAAGATGCAATTACTATGGAGACTCCCCAAGCTGGCAGAGCTAACGCTTTTGAGGGGTCACCAATGAGATGAGATAAACGATGAGTGACATGGAGGAAATGAGATGGGGTGGGGTCCAGAAAGGTCCAACATTGGTTGAACCACAACCATGAAATTTATTAATTGGAGTTTGAGCACATCCAATATCTTGTAGGCTCAATCTTCAAAATATCCTCCATATTTTCTCACTTAAAACCAGAACCATCTAACTGACATTATATAACCCTGAAATCACCTTGGAATTATTTGACCTTGACTGACCTTGTAACTTGCCAATTGGGTCGCAGTGTCTTTGTCGCTTTCTGCTAATGAGTGTTCATCATCCGACCTTTGGGCAGAGTATTGTTCAGAGAGATCTGCATGTTCTTGTTGCAGTCGATAGAAGTCTGCTTCGATGACCTTCAAACGTTGAAATTCTTTTTCAAGGTCATTCTGATTGTTGAACTTTTCTTGTAGTTCCTCTTTGGTTTGATAATCTTTCAATTTCTGAAATTTTAAACGAAACACTGAATAATACATTGCTATTATGTATTGTTGAGAGTAAGGGTCTATATACATGTACAAAGATCTTAGTGACCTTGACCCCCTTTTCAAGGTCATATCTGTCGTCTTAGCCAAGCATTCTGTTCAAATAATATAATACGTCTTGCTGTTCTGAACAACAAGTTCCAGGTCTAATGTCATTCACAAGAACAAAACCTACAGGAATATCATACACTAGAAAATCATCTATACTTCTAGACTTCAAAATTAAAAGCTACTTTGAGTAGTGTCTTTTACTTGCCTCAGCATAGACATAGAGTACAAGGTACATCCAATTTGACGTCTCATACCTTGTGTACTACCATTTACAGCTGTCTTATATACACTCGGGGTCATCGAAATTGGCAAGGTCATCGAAATTCAACTTCATAATTTGTCACAAACTAAATCTTCTGATAATTTACAATATACTGAAACTTCCACAGGCATCTTAAAAGTGTTGGTGATAACATATTTTGAATGCCAATTGCTATGACCCTGGCCAATTTCGATGACCCTGGCCAATTTCGATGACCCTGGCCAATTTCGATGACCCCGAGTGTAGTACATGTTTTGGACAGAAGCTTGGTCATCTAGCATGACCAACAGTAGGCAGATGTAATGATGAAATGACCAGTCAGGAGTCTGCACCATCCAGCTGGGATTTTACATTCTAATACTTCATAAAAGGTGAAAAAAAGTATGTTTCTCTGTGACATTTACCTGTTCTGTAGACTTAAGTAGCTCTAGTTTCTCCTTAATGAACTTGGCCTCATAGTTTCTTCCTGCGTTGGAGCTGGTGAGTTGACGTCGAAGTGTCGCGACTTCTTCTGTCAATCTTTGCTCTGATTTCTTATTATACTCTTCGGTGTATTTGTAAATGGCTTCGGCTTTCTCAAATTCTGTTACTTTGGCTTTCAATTCGTCGACCGTCTGAAAAGGCACAATAAAATACAATGATAAATCTATGTGTACTTGCATTGCATCAAAAGTTTTTAATTCACATTTGCATTAGACATTGCATATTGCTGTGAGATTTTTTGGTTTTTATCTTCATAAAATTAAATAAACAACAGTCTTTTCTTAAAAATGTAAGCAATAAAGAATAAGGAAATTGGTGGGAAAACGTATAATATAAACAATTAAACATGGTTTTAAAATATACGAAATTGTGCACATGATCTATATAAACAAGTGCATTTATTATCAAATAGAAAAAAAAAAGATCCTCATCACAGCATTCTCAAAATTTATGACACGGGTGATAGATTTTCTGTGTCAGTGTCAAAAGATCTAATTTATTTGCAAAAGTATTTCCTTGCAAACAATCACACTAGGCTGATAGCTACCAGCTAGCCCCACTTCTAGTGCATTCCATTGTAAAATACTGAATACAGAGTATTTTCTCTAGTAGCTGTGATCTTCCTGATTCCGTGAAACTAAGTCATACAATATCTCCATCTGGAACTCTTCCAAAAAGAAGGTAGAGAAATGTATCCATAGTTGTTGCCTTAGAAACCGTTGCCAAGGAGTGTGTACATTAATGAGAATTAATAATGGGAGGTATAGTGGTGAGTTGATATTACTATAATTTTTTTGGCAACAATGAATTGTATCAAAAAACTTTCAGTGGTAAATTATCTAACTTTAATTAATAATGAAAAATCATTAAAACTTTTTTTATCACTACTGCAATGCAAAAACACGGTCAACTATTTATTTTACACACCTGTTAAATTTAATATGAACTATTCTTCACTTTTGTTATGTTTCAATAAAAAATGTAAATTTAGGAATAAAATTTGCAAGTAAATACAAAGTGATTCTTATTATCCACAACTGTCAAATTATGGGAAATTTTCATTATTGTGTGAACTATTCTGCACTTTTATATTATATCCAAATCTTTATGGGGGGGGGGGGGGGAATATACATTTAGGAATAACTGTCAACATCTTTGCAAGTTTTAGCAGCTTTTCTCTCCTCCCTGTTATTCTTGTCAGATCTTAAGTGTACTTAAGTCAGCTTAGCCTTCTTTGCCCTCTTAGCTATTCAATATGAACACCTTTACCTGTACTTTTTTAAGCTTAGAACACCAAAAATGCCAAAAATGTCGAAAAATGGCAAACTGGCAATTTTTTACGCCATGCAGTGAAAATGAGGAGGGGTAAAAAATAGTTGAAAGTGAAAAGGGTCAAACGTTTACCCCCAAGAAGGTCCCAAAGGGTGTTTATTGGGTGAGAAGGGGGTAAATGCTGTTGCATAAAAAAGTACAGTAGCCTTGCTTCCATATAAAGTAAGCTGTATGTATTTTTACTGTTTGTATGTCTGTCAGCTATCTTTGTGAAATGTCATACACCCAGATAGCATTCCAAATCGTTTCAACGTCGGCGCGATGTCAGCGATGTTAATTGATGTTGTAATGACAGTGGCCTATATGGAAAAGATGCTCGGCCGATTTGGAATGCTATCTGGGCTGTGGTTTGGTAGAAATTTAACATGCATGGTGCAGATCCCCCCCCCCCCAAGCCTTATCATCTCATCATTACATCTGCCTCTTCCAACGGGTTGTATAACCTGACAAAGCTTCGAGTCAGTATTAAAATTTAGCATGATAGAAACACGTTTAATTTCATATATATTTTTTTAATTAGGCAGACATAATGATGACATGTTAAGACTTGGGAGTCCAAACACATACCTAGTTCAGATTCAGTTAGAAAAGATTGTGCCAGGAATCGAACCAAGCACCTGTGGTAAGCTGGTCACCATCTTACCCATCAGGCCAAACTACATAAAATCCTTAATTGAAATAATCTTTATTTACCTTATTTGATTCTTCTAGTTGTTGTACAAGTTGCTCATGGGCGAACACCAAGTCTGTGTGTTCACTGTTGGCATTTGTCAGCAGTTCAAGCTGAAACAGCAACACAAATAAGATGTTTATATTAAGAATCAACAAGGCACTGGAAAATGACTTGATTAATCCATTAAAACTAGATATTATTTTGGTAAAAAAATATCTGCACCGTTACTAGCTTAGATATTACGCATTGACTACATTTTTCCTTTTTTTTTTTCTTAACAACTTTTTGCTTTGATTTATTTCATTTCAGTACAGGAAAACACCAATTGATCATACGTGTTCTCGCTCAAGGTGTTTGGCCTTCAACTCTAGCTGTTGAGTCTTCTTGTATGATCCATTGAGAAGTTCATTCGTTGCTCGTAGCTTATCTGCCTCGTCCTCTAGTTTCTGCAAGAAAAAAAAATCAAAATAAAATAAAAGGAGAGAAGTTGTTACAGTTGCTTATTCTGAAATACAAGACAAGAGGTTTTCAGAATTCACCAACGAAACTACTTCATCAAATTTATGATAAACATAGAAATAGTCTATTTGGGTTGTTTTAAAGATATGCCTTGATGTTCTATTTAACTTTAATATATTAAATAATTCAACTATTTGTTAAACTTCAATAACACCTGTTGTTTGTCAAATCTTTTCTTAAAAATACAAGAGAAATGGATTCCTATTTTTGTGAATTTCCTGCTTGTCAGAACACGAGTGTAAACTCAGCTTATGAAGATGTAATTATTCTGTAATTTCATTGTTAGACCTTTAATACCAAAAGCCAGCCTATAAGAGAAATTGATTCATTTACTTTGGATGAGTAAATTAAGACAGTCTCACAATCACAATAAATAATACCATACCATACTTCATCATTAAGACCATCTCACAATCACAACCATCAATTGTTTGGATCCAACGTTTTCTATGTAAAATTTTTGTAATGAAGTTTAACCAGAATCTCAACCGCTGTTAATTGTGCTCAGTACTACTGCACTGAACTGATATCCTTTGGTAGTGGACTAGCTAACTTCAGATTTCAGAATGAAGTTCATTGCTCCCACACATAACAGAAACTTCATAATTGTCACCCTACAAGGGGGGTAAAAGGTGAAAAGTCATCCGTAACCCTACCCCTTTTTCATTGTTAAAAATGCTATACACTTCACAGCTATCTACAACATGTTATTTAGGAACATACAGGTCCAGTCATAAATATTACAAAACAAATAGATACCAAGAACTCAGTCAGAAGATGACTATCATAAGTCACATTTAGTCATAAGTCACATATATTGTCCAAAATTTGGTGCAAAAGATCAACCCAGATAGCATTCCAAATCGGGCCAGCGTCGTTTCTACATCGTTTTGACGTCACCGACATCGTGCTGACGTCGATACGATTTGGAATGCTATCTGGGAAGCAATTGCGTGGTATGGTAAAATGTGGGTTGGATTTCAATAAACTTATAGTGATTGCAATCTATAAGAAGAGATAATATGCATTCTGTGTTGTGTATTTAATGTCTTTCTACATCCACACTTTTTTTTTTCAGATTTTTCTTTATAACTGAGTTTGATTGTAATTTATTTATAAAAGAAAATTTTTATCCTTGACATCTTTGCATTATTTCAGTGCAATGTTAATGCTTAAAAATCAGTTTTAAATTAAAGTAAACATTGACAATTGTCAACTTAAGTATCTGACTTCATGTCCTAATTTGTCTGTCTTGTTTCAAATGCTTTGCATTTTTTTTGTCTGGTTGTAATTCAGCCAGTCTATCAGTCCTGTAAGACACTGGGCCTGGCTGTCTGTCCCAACTGTCCTGAGGTTGTGAGTCTGTCCCAGTTCTAGTATATTCAAACTAACTTCTTACTGTATTCAATTTCAACTGAAATTTGGTTGATTAATAATGAAATACTTAAATATTATGGACATAGTACAATTTGCCATTTATAAGCCACCCCAAGTCTGATATTATAATTGCAGGCATTTGTGGAGGTTTAAATTTTATCACAAGTCCAATTCTTAGTTTAGTAGTTAATAAGAATGATTCTGTTTATGTAAGGTTTCAATTTTATATCCACCAAGGAAATTGCATAAAACAAAACCAAAAAAATACCACTTACATTAGTGATGTTTTGGATCAGAGTTTCTGCTTGTAAGCCTGCATGTTTGCTGTCCAGATCCAAATACCCTCCCTAAAAAGAACATAACAGAAAAAAATGCAGTCATATATATGGAAATGCATGAACTGTGTCAGGAGCTTTTTATGGGTTAAACAACCTTTTTCTGCCATGGTCTGGAACCGCGGGGAAAATTCTCAAATTTCAGTCATAAAATATAAAACAAGCAGAAAAAATATTTTTGGAAAAAAAGAAGAGAAAACAGAAAGATAGAATAACATGGAATGTACAATTGAACAGAAAATCTTTTCAAAAAGAAAAAAAAGATTAAAAATACTCTAGAAGCTTTCAATGATACCGCGATTGAATTAATTACGGTGTCCAAAAGTAGTCTGTGTTAGGAATAGATCCCAGATCGCATGCTAGCTTGGGTCGACATCGTTGGCCGATGTCGCGCCGATGTCTAACTGAATAGCGTGTTATCTCGGTTATTGGTTCTCAGTGTCTATGCAGAGACAAGTGAAAGACACCACTCATCAGGTAAACGTGTAAATGATGTGGAATCCTAGTCTTATCATCTCATCATTACATCTGCCTATGACATCATCACACACAACATAAGTAATTTGACTGAGCTTCAGACTAGTAGCAATGTTATTTGCACAGAAGACATGAAATTTTTCTTGTGAAGATCTTAACATTTCTTTTCAAAGCAACAATGTACCCTCACCTACTTGATATAATCTAAAGCAAATACTTATTATTATGCCACTAAATCACTGACTCGTATCAGCCCTTCAACTCCATGTATGGTGGGGTTCAAGTCATTTGTCAAGTTCAGTTACCATGGCAACTAACAAAGTATCTGTGATTTTAGATAGCTGAAACTCCTATGTCAAATGTTATATAATACATAACCATTCCTTTATGTTGTTCTTAACATTTTAGGAAGTTTTTTGTATGGTTAAGGTGATACAATTTGCTTCATAGAAATAAAAAAAACATTTTAAAAATGAATTTCAAAGAAGCGTTACAATTTAATTCTGATGTTCAGCTTGAGCCTTGAATACTATATGAAAAATACAGGTCCTCCAAAATCTATTGCCTTTTTTGCAAATGTAATTGGTGAAAAAAGAAGAAGAAATTGACAAATCTTACTATTAATATAACCTAATGTTGGTTATAAACAATAATACCAAGGTTTTCTTATCAGTGAGGTTCTTGAAAAGAGAACCAAAAAAAGGGAAAAAAGTCAACAGTAAAGTGACTTGATAGTGGATTTTCACAGAAGGTGCTTGATATTTCCACCAGGTGGCTACAACCCAATGCTGCATTTCTATTGGCTGAAAAGGTTCTTGCCCTTGACAGTGATTGGCTGAAGCAAAGTGCATCATAGCAGCAGTATTTTCAGTGCATTTTAATGTACATTTGACATCTTATCACTCAATTGATTTCTGTTATTATATTTACTGAATAGGTTAGTTATGATCTTCTATGTCTGAAAAGCAAATGAGTAATAAGAGGAGAAGAAATGTTTTGCTGAATTCAGGACTGCTCAGTGAAAAGACTCCATTGAAAGATAGTTATATTCACAACTAGCCATGTATACATGTTAAAAACCTGTTTCTATAATTATAATCATGATAGCAATACACCTCACTACCTGTCATGATCATAAAACAATCATGCAAGCCATCAATCTTTGCTATTTGCCCTCAAGGGGGTACAAAGTTGATGAGTGGCACAACCCCCATGATGGGGTACAAGTGGGGAGGATTTCGTGTTAAGGGTTTTGAGTTACCCCAGCCCAAAGACAAGTGGGTGACCTCAATGCCCACTGTTTTGGTGTATCCTCTTATGAGAAAAGGGGTGTATGTATACCTACCATATGCTATGCTGACGATAATACTACTTTATGTTATAATATGCAATGTCAAAGATATTGTGTGTTTTTTCTCTACAAATCTGGTAACTGTTGTTCTTCATAACTTCAAAAGAAGATTGTATCGTATCTTATGACTGGGTCCCGGGTTCAATTCCGGGTCAAGCCCAAGTTGGATGGCTGTTTCGTCCTTTGTCTCATTGCCATGGTCCCTGCCTGTCCTAATTAGCCCATCAGGTGCAGAAATACAGGACATAAAGCCCTAATCATGTACCCACCCATGTATCCTACTTTATCCTATCTCATATCATATCCTATCATATCCTATCGTATGGTATCGTATCCTATCATAGATCAGATATACACTGCCATGCAAAAGTTTGGAAAAACTAAAAAATGGTGACTGAAATTTATACTTCTTATGACCAAGGTAGAATTAACGTCATCCACAATGTGGATTCCACATGTTTAGCGCAAACATTTCTAACAGCATTATCACAGTAACTGATTGTTTTGCTATTATTATCAAAATTGAGAAAACTTAGACGCGTTTCCGAACTTTTGCAGGCAGTGTATGTTTTCTTTAAAAATATAGAGTATTCGTACACAGCTTAATTTTTCTAAATCCAGAATTTTGTTATTTGATAATTTTTCATAAGTAAGTTGTTTTACTGCAATAATTAACAGTATAATATTTTATAACTTAACGTGAATTACTCCTATACTTTACGAAAAATACACCAAGAGCACTCCACTTGTAATAATACAGTTTCAACAATATCTTCAAAGTGCATTTTTGGTGCTCATGTCTTTTCACAGGCAAAAACAATTCATCACTTCTGCTCTGATTCTCCCATCAAAATGGGAAACTTGGACTTTTCAAGGTTGAGAAAGCCTTTGGTCCATGTAGTATAATTGCATAGATGATATATAGATATTAAAGCAGGCCAAAGTAATGTAAAGTACGAAATTTCAGTAAATTGTATTGCTATGAAGAGGATGAAGAAGATTGACACCACAGTGTGCTGTTGCTTTAAAAAAAAGATTAGATTCCCCAGAGTTCCATAGGGGTGGGGGCCTAGCTCAGTGGTAGCGCACTGGGCTTCCACCCACTTGGTCCCGGGTTCAATTCCCGGTCGAGCCTATGTTGGATGGCTGTTTCATCCTTCGTCTCATTGCCTTGGTCCCTACCTGTCCTAATTAGCCCATCAGGTGCAGAAATACAGGACATAAAGCCCTAATCCACCACCACCACCCCAGTACACTGGAAATTGTACTCAGATAGCATTCCAAATCGTATCAATGTCGGCGCAACGTTGGCGCAACGTCGACGATGTTGAAACAATGTTGTACTGACGTTGGCCGACATAGAAATGATTTGGAATGCTATCTGGGTAGAATATAGTTAAAATATTGTTTGTGTGTATAGATAATATGTAAATATCAAGACAGGGCACAGTATTGTAGTAGGCTACAAATGTATTCGAGTTTGTCATTTGTGTGACCTATGCAGAGGCAGCAAAATGACACCATGCACATTATTTGTGTTCTGATATTTAAAAAAAAAATATATATATATTCTCAACAGTTTCATCAAAATAGTGGGAATTGATTATTGACAATCGGGATATAGTATGCTAGATACACGTCAAAAGGTTGTGCACAGATTGCCAGCTGATGGCCAAGTGGTTAAGGCATTTCTCTGAACTTTTCTGACAGTACTGGGTTCGAATCCAGATTTAGACGGTGTATGTTCATGAGTAAATTATCAGAGGAATAAATGGTGTCCCCTTGACCGGCACCTGTGATACATAGATACACAGATAGCTGGATACATAGACAGATAGACAGACAGATAGATAGATAGATCCCAGATAGCATTCCAAATTATATCGATAGTTAGATAGATACATAGATAATTAGATACATACCACTGACCTGGAATTTTATCCTATTCTATGGAATTCCTTGATATTTACAGATTCTTATCCTACCATCCCCAAACTAATTCACAGACTAACATCCAATTCTTACATCTGCGAAGTTCAAATTGTGAAAATCTTACTGAAACTCTGTTGCTTTGTCCACTTTGGAAAGGATTTTAGTCCACATAGAAGTGGTATGACACTCTCAAAGGTGTGTCAACACACCATGTAAGCTGCTGTATCCTCTTACTGAGAAAATATTTGCCAAAGCTCAACATTTCAAAAGTGACATTTTGGGCATCTTATGGATTCTATGTGAGTTTGGATAAAAGGAGTATACATCTAGTGTTAGTTGGAAGAAATGAAATATTTGTAAGATTTAGATGAATGCACTTTATAACCTGTCCAATATGGCCACCAATGACTAAATGGAAGGGTGGTCTTAAAATTTAGGTTATATTTGTTTTTTTAAGTCCAATACCCCAGATAGCATTCCAAATCGGGCCAGTGTCGTTTCTTTGTCGGCCGCCTTTGGTACAACATCGTTTCAACATCGCAGACATCGCGACGATGTTGATACGATTTGGAATGCTATCTGAGACAGAGCTTATTTGATAAACCAATGATATTATGTGCATTAAACAGTATTTTTGGTAGAATTGATACAGAGGTTGACTTTTAATATGAAGTGGTCCTAATGAGAGCTTCCATTGAATAACATCGAATGAATATATTGTATTGAAGAAAGCAGTAATACCATCGATTTATTTTAACTGCTTATAAATTGAGCTTACATGATTGCCCAAGATGGTTTTGGTAAGAAAAAAATATTAATATCAGCTAAAGCATTTAGTTATCCATACAACTGTGTCCTTCTAAAATAGTCTTCGTGCACAAATATATAGCAGTGTTTTTATATTTTCAGACATTAATCATATTGGTGTTTTTTTTATCTTGATATATACTGCAGGCAGCCATTGATTATGATACTGTGTTATTTTCTTCATAAGGCAGTACTTCTGTACTCTAAAATACATACCAAGCCTATATCCATTTCAAAACATTTGACAAGTGAAACATGACTCCTGTTTTGACTTATTCTATGACCAATGTGTGCAACTAAACTGCACTCGGCCTACATTTGTATAGAACTATATTGCTTATATATAAAAGGTTTATTTAGGTTTTATCCAAATAAAAGATTCTTGGTAGAAATTCGTAACTGTCTTTGCATGGCACATTTGTGTATTAGATATTTGTAAAATAAAAGGTCGTTCTTTAGCTGCCAAATTTAATGGATTTTAGTGAATATATACCAATTTATTTTGATGTTTAACTCCCGACTATGAGGGATATAACTAATACTCCATTAGGCATATTTACTAAAAAAAAAATTATAGATTTTTTTGCTTTATTGCCTTTATTACGCAAAACCAGTTCAGTTTGCACTCAGGAAGGAGTTAATTAACATTTCCGTTGGTTAGATTCCATTCAGAACAATAGGAAAACTGTCTGAGTGGAGTATAATTCTCAATCAGTTGCTAACTGTATAAAATAACTGCTGAAATATTTAAGGTATGTGCTCACCTGGTTTAGATCTCTCTATTCTTAGATCTTCACTGATTAATCATTGATTGATTATCGATCGATGTCTGATCTGATTAATCCAAGGATCAAAACATTGATGACCTAGTTTCGTTTTAAATAGGTCAATCCAATCAAAAAATATCAATACCGTTATTACAGTCCTGCCATTAAAATGTGAGCATAAACTTTGACATTTTACCCCAAAAGAGCAGGTATAGATTGTACGTATATATACGTCAGTGGACACTGGACACCCCTTTCTCGTTACGTCATCCTTGACTGACCACCCGCCCTTTTCTGGTTTCCATAGTAACTTAATACCCTTTTTATTAAAAGTTACATAGGAAATAGGATACATTTCACAGTGGCTTATTCTATAGAGTATTTAAGTAAGAGTTAATAAGTGCCTGAGTACCTGAGTGTGAATAGTAATACATACATCACCAATTACACAGGAATGTAAGCTGTTTAAAATGGCCAATAGCTGTTATATTATGTATACACATTCCTTCGGAGATGTGTCTAAAGTTTCAAATACAGCACTACTTCTCTGAAATCATTAAAATGGTAGTGGCTTTTCACGGAAGGTTCTCTGTATTTCTACCAGGTGACTAAAACTGAATACTGCAATTCTGTTGGCTGAAAAAGTTCCCGCCCTTGGCTGTGATTGGCTGACGCAAAGTGCATCCTAGCCGCAGTATTTTTTAGTGCATTTTAATGTATATTTGACACTTTATCATTTAGTTGATGTTCGTTATCTTTCTGAGAAAGTTGTATTTATGGAATCAGTTATTACCTACTGTGTCTGAAAAGCAAAATGAGTAATAAGAGGAGAGGAAAGACTTATGTCCTGCTGAATTCAGGGCTGTTCAGTGAAAAGACTCTATTAAACCATGGCATCCACTTTATTCCTATTAAGCTCTACATGCCGGACACAGGCACAAAAAGTAAGCAAAACGGGCATTTGAACCTAATATTACGCGCAGTGCAGCAGCTGATTTAATTAGAACCTTTACACCTGTGCCACTGGGCCACCCAGCTGTTTAAATGCACGAGTTCTGACTTAATTGTATCGCGAATCAAATTATATACACTTTTAGTCTGGACGAAATTTGTCATGCTAAAAGTCTGCCTGCAAGGACCTATCTATGGCACAGAAGAGAGCAAAAATCATAAATATTTTAACAGGTGAGCTACTGATGCTGGCTGGCTGCCTCTTGTAACATAACTCATAAGAATTACCTGGTAAATATGTCATAACTGGTAAATATGTAATAACTTCATGTGATATAGAAGTTAATTAACACCAAGTTATATGTGTCTGATACATGTTGCATATAATTATAACAACATTTAATTAGAATAAAGTATTAAATACCTGTTAACAGCATTGTTCTCCAAAGTAACAATCCCTTTACAATATCACGTGACTAGTTATCCATTGATTGTTTTATTGTTCCATTATTCCATGCTGGGCCAACAATAGAAATACCAGCAGTCTTAGACAGGTGCTGTGAGATCAATATCCAATCAATACTGTTGTGTGTGAGCAAGTGGAGTCAATAGACCCGAACAAAACAGCAAATCACTCAATTAACGAGAATAAACGCGAGTTAACAGCCCTTAAAATTCTCCGCTGAACTCTGGTAAATTTTAGCATGAACATGTCACTCAAAAACATGTGACTTTAACATGTAGATCCATGTATAATGATCCAGATCACATGTAGTCACACACACCTAGCTACATTTGGATCCCCACCTTTGGCTCTGCTGCTAGGCAGCGCACTATGTTGCCATGGCAACCGAGGAAACAACTCAGAAATTAAGGCAAAATGGCGGAAAATCAGGATGTTAGTGATTCGCGAAACGTGATATCAAATACAGAGAATTGATTAACCCGAAATTTTTTGTTGATCACAGCGTAAATTCAAATGCATTAGAAATTAATTATGTATACCTAATTATGTGTTATGAAATGGTTGAGACATGAAATGAAGAAAAGCAAAGAAAGCAAGAAAAGAAATAAGGAAAAAAGAAGAGAGTGAAAGAACAAAAGAAGAAAGATAGAAACAAAAGATATGCGGGATCGACAGAAAGAAGGAAAGTGTCAAAGACATAAAGAAAAGAGGAAGGAAAGGAAGAAAAGAGTGAAAGAAGAAGAAGAAGAAAAAGGAGAAAAATGAAAAAGAAAAGAAGAAGAAGAAGAAAGGAAAAAGAAAGGAAATAAAGAAAGAACAAGAAAGAATGTCAGGAAGTGAAGAAAGTGTTCTAAGAAAGCAGGAAATAAAGAACAAAAGAGAGATGGAAATTACAGAAAGGAAGGAAATATAACGAAGAAACAGGAATAGAAAGAAAGTCTTAGAAAGAAATAGGAAAATTGGAAAAGAATTACAATGTACAGGACTTTTTTTACTGCATTGTCTTCGTATTGTTTCATTTTTGCTCGCCTTAAGTTGGCAAGAAACTTAAAATTAGCAAGAGGTAGATGTAATGATGAGTAGTAAACTTGTAAGCTCTTTGCCCACATCATGTTACACATTTACCCAATGGGTGGGATCTTACTTGCCTCAGTGTGGACATACATCTGATTTGCCTAAAATCTGAGAGAGGATGGAACAGAAAAGAAGGAAATGACATTGAAAAGAATTGAAGGAAAGCATACGAAGGAAAAATCTTCACTCACCCTATTTGACTTGGTGGTCCTCAGCCAGTCAATAATTGCAGTCACATTAAGATCCTACAAGAGACAAATATATATTATACTTATATATTCAAAAGTTTTACAAAGAATTCAAAATAATGATAATTATAAAACCAATTTATAATGGTTGTGAAATTAAAGTTACCTTGAGACTGGCATATTTGCTGGCTAGCATTAGGGCCTCCTCGTCCACTTCTGAGTATTCAACCTCTCTTTCTTCAGAAAACTGAAATATATATAAGCAAATAAATAATTTTGAAAACGAGAGTATGAATTGAAAAAAAAAGTAAGGACAAATAAAAAAAAACAGACCGCAGAAAAAAGAGGAACATAAGAATAAGAAGGAAAAAAAAAAACAACACCAAAACATAAATCTATAAAAACATATAAAATGTGAAAAAAATTAACGAAAGAGCAATTCTATTGACCTTTCCATTTTCCCTGGCCTCTTGGATCTCCAGCAGCCTGAATTCCATTTCTTCCGCCTGTTCTTGGGCTTCTTCCAGCGCCACCTGCAGTTCTTCGCAGCGCCCTCTGTACTTGTTCACTTTCTCCTGCAGTTTCTTGACAGTTTGGCATAATTTCTCTCGTTCTTCTTCAAGTGCAGTTTCCTAAAACAGATTTTTTTTTTTGTTTTAGAATTTGTCAGCAATCATAAATTAAATCATCAAAAATTAGTAGAAATAATTAAAAACTAATTGTTTGGCAATGATGCTATTTTGATGAATTCTACAGGCCTGCTAAATTTAAGCCGCCTAATAAGAAAAACGTTAAGACATGCAATTTATTGAGAAATTAATGTTATGGTATAATATTGATTAAAGTGGAGAGCACTATAAAGAAAATGAAAGTCCACACATTAACATGCATTTTTTCCTTTAGAAAACTGACTGACAGAAGCACATGACATATTCAGAATTTAACAACAATATATGCTGACAAAGTAAGGTCGCAGTTCATAACGTTTGCAATACTCAATAGGTCACAACAGAATTATTCACAATTTAATAGAAAGCATGCAAACAGAAGTGATGAAAACTTGATACTGAAAAAAGAAGTCTTTAAAAATCATACCTTGTGATCAAAAGATGGAAAACTGATCAAAAAAGATGAATCTAGGTCAGATGCAGGAGAAGGGATGAGGGGAGAGGTGGTACTGCTACAGGAAGACTGCAATCACAAGCATCATGCACAATCTTAACACTAGGTGGCTACAACTTCTACACATGCCCTCTAGTGGTGAAGTTTTGAAACAGCAAATTCCATGCAATCAGACGAACTAAAAAACACTCCAAAATAGTATTTAAGTGTTAAAGAAATTAATTACCTTATCCAAAGATGCACTTGACTGGGCTTGCAAAAGTGCAAATGCCTTTTCAAGTTCAAGATGTTCCCTTAAGAGGCGCTGGTAACTTTGCTCATATTGGGCTTTGCTTAGCTGAAAACATAAGTAAAATGTGTGGTTAAGGAAAGCCAATGTAATGACAACAATAATGTAATAACAACAATAAAAGCATTTAATGCTAAAATATCAACAAATCTGAATTTTTTAATTTTATTTTGGCCACTGTCCAAAGTGTTATTTTAAACTTTCCCAGTTAAGGTGGTTGGGTACCTCTAAAAAAGTGAAATATTTGTTGTTTTGGGGTGACAACTGGTTTTTTTCATTTGCCCCCAAGAGCCCCCATTTTTCTTTGTCACATAATTTTATTTTGAAAAATTCTAATGGGTTCCCTCTTCTTGTCTTATCACCACTAAAGAGGAAATATTTGTACTGCCTATTGCTCGTTTGTTTCATATCTCAAAAAGTGTTATTGACAGATTTCGAGCAAATTATATGAGCAGATAATATCCCATCGAAAAATTAAAAAAAGTCCTATCCTTCCCATGGTCTTGCTGTTGGTATACATGTACTCTTACAGTTTTTTTTCCACCTGGCAAACCTCCAAAGGGGAATATTATTTCACAGATAAGGAAAATAGCCCAGAGAAAATTGGGAAGGCCACACAACAAGTGTAATTTAACAGCCAGGAGAGGGCGCACTTGTGAAACTGACCAATGGCGCCCCCTACCTTCAATAGGACCAAGATATTTATCTATTTTTCTCCAGTCACATATCATTTTGCAATATCAGTTCAATTCAATTCCTGTTTTTTTTTTTTTTTAATTATCACTATTCTTCACTTTTGCTATATTCACCATATTTTAACTGAAGAGTGCTATTCAAACACTTTCAAAAAAAAAAATTGTGATTTTCATGTTTGTTTCATTTACCTCATCAGCAATATCTTCATCAAGCGTTCCATCAGGAGATGGGGTGGGCCTTCCGGTCGATGAAATTTCTGAATCGAGCGAATCGACATCATCGTAACCGAAGTAAGTCTCCTTCACTCCTGCAGCCTGAAAATAAATTTATAAAAATTAATTTAAACAACTTGTTGTAATACTAAAGTGATGGAATAGTTGGAACTGGTCACAGTTGGTATTTCTTGAAGATAGGAAATATAATTGAAACAAATACAATACGTAGTGAGGCAACAAATTGTTTGGTTTGGAAAACAACGATGGTACATGCTCATTCATGCATCATCTATCTATCTGTCAGTCGGGCTGTCTGTTCTATCTGCTGTAGTAGTAGTAATAATAGTAGTAATAGTAATAGTAGTAGCCTAGTAGTAGTAGTAGTGGTAGTGGTAGTAGTAGTAGTAGAAGTAGTAGTAGTAGTAGTGGTAGTGGTAGTAGTAGTTGTAGTAGTAGTAGTGGTAGTTGTAGTGGTAGTGGTAGTGGTAGTAGTAGTAGTAGTAGTAGCAGAAGTAGTTTTAGTAGTAGTAGAAGTACTTAGTAATAGTAGTAATAATAAGTAATAGTAATAGTAGTAGTAGTAGTAATAGTAATAGTAGTAGTAATAGAATAGTAATAGTAATAGTAGATCTGTTATTGTTGATTGTTATGATTTTGTGGAGCATGTGAAAGCCTTCGATTATAATGTAGCCAGTCAACCCTGCTGAGCGAGGGCGCCACAACAATCAGCCCAAATAGAGATATTGTTACAATTGCTGGTGATTATTTCAGGTGAGAAACCGGGGCGGATACCATCATAAATATGGGGGTGTATACCTTTCTTGAATAACACCAGTGTTATTTAATAGTTGATGAATTTCTAGTTAACTAACTGATCACATTGTTAGAGTGCATTGCCAGTGTGACACATGATATTTGGTTTTAATAATTCATTTTCATATCCTAATGCTTTACTGCAAGCTTTTATAAAAAAAATACCAAAAAAAAAGATTATAAATCTGGGTCATTAATCTGTTTCTTTAAACCCTGATTTTACTTTCAATGCTCTAGAACACAAATTAATAAACACAATAGTTTAAAATTGATCACCAATGTTATCAAAAAAAATACAGTAATGCAAACTTCTAAGGTAAGTTCTTTCAAAGCAGTTGGCAATCCTTCAAAATTTAGTTGACATTTTTACACCTGGTTAGCACCAAAATGACGCCATTCAAAATGCATAGCTCCTCCCCTGAGGCAGAAATTTGAAGTTCAGTGAAGTAGATATTTGTCATTGTCAATAGACACTCTTCTACAAGTGTTCACAATCTGAGAAATTGAGATGTCATGTTTGCTGTAATCAGGCACCATGTACAATTTGCTAGAACATGCTTGTCAAGTTTTGCTCTATTTGTAAATTTGAGAATGGAATCTCCATGCAATAAAGTGAACTGGAACTTCAGTAATTGCTAGGGTATCTAATACTATCTTATCTATTATTGGTAAGTTTTTTGAATTTGATAATATGGCAACGCTTATCACTTATCACTTAGTTATGATATCCTAATTCTTAGTTCATCTGTGTAATTAAATTTTCCCACTTAATACCAAGCAATTACATAAAATATCCTTATAAAATTTAACTCTTTCGAGATAGTTGGGAAAATTAATTAAAGAGCATTAAGCATTATGCATTCTAAAAAATAAAAAGTAAAGGACATATAGAGGGTAGATATTTTGTAGTAGTAGTAGCAGCAGCATCAGTAGTAGTAGTTACAGTAGTAGTTACAGTAGTTACAGTAGTGACAGTAGTGACAGTAGTGACAGTAGCGACAGTAGCGACTGCAGCGACTGCAGCGACTGCAGCGACTGCAGCGACTGCAGCGACTGCAGCGACTGCAGCGACTGCAGCGACTGCAGCGACTGCAGCGACTGCAGCGACTGTAGCGACTGTAGCGACTGTAGCGACTGTAGCGAGAGTGGGTTACAGAACTGTCAGTAGTGACAGTAGTGACAGTTAGTGATAGTAGTGACAGTAGTGACAGTAGTGACAGTTAGTGATAGTAGTGACAGTATTGACAGTAGCAGTAGTAGTAGCAGTAGTAGTAGCAGTCGTAGCAGTAGTAGCAGTAGTAGTAGCAGTAGTAGCAGTAGTAGCAGTAGTAGTAGCAGTAGTGACAGTAGTGACAGTAGTAGTAGTAGCAGTAGTAGTAGCAGTAGTGTCAGTAGTAGTAGTAGTAGCAGTAGTAGTAGCAGTAGTGACAGTAGTAGTTCCGATAGTAGCATAATAGTAGTGTATTTGACCAGAAACCACAATACACAATATACACATCTACATGGTAGAACCAAAACAAGACATGAAATTCAAATCAAATACTATTGAAGTGCTCTGGGCCAGGAAACATGGCTTAAATTTTTCATTGATGTGTTGAGCCACAGTTAGAGTGCATTTGATAATCTCTACACAGAACTGCTGTTGTTGTTTTTGTAGCAAGACTTTTCGTGTGCATAGACCTACAGTTTGGCACAGAAAGTTAGGACTCTAAAAATCTTGCATGCAAGTGTCACTGTTTCCTGTAAGGACTGTCCCTTGATCATGTTTAAATGACCCACAGCATGTAATGTTATGCCATGACCAGATGTCATAAAGGTTACTGACATGATTTGACACATACTTTTCCACGTGGTCGTGGTCACTTAACCTGCTTTTGAAGCAATTAATTACTGCACGAGTACAGCGAGTACCGCTATAAAGTCTCATGTCCATTATCATGCTTATAGGAAGATTTCATCAGGCTTGATTTGACAAAAGATCAGTGACCTTCAAAGATTGGAAAGGTCAATTGATATTTACCTTTATTATTTAATAATTGGAAAATGTTTACATGTACATTTATTGATATAGTTAAAGCTTTTAATGGCCATTAAACAATTTTGTAACTCTTTGTATGTATTCATATGATAGTCTGTTTCCATTTTATTCTAAACTCACAAACAAAAACCACCTACACACTCTGTTTTTGTAACTTGTAACTTATTTGCCAACTAATTTTCTCTCCCAACTTCAGTGACAGACAGGAAACTCATATTTCATTCATTTACTGTATTTACTGGATAGCAACCCAGGTCTCATTTACATAAAGTGTCATTTAGAAACTGGGGTATAGTGCAATATAATCAGATGTACCTGTATCACTGATAGATAGATAGATAGATATGGGAAGTGTAGCCCTCTTAGGCAAGTTCTTGCCACTAACAAGGGTTGATTGATGAAGAGAGAGAGAGGAGTCCACTCATGTTACACATTTACCCCATGTTTGGGATCTTTTACTTGCCTCAGCATAGAAACTGAGTACAAGGGACCGGCAATTTAACGTCTCATCCGAACGACATCCAGCTGGGATGATGCTCATGAAAGGTGCCCGCGACTGGGATTGAACCCGGGTCCTTCAGAGGAGCAGGCGAGCGTCTTACCACTGGACGACCCAGCTGCCACTGAAGTCGCATGCAGGCTAATTTCTGTTAGACATAAGTCATATGTTTAATGTGGCCCACCCAGCTCGCAAAAAATTACTAATAACTTAAGGGTTATTTCAAAAAGAGACCTCGTGAGCTAGGTTGTTAATCATGCATGATTGATAGCATGTCTAACATGGTAGACCTTTTTGGCTTTGGGGAGATTGGAGGGGGGGGGGGGGGGTAGTCATTCCGGGACCAGTCCAAATGGCTATGAAAGTTAATTAGCCATTTTCACTCACTTTCTCGTTTCAGCCTGCAAGATTTTCGTTGTAGTTTATTGCCTCTTTTACAATATATTTAATTGCCCGGCTTGTTTTCGAAAAAATACAGTATTTAACATTTTCTCTTTCCTTTCCTTCAAGCCTTATGCCCCCAGTTTTGAAGCCATTACTCGCATGTCATTCGGTCATTTCGACCCGTGACAGTTTCGCAGTCCTGCCAAGAAAAGGCAATAATCTGGTGCGGCGAATTTACTGTCGCTGACTGCAACTACTTCATGTCCAATTTAACACGTTGCTATTCATCATATATTGCTTTACACACTAAAGATGAGTTCTGAGGTTTGGTGGCAGTTGTGTGGAAGTAATAGACTTTGACATAAATAAAAAAGAGAAAGATTTAACACAATTTCCTAAGACACACTTTTATATAATAATCATGATAATTTTTAAAGTTTGTTAATTTATTATTACCTGGTATACATGTATGTTCTCATTAACCTACTACGTGTATATGCATAAGTAGTATATGAAAATGATGTCAAGATATCTGGTAGATGTACCTATACTATAATAAGCCTTATTCAAATTACTTTGAATTTGTGCTATCGATTTTTCCTCGAATGAATGGTTTAAATGGTAAAACTATGAATATATTATTGCATCTATACACATGACTTTTACACATTGATTTACTGTGATGATGCATACAATATAAATAAGACAAAAGGAAAATAAATTATTCTTTTCTACCTGTCTTTCTTAAAATAAAAATTATGCTTGCATGATGGTTTATTTTATCATGTTCAGTTATATATTATAATTTTCAACCATGGAATTTCAACTTTCCAAAGATAAAGCTCATACCACAATTATAAATACGTTGTATGAAAATGTTGTCCAGTGCTGCTACTTGGAATGTGCTAAAACTTTAAACATGTTTCATGAGAAAGTATTTCGCACGCCTTGTACTGTCTGGAGCTTTAAACTGACATTTAAACCATTTTTATTACTTTGAACTGAAATCAGAATTCACGAGGACAGAGGTGTTTCCAAATACTGTGAAACCTCACTTTAAGACCACCTCACTATTAGGGTCACGTCAGAAGAGTGACCACTGAATGTTGACCAAAGTATCCTATCATAATTCATAATTATTATATCAGAAAAGAATGTCCTGTATATCAATATTAGTAAAACCGGGTACAAAGTAATTACTAACAAATAATTAGCAAGTACTTGTTAATTATATTA
Source organism: Alitta virens (assembly GCA_932294295.1). Taxonomy (NCBI): domain Eukaryota; kingdom Metazoa; phylum Annelida; class Polychaeta; order Phyllodocida; family Nereididae; genus Alitta; species Alitta virens. Next base: position 16,953,692 of record OW028580.1, on the reverse strand, counting down.
TAGTGAATATTTATGAATATATTTGAATGTATAATGTATACGACCTATACCCGATTTACTGTATAAATCAGTCGGCAATTACTAACAATTACTAAATTTTTGACACTTCTTTTGGGTCATGTAATTACAGTAATCTAACAAATAATACACAAGTAATATCATTACTTATTTTCTGGAATAATCAAACAATTAAGTTTTACAAACTTAAGCAATCTTTTCATGTCTGTGGTTGCTCTTAAGAGTGAGGTTTCTATCAATCAACTAAACGATAGCTTTTTTAAAAATCCAATTCAATTCTCACAAATTTAGCTTCCTCCTCGATACAAAACCAACCTCAAAATTAAAGAGTATTAATAAATGAACCAAAAATGATCTTAGCAGTGAGACTCCACTGTATTAGCTTTTACTAATGTCAGTATTACCAGAGGCACAGGCCCCGGGCTGGTATGTCAGTGTGTCTGATTTGAGCTCTCATAATTGTGTGAATACGCTCCAAAACTAAATAAACTATTATGGAATTTTCATGTAGACTGCGATTTAGTTCACAGACAAACAAAATATGCACTGCTACATTGGTATATTGCCATATTTTTTTTAAATTCCAAAACATATGTATCATAAACAATATTTACTGCATTCAGTCATAATAGAAATATATTTACACTTGTAATTTTATCAGTCACAGATTATATCCAACTAAACAAAGCTTAACTTGATATTTTCAAAAGAGATTATTGATGTTATTAAAGGCAGATAAAATGCAAAGCTTGGAATTAGGACTTGATCTAGATTGAAGATTGTTCGCTACTTTATAGTTATCCATTTGAAATATGTATGGATTTAATCATCTTTGATTGGACAGCCAAGTAATTTTGGTATACTGATGACCCTATGATATGAAATTCTCTATTATTCATTATTTTTGAATGAGTACTGACACACCTACTTGACATAACCTACCACAAACTTTAAAAATTCATGCCATGTCACCTATTATGACATTTCGAAGTAATCATCTACAGTATGACACAACATGACACTTAAGTCAATTGATTAATGCTCCTAGACGTTGAAGTCACCACCTATCATCATTACAACATGACCCTGGCAAGCTCTAATTAGCAAAGATCACTGTAACAGATGGCAACATATCTTGGGCATTGATCTTAGTTGACCTACAAAATGCTTATGACTTAACTACCAAACAGGTGGCTCTCCCAGGTGTGTCCTTAAAATTAAAATATGTTATCGAAGGCTTTGCTAACATCTAAAAATTTCTTCATAAAAACAATAATTTCAAACATGTCAAAACTTTGTATCTGATTGTGTATTGGGACATGTGCAGTGTTTAACAATATCATTTAAGATATTTGTATCAATATAAAACTCTTTTCTATTCCTCTTTTATGGAGTATACGTAATTCTAGGTAAAACAATTATGGTAATATATAGTCTCAAATTCAGAAAATAGTACACTAATATATATACTAAAACGTTTGTAGATTTTAGAATACCCATATATTGATGCATAGGGAGTTTTATCAGACATCTATTTTTCTGAATATCAATTAGCTCAACCTGAACTTAATTGACTGCCTTAATTGATGTAAAGATTTACAATAAACAATAAAGGTGTTGAGGAGGATAAACATGCCTTAAATGATGGGAGAGTTAAAAAAAGATTTTGTCTGGCTTACTGGATATCACCAAGAATGTAATAAACTTACATGTACCATCATTATAATTGGTGATTCCAATACAGACAATAGTATAATGTTCATCCTGCACATATTATCGCTACAAAGATGGATATTCTAATAGACTTACATGTACAATCATTATAAGTGGTGATTCGAATACCGAGAGTATCATATTCACCATCAGTGGTGATTTCAATGCAGAGAAATCATATTCACCATCAGTGGTGATTTCAATGCAAAAATATCACCATAAGTGGTGATTTCAATGCAGAGAATATCATATTCACCATAAGTGGGGATTTCAATACAGAGAATATCATATTCACCAGAAGTGGTGATTTCAATGCAGAGAATATCATATTCACCATAAGTGGGGATTTCAATACAGAGAATATCATATTCACCAGAAGTGGTGATTTCAATGCAGAGAATATCATATTCACCATAAGTGGTGATTTCAATACAGAGAATATCATATTCACCAGAAGTGGTGATTTCAATACAGAGAATATCATATTCACCAGAAGTGGTGATTTCAATACGGAGAACAGTATACTGTTCATCCTTATATTCCAATGTCACTTCAAACAGGGAAATATTATCATGCAGGTAGTACACATCAACATCAGATATGGACTGATCTAACTAATCTAAACTAAATTTGGTGAGATTTAGCATAAATATGAATCAAATTTATGCAATGTCACAGTCTGTAAATCTAAAACCACTTCTAATCATTCTTCAAACTGTATTTCACACCTTAAATATCATCACACAGGATCTAGCAAGGGTTTGACAAATCATGCAGTGTTTGGACTGAGGAATTATGTTTGTTTAGCTACTTTGTTTGGAAGAGGGTGATCTTACACATGCATAAGGAGTGACCCTACACATGAGGAATAATCTTACACATAAGCTACTTATACTAGATTTCTATTCGGGAGCACCACACACATCAGCATGCACCTCTTACCGATGGGCTTTGTGCTTTTGCTGGTAAAAGAAATCTGACGACCTGCAAAAATGTGAATTGTCAACAAAATCTTTAAAAATTTTAAACATATGAAAATGGATTAGTAAACAAAACTCGATAATGTGCAAAATTATGAATTTTCTGGCAAAAAAAAAATTAAAAAAAATAAATTGTGAAACTGTAAATAAAATTGTAAAAGAAATCTGACGACTGGATTTCAACATAAATGGGAAAATTTCTAAACGATTAAATTGTTATAGATATTTGAAAAAATTCCAACAAAAGATGTAAAAGTTGGTTAAAATCTACCTGAAGAAAAAAAAAAAAGAATTTTACTTTCAAGAGATGAATGTTATGAAAACGTACAGAAAACAATAACAAAAATATGAATCAATAATATAAATGCCATTACATAACAATTGATGTATAAAATGAAAAATATTCTGAAAAAAAGCATGCACTATAAATGAAATGTGGTTGTAAATTTCAATTTCATGTGTATGCAATGATTTTTCAGTGTAAATGATAAAAATGAATAGAATATTTGAATGTGACGGTGAATTGAAATGTGTACAGTTATTTCATTGTTATTTCTCCTTGTCTTGTTTTTGATTGAGTTTAGTTATAAAAAAAAGTTGACGTGAACTTGATAAAATCACACCCACCAGCATTTGCACTGAATAAAAACCAGCAATGCATGTAATTGTAGAATTTGAGAAACGTTTTTTTCTTGTAGATAATTGATGGTAACAATTCAATGACAGACTCTGCAAGGCCACGTTTAACACTTTACTCCTGTCAATTTTTTAAATTTTTTTTTGAAAAACCATAAATTATGGCATTTTATTAAATCAAACCTTGGCATAAACGGATACTCATTTAGATCACAAAAATTAATTACATCTCTTAAAATGTTTGAAATTTATAAAGATTTTAGGTTCTCCTTCTGATATATTGTTGAAACATGAACTATGTGAACTGTAGATAGTTTGGAAAAAATATTCATTTCTTTTCCATAGTCATCTATTTATTCATGGTAAATTTTTTGTGGCAATGCTCGCTGGAAATCTAGATATGATTCACAAGCTCTCATTTTATTTATGGCTCCCTCTTCTTGATGTGAAACATAATCCGCACATGGCACACACTGTCAAATGGCTCTTGGTGATCAACAAACTTGATCAATTATCAGCTTAGAATAATGCCCTGGAACCATTTAAAGTATGATATACAGTATCAACAGCCTCAGGGGTATTATAAGGTATGTATTTAACATTAACAGGTGGCTGTAGTGATGTGCACTGGGAAAATACAACAATTTAAGGCTTGGATCACTCTCGGGTATGCTGACGATACAAGTATTTTGGCAATGGATCCAGAGGAAACCTTGCATAACTGATGGCCATAATCTGAACTGGCAAGAGCCACATTAGTAGGAAATGTGATAGGAGGATGATACCAATATTTATGCGGATAAAAAAGGAAAATAAATCTAATATTACAGTTGTACTCAACACTAACTCAGCCCTGTCCATTTGTATAATATACCGGTACATTACAAATATGCTGTTGGGATCACACTGTATTGGCATTGTGACTTTAGCATCCAGACCTAATATTTGAGTAAAAGAAATCTATGTGAGAGGAATACAAAAGTTGTAGACTTTCCTTCATAAAAACTTGTGATCTCCTTATGACTTTGCGACAATCTTTTTTTCGGGGTATTCACCACCAATATGAGTAAAATAAGATGAAAAGGAGTAACGGTCTGGTAAATTTGGAGAAGACTCATTTGTGAAAAACATTGAATAGTACAAATGGAACTCTATCTCACCTTTGAGGTGCAATACTGATAGTATAAGTGTATGATATATTTAATTATCAAAAGAATACTTAGTAACACTATTGCTTTAAAGAGTTATAACCAGCTGTATAATAAAGTTAATGATACTATAGTATTGCTTGGAAGCTGTTGTCAATAATCATTCGTTAAGGTAAGCAGATGAAAAAGTAATGTTATGAGAAATATAGTGCAATATTTGACGTTAAAGTCATGATAATATTATGATGTGTTATAGTCGTAGTATTTCAGAGACATAATTACCAAACTGACAGGAAATACTCTTTAAATTAATATAATCATGATTTCTGCACTTCCTGTGCATGTCTTTTAAAGACCACTTCGTCAAAGAGTCCATCCCTTATTTAAGGACCTGTAATTTCTGTCAATGCTAATAACCTTATAATTGAATAGAAAGCTATACTGTATCATCATAAGTTTCAAAATTTTTAATTGGTACCTTTAGTCGCTGTTGTTCTCTAGCTCTTGAATCCGAAAGTCGAAAATCGAAAAATTCTGGCAGCCATCTTGTATTCGGAGTTGAGACACATGATGGAAGAAGACTATTGACATCTATTGAACTGCGAGACAGTTTTGGACTGCTAGTAAATTTAGGAATCCCACTTAGTCTTGATATACTGCTTGATTTTCTTAGTCGTTGAAAATCCAGACTGTATTGTTTTAGGTATACAGGTTTTGTGTTGTGAGAGCCAGAATCAGACAATCGTCTTTTAATTTTTGTTGTAGGTGGTGAATTTTTTGTGATTGGTGATAATTTTGGTTTCGGGATCCTTGAAGGACTGCTTGAAGGTGGTTTCCTAGATACATGTGAGGGATTGCACCCTTTTACATCTGATTGACTAGATGAGATTTCAATGTCTTTCTCAGAAAATTTGGCGACCAAATCAACACCAACATTCTCGTTGAACTCTGTAAATTCTGAAACCACTAATTTGCCCAAAGCCTGAACTTCAGGTGAAGACCGACTTCTGCGAATGCCCTTAGGCCAGGTAGCATAGGAACAGCATGTCGTCATTGGCGATACATGTGATTCATTACTGTCCGGCGAAGATGACCTTCCACTGTCGACTGATGAGGTCTTTGAGGTCACTGACTCATTTTCTAAGTCCTTAGGATCTCCTAAGATTGTCCTTATGGGGATAGGAATGTTACTATTGCTAGGTGACTTCAATATCTTTTGTGACCTTGGAGAAACTTCGTCAAATGCTTTGCTGGTTGATCTGCTGTCATTGTCAAACGCCTTGATGTGATCATCATTTATTTGGTGAAGTTTGTGTGATAGGTAAACTGGTCTATTTGTATGACTTTCATCAAGTATTTGATAATGTTGACATGGAGTATTATCTACTGCTAACCTTTCGGTAACTGTTGACGTTCCTTGCACATTATCAACATGGTTGTGATTAGCATTGACATTAATAATGTCTCTGGAGACTTCTGCCTGAGTAGTGTCTTTATTGTTTCTAGCATTGCTTCCATTTTCTTGATTCTGAGGTGTAAAAGTTCTTCCATGTGACATGTCAGAGTTAAATGACCTTGACCTTGGTATCAAGGTCACTGCTGTAAAATCTGTCCTCTTTCTTGTCTGTTGCAATTGCGTCTTATTGTTGGAGTCCACTGAAGCCAAAACTGGCAATTTAGAGGGAGGTGATTTGTTTTGTTGTTCTGCCATGATTCTTACAAATAAAACCCCAACTCTAAGAGTTTATTGCTGAATGTCACAAATGTGTGCACTGATGTTATCCCTGTTTAGAGATGATTGTCAGGGAAAATATCCAGGGTGTAGTTAAGGTCACAGTTTGTGTAAATAAATTTCCACCTCAAGAGAGTGTATTGTTTGAAGGAAATCTCACAATGGGGACAATGTCAATCAGTCCAGGACAAACATCAAAGAAACACAGACCAGACAACGCCACCAGACACCTGTTTTAGTCTATCTGTAGTCCTCTGTCTGTCTATTGACTTTCTATGTCTGTCTGTTTACCTACTTAATCATAGGACACTCCTCTTAAGCTCTTCTTCCTCACTAGTTTAATATTTGATTATCCTGAATTTTGCTCCCTGTCAATATTTAACAATGGAACGTGTTCGAATGCTTTCTTACAGTCTACAGTGATGTCCATTCAAGATGCTTTGAAGAAAGATTTGTCAGAGACCCTCAAAAGTCAATCCATTTGATCATTGATATTCACCTTGTCCTATCCTTCATGTGGTGTAAGTATACTGCACTGTTTTTATGCATTAAAATCTCTCATTGAAAGTATGGCACTTTAACATTCAACGGAATCAAATGCTTTTTTTTAATATCAATGCCAGTTTATTCACCTGAACAAGTCAAGCCTTTTTTGTTTGAATTATTTGTGGAAGTGTTTTGATAATCCAACTTTTTTATGATAAGAGTCTAGTCCTGCTTTATAATGTAGTTTTTTTCAGTCAAAATCCTGCATAACATAGTCAACAGACCTTCTTGTAATGTAATCCTATACCCGACAATCTTGCTGTGTTTTTACTGTTGGCCGAGTCTAAGTCAATTGTCAGTACAGACTGTGTGTGAAGTTTCTGCAGATATCATTTCCATACCTGGATCCACACGTCCAGTTTTGCCAATGACACGGTCGAAAGCTTTTCTTAGATCCAATAAATGGCGATATTATCCAAGAAAATAAAGTGTTTACTTAGGTGGCCCTGTGACAGTGGAGATAACTACTCCCAAGCACAATCGTGCGGGTCGAAAAACTATCTCTCTCACCGGCTTGTGATAGACGCAGAGTAGTTGTAGCGTGTCGAAGCGCATTGATAGTCGACATCGCCTCACAGCAGCAGATCATCTACATACCCAATGGGCACAAAGTCTCCAAGGTTTGTCTTGATAATGTTTGATGATGTTGGATAATGTCTCCTGTTAAAACAATACCCAATGAATCCTTGTCGTGATGTACACCTCTGCTGGTTGTATCATATGTGTGACGCTCATTAAAAGCTGTAGCACCATCTGCTGTCTGGTACTTAGTGTTTGTTGACTGTCATAGGGCTCAGGTTTTGACAAGGTGCATCGTGAGTTTATAGTATTTTCTTTCCGCTTCACTGCTGATGTGAATGAATGGATTGAAGACCATGTATTATCATATATATTATCATATATATTATCATATATCCATCAAAAGCTGTCAGAGTATTGTCACAGTTTATTGTCACAGTTTATTGTCACAGGTGATCGTATAAGCTGACTGTAACTCGGTATGAGGCGTTATTAAAATCTCCCATAATGTCTATAGATTCACTTTGTTGAAATTTGACACTCTTTCATATCACATTGTTCCTTTACGTGCTGCTTCTATATTTGATTATTTTTAATCCAAATTTAAGTATTTAGTATGTCACAATTGGAAAACGAAAGTTAAACAATCCAAAATGAATTCATTTGATTTGTGAGTATTTATAAGCAGCCTGGCTTAGTTTAGCCTGTCGGTGTAAGTTACAAATTTATATCCATTGCTTTCGAGTCCAAAAGTATCGACACGCTATTTATATTTACTGAGTTTCCACAAGACCAGCCCAACAGTGGACTGACAGCTAAGAGTTGTGCTTTGGATTGTAAGTCGATAGCTCACCGCTAGGTGGCTGCACGTGCTGTGACGTCACACCACGTGCGCACGTACGGCGTTGTACGTACATCAAAAGTACATAACGCGTGTTACATGTGGACGACAGAGATTGGAAATTAATTAATCATAGGTAACGACTTTATTATGATCCTGTGACTTGCAGTATATGATGCATTCACTATTGATTTTTTCCCGCCATCATTCAGTAAATAGGCGCAAAGTAAAAAGTCATAATTGATTTTTTGAAGTTTTCTTTAAACTAGAAACATATTGCACATTTAGACCATGTCTCAGGAAAGCGTGTTTGACCGATAATTTGGGTGTAATTACCATGACCCACAAAGCTGCGCATGAGGTGATGGCAATATGTAGGCTACCCCACTTTAAGAACACCTCCATAATAAGTCTATTTAAGACGGCCTGACTAGGGTGAATATATCAAGAACCAATTTATTTATGATTTTAAATTAGAGCTGGCGTTATAATTTTAGTTTTGACTTGCAAAATGTACATGGTCTTAATAGTACGGTTTTTTTGTGTACGATTTCAGAGTACTAAACTGGCCAGCCATTTTGTAAGCATTGCACATGGAGCAACCTTGGACTAATTTTTGTTTAAAATCACATGGGCTAATAAAAATAACCTATTATTTTATCTTTACCTCAAAAATAAAGGTTAGTAAAGCCATTCTAGTATTATTGGGGTTCAGAAAAAAAGAGGTTAAATTCTGACTAGTGTAATCACAGTTTGAGGGGACTTCAATGGCAGTCATGAAAAGGCCCAATATGTCAGTGACTTTGACCACGCATATATATGTTATTATACTTATGAAAGTTATTATCTTCAGTGGCCAAAAAGAGAGGTGTCATTACAAGAAGGTTGGGTTTGAATGATTGATGAGTTCAAGTGAGCCACTACTGTAGTTACAGGCAGTTTGCACGATAGTACTAAATATGCCCAACTGATTTTTGACCTATTTATAGCATTGCAAGTCAGTTATTTTGTTAAAGATGATTTATTTTAGCTATAGCCATCTGATTGAAAGTATCATCAATCATACGTGAACGAGATGACAAGATTATGCATTGCTTTGTTGACATTTTGACCAAGTACTCTTGTATTGATGAGTGATTATTATTGATAAATGTCATTCCTTCATCACAAGCATTTCTTCTAATGTATCTATTATATAAACGACAGTTTCACCTGGTGAGTTTTAGGTTTAAGTTAAATTAAATTCTAATTGATTTATTGTATACACTGTTGTAAGGGGGGCTTTGTCAGCGACAGCATGGCTGTCTTAAAAGAGCCCTCCTGATCTTGTATATTTTTTATATACTCGGTCAATAAGTTTGTTCTGAGTTCTGAGTTATTCTGTGTATATCGGTAAAGTTCTTTACATCCAGTCTGGGAGGTCGTGGGTTCGATTCCTTGATTGCCTTGCAGCTTTTGAATGATGGCATTTCCAGAGCTGTATGGTGTACAAAATGTACACGTATCTAAATTATCACATCTTAATACAATTAATATTATTTTCCACAATTCAGTGCACCTGTGCCATAAAGTGAATATGAAATCTGTCTTGTGTAATTGTACACTTCATGTTATTTCATGACAAAAGACGATTCATGTAATGTAGTAAACAAATAAAACCATTCAAATCCCTAATTAACACATTATTTTATTATATCTGAGTGTTTAACACAAATTTGAACCCCTTGATTCTGTCACGATCACAAAAACTTTGCCAAAATATTTTTTTATAGAGCCAGGTAAAGCATTTGACAGTTGGTAGTGTGCTTAACAGATGTTTAAAATTCTTGTACTCAGGGGACCTTGCAGAGAAATTAACTTTGTTACAACGAGTAAAGACCAGTAAATTTCCACTTTTTGTTCGTTGCCACTTCCCTCCATAAAGTTTCTTTAGGCATTTTCTGTCATTGTTATCTGTCAGTGTCATATTTCCTGGACTCCAGGCTTTCATATTTTCGTGAAGAGTGTGAATGGTAATAAAGGATACTGCTTTAATTGATCTCTTTCTTTTAAAATGTAATAGTTTCTATTCAGGTTTTCAACAAGGAGAAAATTGAGGTATTTAAACTTAAATGGCCCTCTGTATTTTCTGCCATTTAGCAAAATAACTGACTTAGATTTATGGTGTCCGGGCAATATTTAAAATTTTTGGTTACATATGACCAAATTATCATGCCATTTAGACATATGCAATGAGATTTCATAACTAATGTAAAATTATGTCAATTGACCATAAATTACAATTGTAATTTCATGTTCAAGTTTGGATCACTGCATTTGGAGAGGTATGTGGATGATTGCATTGTGTTGTTGAATATATGCTGTACCATGTCAAAAGCCTTGCAAACACCAATAAAGTAATAAAATATTCACCTTTTGTTGTGATCTCTTTTGTTTTCTTTTGTTTCTCTGTCTTTGGACCAAAACTTCTATTCTTCTGTCTTTTTCCTGCAAAATAATGAAGTACGTACAATCAAATTCATGAGCAATTTAGACGATTAATAGTAAAATGTACATGGGGTGAGTTCACCACTAAAAGTTAAAATACATAACACCTCACTATTAAGACCACCCTTTGTAGAAAGCTTACATTCTTAATGTAGAAGTAGTGTTAATGGCAAGGAAAAATAAAATAAAGTCGTATGCAAAATTTAATTTGTTTTGATTACAAATTCTGTCAGTTTCTGAAAATCTCTGAAGTCAAAGTTAGTCACACATGGGCTAACTTCTTTTAGACAACTGTCGCTGTCATACTATGTTAGCCAAAAAAAAAAGACTAAGTACTTAGGTGTTATATTTGGGCGGGGGCCTAGCTCAGTGGTAGTTCAGTGGGCTTTTATGCACTGGGTCCCGGGTTCAATTCCCCGTCAGGCCTAAGTTTGATGGCTGTTTCATCCTTCATCTCATTGCTATGGTCCCTGCCTGTCCTAATTCGCCCATCAGGTGCAGAAATACAGGCTTTTGTTAGTCAAGAGTACGGCACGTCTAACTTGGTAGTCCGTTTTAGGTCGGGGTGGGGGGGGGGGGGATGAGGTCTTCCTGGGTCAGTCAAAATGTCTAAGAAAGTTAGCCATTTATACCAACTGTCTAGTCAGTAAGATTCTCAGTGGTATATGGGTAAGGTGAGATTGTTGCATGGAGATAGGTAAGCCTACACAAAATAAATGCATTTTTTTTAATAAAGAAATATTTAGATCATGAACTGGGAATTATATCTATTTCGTGTTCAAATGCTGAGTAAACCAAGTTAGACCAAAAAGGCTTTAAATTTATGAGCACTAATTACTAGTGTTCACTACGTGGGCTTATGCATATTTTATTTCTTTCATAGTGGATACTTGCCAAGAAATGGAGAAAATTAATGCAATTTTTTTATTCAGTTACTACAAATCACTCAGCTTGCATCCACCTTAGCATTGCTAATGGGAATTTTGCTTTCCAAATATCTCGTCCCCCATAGAGTAATTTATATGGGAACTTGGGAGTATGAGTTTATTAGCATGAGTATTTAATTCTAAAATATTGAAATCACTGTCTAGATTGCAAGAATGAATGAATTAATGAATGAAGTAATAATACTTGAAGTCTAGTGGCAGACCCAAAACATTTTGACCAGGAGATCTATCTATCTATCTAATCTATCTAATCTATCTAATCTAATCTATCTAATCTAATCTGTCTACACTACCCGACAGCAAAGTCGCAACCACTGATAGATAGATAGATAGATAGATAGATAGATAGATTTATTCCCAGACAGACAGACCAGCCAACTCAATTGAAATACCCAGAGGGCCTGGTGTAGCAAAGTTACATAACATCTCGTAATCTGATTGAAAGCCAAGAGTCAAAAACAATGGTTCGTGTCAATGGATTTCATTACGTCATATTTTACGTCGCGTCATGCAAATCACGACGTTGTGTTTTAATACCGGAAGTTGATCATGTGACCAAGCACCAGAACCATAACATTTAAAAGTTCCAGGTTAATTCGCCAACAGGACTAGACGTCCACTTTTAAGCCTATTGAATCTTTATTTAGGCCGAATTCAAATTAATTTCATCACTGTAATTAATGGCTGATTTATTTTATCACTGTTATTAGGACCTGTGCATTGGTTTTGGATCAAATTGATTTTAATATGGAGGTGGCCTTAATAATGATGTGATTAATTGTAGTCCAAGCTATATAAAGAAAACTTGTAAAAGAAAAGTACTACAAAATTGTTTTAGAGAGTGACCAAATAATTGGTGTTCAAATTATGGAACTAATTCATATCAGGGATGAGTTGTGTGAAGACTTTAGTAAAAAAGATATCTGTGATATTATAGAACATTTAGCCACAAATTGACTTTTTGCCAACCTTCTTTTTTAGGTGCAAATCATTATTTTAAATATTTTATTTTTGTTATTAATCTTGAATTTATACCGTATATTTTATACAAAAGCTTATAATAGCAATAGTGTGTAAATCAATAAATACATTTATATATTTTTTAAATCTTGTATACATGTACTGTGAACCACATCAAAATGCCATTATTGTACTAAATATATTTAATTACTTGTCAATGTCATGACAGTTATACACCAGACATCTCTCATGTATAATATATCTTTCTTTATGTCTTTGCAATTACATGTCAAATTGCTGTCATTTATCATGAAGTAATTATGACATCCCTACATGCTAATCAGTTCATCATTAACATGTCATGGCGTCATGGTGGTGTCATGAAGCATGTAATATTATGTGTACATATACATGTCACATAACAGAATTACATGGAAAATTGTCTTATTTATTACTAATAAACAAATCTATAAAAAATATCTAATAGCTAATGTTCCATAAGAGCTATTGCCAATAAGCAGTTTGTAAATGAAAAGATTTTGAAAATTATGAATGACGGTCAGAAATGTAATGATAATATACATATATTGCACTTTTTGTGTGTATATATTTGATTTTCGCATAACTTACCACAGGTGTGCAAATATGAGGTAGCCAGGTAAATCCAGAATACATGATCAAAATATACGTTACATTCCTAGTATTATTTAAGTTAAATTCCTAACATTCTTAAAATTCCTTTTATATTTGCAGGAAGATTTATCCAGGTGTTACACCGAAATAGGTCAGACTGATGGATTTTTAGCAGCAGCAGCAGCAGCAGCAGCAGCAGCAGCAGCAAACAGCAGCATTTTGGCTTAATCTAAGACCAGGCAAATTGCCAGGATATCTACCCGCGGTTTTACACTGAATTATGCTTAATGTGATTGCACGTTGAATTAAACATGAAAGAAAAACATTGGGGTAATGTTAATCCTTGATTAGTTGTTATATTAGGTACTTCCAATCAAGACAGAACTTAAGACTATGTTTGCATTATTTGATTAATTGGGTGGTATAAGTTGAAAAAATATATATAAAGTTTGTTTTCTTTTATAATTCAGTCTGAGATACAAAAATGAATGGCTTACATGGAATGTGGTATGCCTCCATGACCTGATATAAATACCTGGTAGGTTTTTTTTTATTTAAAATTATAAAAAAATTATATAATAAATTGTGTATTGAAGATTTTTTGGAATTATATATATATATATAGATATATGATGCCATTTTGGATTTCGTTACCCGCAAACAGGTTTGGCGTTATTGTTTGTTGGTTCCAGTCGTACTCACTAGGTGGCTTCCTGGTCCTAGTTGTTCGGAATTTAGCGCCACCTTATGGTGAGTAGGCCTAGTCAGAGATATTTAAGCACAAACTTGTAAAACTGGAATTACCACTGTTTGGCAAAGACACATCAATTGGCATGATTTAATTTTGTCATTTTGGGTGACCTCTTAAAAGGTCATTGATAGGTCACTGACTGTTCAGACCAGTGAGAACAGTTCACAGGGATTGAGCCAAGGATAGTTTTTTAAATAGGAAAATACTTACATTACAAGCAATTTTGAGGGCTTCGAGAGTTTTGTCTTGTTCATTGATGCATTCTTTCAAACGGTTCAATTCTGTCGCATCAATCACAGCGCCCTCTTCCAGATTTCCGCTCTTAACTTGTTCGATGATTTGTTCTTCTTTAGTTTCGTAATCACTGAGCTGATGATGCTGAAAAAATAATAATATTCTAAATTAATGAAAAATTGAATCTGGTAGGCCTACACATATAATATCTGCAAATTGAATAGTGAATTCTGATTAGGAGTTAAGGTAACTTTCAGGGAGTCATTCGGATGTGTCATGGAGTGAACTTAACAGGGACTGGTTATACTATACATTTAAATTACTTATAAGATGTAGTAGTATTTATTTCGTGTAATAGATACACATAGTTATATAAGTAAATTATTACAGAATAATAAATATATATTTGAATTATAGTGTCAGTAAATTGAAATATAAGATATCATATCATGAATGTCTTTCATGGTAGAACCACAGGCATTCGCCGAACAACGTAGCACTGTCAGTACTTATAGAAAAGTATATTCTCTACTAACAATGAAAATTTATTACTGTTGCTGCCAAGCGCCTGTGGTAAAACCAGGCAGAGTCATACAGCAGTTTTAGAGCGAGCATGCATGGACAGTTGCATCCTCAGAATAGCTTTTCAGTCTGATTGAAACATTTGATATGAATGATATAATCACTCCAACATCTGGGCAATAAACTTGTTTTCACCTCTTTTGACCAAAGTCTACCCCTTTTCTGTGCAGTTTTAATGCTATTTCTGTATTTTCTCCCCTAATGGCCTGTATAGCACAGACAAGTATTTTATGACAAGGACATTAAGAATGGGCTAAAAAAGTTGGTCAATTACTTTACAATCTTTCTGATCCGTCTCTTTCACCTCTGAACTGTCCAAGCTCACTCTAAAACTGCTGTAATGTTCTCTTTACACAGAGTCAGTTCTCTAATGAGGAATGCTCTCAGCTCTCGAGTCCCTGTCAAGAGCCTCCACATTTTCATGCACTACACAATATTCTATTATTCACTAATATTAATTTACCAGAGAATGGTAATCCTCCTTGAGTTGGTGCAGTTGTTCGTCGATGTTTGTATTTTTCGCAGAGAGGATCATATTTTTCTCCAAATAATTTCGCACCTTCTCCTTCATTGGACTAAGATGCGATTCAGCCTCCTCGAGCTTTTGCTCCTGCGGGAAATAAAGTAAATAAATCTTCATTAAAACATTTGAAATTTAAAGTATTTTTGTTGCTGTAAATGAACTAGCGTTTAGTCTACAGCTATTATAATTTACACCGTTGGCAGGCCTGTTCAAGCTTGAGCCCTTTCTCAACTCCCTGGGGAGTATACACCCAGTATGCAGTTGAACGTCCCTGTCACTTTTGACTCTTTATTTTGGACAATTTGGTGGCTTATTATATTAACTAATTTATCTTCAATTATTTATTTACTGACCAGGAGCTGTTTATCTTGGAGCAGTTGATTGTTTTGCTCTTCCAACTGAGCAACGCGCATGCGTGGCTCATCCAACTGCTCTGGTTCCTTGGGTTCGCACGGGAGCTGCAAGAAAATCAAGGAAATTAATTAACAAAATGCTTTACACAAGATTTTGATATAACCGTTTTACTTCAGAAAGACATATGATCTAAAATGAACATGTTGTTTATAGAAGATGGTAAACTAGAAATGTTGTCAAAGAATGAAGGAGAAGAAGTAGGAATGCAAGGAAAGAAGAAAAAAGGAGAAGGAAAAAGATGATAGGAAGGAAGGAAGGAAGGGAGGGAGAGAGGGAGGGAGGTAGGGAGGAATGAAAATTAAGAGCAACAGTAGTAATTTAGAAGTATGTCGTGAAATATTAAAGAAAAAAAACTTTAATAATACATAATGGACCACAACAACAACAACAACAACAAACAACAAACAACAGACGTAGTATTTATATTGATACAGTTTAGGAAAATGAGTGAGCAGAAACATTCCAAATAACCTTGGAAGAAATAACTAAGTAGAGCCAAGCATCGCATTTCTTTTTGCCCACATTTCTTCTTATCTAAATCTGACTCAACATAGATTCCATGTTGTGCAACAGACCTCACTTGTGTTTAACACGCAAAAATGATAAAAAGGCTTTTGGGAGCAAATACTGAAATCTCAGAATAGCAAGAGAACCGAAAATCACAGATAAAAAGTAATAGAGCTGGCTGAATCATTTTGGTAGAACTCTTAGATAAAAAAAGAAGAGTGCAAAAACTGAAGTGTTGCCATGGTAACCATAAGCTGCATGTAGTAATGGAGATGTTACAAGTAGTAGAGAAACAGCTACAGAAGATGCACTATGTTTGGTTAACCACAATTAAAATATGTTTTGTTTATCCTTAGACGAGGCATGACTATGTTCATGGAATCAGATATAGATCTATGTGAAACAGTGTCGTAGCTTGAAATTGGAAAACTGATGCAAAAATCTAATAATTTAGGGCTATGAAATTGTGTTTATTTTTTCGTATGTTAGAAACCAAATGAATATTTTTGTTTCTGGTTGTTACTTGAGATTGTTATTTTTATTTTTCATAGCTTCTATTGCGACTGACGATATTAATGTATTTTTTTATGTGTTTCCATGGAAACTGAATGATTTTTTTTTCTTTTTATATACCCCATCTTGGTCTACTTCCGCTTTGTTTGCTAAACACTGAAAATTGGCGCCAAACCAAGAAGTTACTGGCCCACCCCCATCCAAACTGACAAGGGGCAACACTTTCACCCCTTCATAGACACACAGACAGTACTGAGGGTACTTTTAACTGCCCTAGACCAAAATTCACCCCACCCTATTCCCAGTTCAAGGGTGTTTAGTCGCTATTTACCAGTCTGACTGAGTGATCTAAAAAGATCGACCTGCTTTACATTATATGATACAGACAATAATAGGTCTACAGAAAGAAGCACGTGACCTAGCATTGTTTGTGATGACAATAGACATCAGTCTGATTCAAGGCCTTTGTTTAGACTACTGTTTAGGACTAAAAAATCCGAGCTGAAATGTGCACAATCACGGCATTGCTGTCATTTAAAATTTATGTTTCCGTTCTCCTCAGAATTCAACATCTTCACTATTAAGTCCAGAAAATTTTACATGAAACATGAAATTGCTTTCTAAATTAACTAGGGTGGTTGAACTGTAATGGTATTATAGTTCAGTATTTGCGATTTAATTTTTTGTTGTTGAAAAAAACACCATTGTCAACCTCATATCTATGAAATACTATTCTTAACGATGATGTGGTCTCAATTGGTTGTGGTAATTATTCTCACTACAATTGAATGTAATAAGGAATAATGACGTGAAGCTGAACAATTTACTCTTAAGACAATTTACCCTCAGTGTAATGGTTAATCTAGTGGAACCCGTTATAAGACCACCTCACCTTAAAGACCACACTTCTTTTTACCATATGGAATTGTATGTTTCAATTGGAGTTTACTTCTCTATTAAGACCACCTTCCCTTGAAACCAGTAAAAGTTGCACCAAGGGTGATCTTATTGTCGAGCTCTACAGTAAATTTTAATTATTAACCACTTGGGATTGAATTAGAAGTTTAGAATTACAAACCACACAGGCAGAAACACAAACAAAGGCAACAAAAATTTCTGTGTGTACAAAACTCAAGGTAGAAAGGCATACAATTTCAGGTAAGAAAAACATGCATGAGGTGGATAGGTTACAGTAGTGCACCCTGCATTACAACTTTACATCTCAAGTTAGATATCACTTGGAAGATATAGCTGCAAACAGAGCATTTCATTACTGAAATTATCTATAATAGATAAACTATTCAGATTATTTTCCAATGAGAGCTACTCTACCAATTGTTTGTCATATCAGAGACAACCCTGGATTGTTTCACTAAAGACTCAACATCTTACCAGTTGTCTCAGGCTACTCTAAGCAATTTCAAATACGGTGTTGTATGAATATTCATATTCATATTGCACGAGGCAGTCATGTGGCTGATTTTGACCAATGAGAGTTATTAAAAACGTTTTGAAAATATACTTCACAATGTATACCATCTTAGGGCAGTGAACATGATTATGGGCAATAGGACGCTTTCACTGTTGACATTCACTGAATGTTTTTCTCTCTCATTTGACATTTTATACACATACCAAGACAATGAATTGTACTGTCTGAAATTTGTTTTGCTTTTATTTTCAGGCTGGGCCCTGGTTGGTAATGGTAATACAATTTATGGAATCTGCATTAATTCTTGTAATGATTCTGCCTCAATTGTAGATATCATTTAAGAATGTTATCAGTATTTAAGCTGATTGTGCAGCCTTCAGTCCATCTCAGGAGAAAAATAAGTTCAATTTTTTTTTTCAGAAGAGAAAAGAGAATGTATTCTAAACTGCATGATTCTAGGCTTACACAGTTTACATCCATACCCTCTCATACTTCTGTATTTACCTCCCAGAATTCCAAGTAAAAATCCAGCAAAGAAAAATGCAGTACATGGAGGCATTTGGTTGGTGAAACCAAAGAATTGGTAACCAATTCTCAAGACAATAAACACAGAAGCTGAGAATGTTCTACCTGGGGAGGTAACCATGTGTGAAGTGAGTGCTTCCATGGGGGTTGGGGTGGAGTTGGTTGCTGTTGGCAACTCCTTCTGACAAAAGGTGGGGTGTTAGAAGAAAATAGAGAGAGGGTGAAGGATAGTGATGGTAAGTGAAGGATAGGAGAGGGTAAGTTAGGAAGTTGAGGACAGATAGGTTTTAGATAACAGTTTTCAGATTAAGACATCATAGAACTTAAGAGTGTGGCTCAAGCTGAAATACTGATTCTGCAAAACCTGGTCAAGCATGAGTCTTTCTCAAGCCCAACTTCCATGACCAACAAATTGAGAACCTGAATGGACTTCAAAGTCCCAGTTAAGCCCATCAACACGTTTTCAATACATAAATGTACCATTAGTAAGTATTTGAAAGGTAGTTTTGCAGGCATGGGTTTGAGAGATGATGTAATATAATAAACATATAATCAAAGCTGAAATACAGACAGAAAGACAGACCCATCACAGATTCCAGGTGGCATGCCAGATTGGGGATATAGACTCAGATTCAGATTTATTTCTTCATTTGCCCACATAAACACATCTATAGTGATAAATGAAATATCTTGACTTGTAGGTACAGTGGCTGGCATTGATCATTATATCATTCGGATTAGTTCCAATGTTGGTTGATGTCATGCCAACATTTAGCCGATGTAGCATGTTATCCGGGATGGGCATAAACAGAATTCTGAAAGTAACCAATATTGAATCCAACTCACAGATGCCTGAGAATTCAGCTTTTCTTTTTCTTCTTCTTTTTCTTCTTCTTGGTTCCCTTCTTCCTCACCAGGGGGACCTTTGTCTTGATCTTCCGGTTCCTGGATGCCCTGGAGATTCTGGTCATGTGACTCTTGGTCATGTGATTCATGTGATGCAATCACATTCAACTTCTCGGTGAGTTCGGTCACCTGATCGTTGGAAGAACGCAGAGATTCTTCCAATTCTTCTGTTTTCTTCTTTTCATCATCCAGCTGATTCTCCTGCAAATTGAAAAAAATATGAATAAAATTATCTAAAATCATGATTTAATATGGTAGTCAAAATGAGCTACATCCCAGCTTGATCGCCTGAAATATATGTGTCTCATGGTGTGGAATCAAGTCTTATCATCTCATCATTCTGTCTGTCTCTGGCAGCTGGTCAAATAAGCTGACCACCTATTCCAAATCGGCCCAGCATCGTTTCCATATAGGCCCCTGTCGTTACAACATCGCCAACATCGCGTCGACGTTGAAACGATTTGGAATGCTATCTGGATAAGCTTCAGAACTTAGCATTGAGACATTGAACATTGAATTAAAAAGTAATTTGGCGAAAATGATTAATTATGAGCAATAAAATCTGTTAAGTTCGAGAAAAAGTGTTTTTTTTATCGATAGCATAGGGTTTTTACTAGGCTTCTCCAGTTTATCCAGGGTTAGGTGTTACAGAATCGAAGGTTCTTAAATGTCATTTAGTCACATCACTAATAGACCACCAATAAATATTTAGTATTTCATGTGAGACCCAAAATGTCTTTTTTCTTAATTGCTCGTCTATCTAAAGACATTCAATGGTTTTATTATTTTTCTTGAAATGACAAAGCATGTTCTGTACGTACATTCATAGATTTATCTCTGAAAATTTCCCACGCAAACCTTTTACCAATTTATCTGACTCAATTGGGACGCCATGTTGGATGTAACGTTCCATAGATCACGTGCGAGGTCATGAAGTCAACAGTGTTTGACTGGAACATTACATTGCACTAACATCCATCAGCAGACTATCTTCGTGTCCATCAACATGTTTCTAGTTGCTTATGCATCGACTCCACATTGCTTACAAAGCATATAAGCTATAGTTGGGGCAGATAGTTTACGTACCTATACCCTTGATCAGAATACAGTTTTTTTTGCCATTTTCACGTTTTTTTCTCTCATGTAACTAAAAAAAACATTGTTTGCACTTCTATAACAATTCTAGCTTTTCTTTTATAACTGTCAGGTTTTAGTAATTTTTTTTCATTTGGATTGTTTTATTCACTATTTCATTTGTGATAACATGCTCAAGTGTGAGTAAACGTTTGTGCTGCTTTATTCTGTTGATTGTCTGAATTTGAACTAAGAAAAATAAGTTTGGGTAGCACCTATTGAACAGGGATTGTTTAATGCAGGAAATAACTGTATTATTCCATGGGTGGTATTTTCCCATTTCTTTATAATTTACTGTTTGCATACAATAAGTTTTTTTCCCAAAGCACTCGAGGGGAACTGATTATGTCTGTAACAACCCTTCATATTTCTTGGTAAACCACAGAAACCACGTTATAGCTAGCTGTACACCCTGAGGGGATAACACAAATCAGGAGTGCAACAAGGACTATTTTTTAACCACATATATTGAGTGATTTTATTCGGATGCATAATGCAGTCCATTAAGTTTAAATTTATGTATAAATGGGCTAAAAAATATTGATGTGAAGTGTACATGATGTGATTTCATATAGTTGGTTGAGTTTCATAAAATTGATTTACAGCTTAAGAGTCAATTTGTGTGTGTGAGACTGAATGTCGAAAGAATCTTGTGCAACAAACCATAATGGCAAAAGTTACATTTGCCAAGATGGAGCCCACCTCTACATGTGTAAAATATGTTTCTCTTTATGTCCTGTAAAAACTGCACTCTGTCAGTCTCACCTTACTTCGTTTTTACATTGCGTTGTCAGCATCATATGAAGACATCAGGTTTCCAAAAATAGAAAAATGTAACTATATAGTAGAATAAATTGCATACAATATATGTCATAAACCTGTGTTGATTTATGATTATATGGCATTTATATTTTGAGCTGCTGTTTTGTTGTCAGATTTACTAATACGAATTTGTTCCCAGTACGTTGAACTAAAATGAAAACCTTGAAATTAAGGCATTCAGAATATTTACCACTGGGTAGCAGTAAGTGGTAATTCACTAACTAAATTATATATATATCACTTAAAATTCCTGAAGAAGTCAAAAATGTTATTTGTGAGACATTTTGACTAATTTTAATTTTGACTGTTTCTGGAATAACTGACCACACAGCCAGTTTGACCCGCCAGTTGGACAACCTTAGTCATGTCTGCTATGCTGCCAGTCTGTCAATGTTTTTGTTAAATCATCATTCTACAGGACATCGAATAACTTAATCATCAAGACTGACTAATAATCCATAAATGAACTGACTTACTTGCTAGTCAAAATTGCTATGGTAACTGTCATAACAATGGATACTAATAGCAATAATAATAATAATAATTTTTATTGACCATGAAAATAATGTACGAGTTTGTCAAATATATTTCAATGTATTGATAATGGCGTATCTAACTTGAATAAAGTGTGAGGCTCAGTTGGGACGCCATGTTTCTGCAGCTGGTGGCCATAATAAAGAGGTGAGCTTACAAGTGAGATAGCCTAATGGTGATGTACTAGTGCATTAATACATTTACTAAAACCCCTACAGTGCTAACCCTTGTCTATTTACTGTTTTGCCTCTCTATTTACTTTACTATCCCTTGTGATAA
Source organism: Alitta virens (assembly GCA_932294295.1). Classification (NCBI taxonomy): domain Eukaryota; kingdom Metazoa; phylum Annelida; class Polychaeta; order Phyllodocida; family Nereididae; genus Alitta; species Alitta virens. Next base: position 16,931,376 of record OW028580.1, on the reverse strand, counting down.
ACACACATGCACTATGTATTTCAAGACCTGCAAGGAACTACAAATAACTCAAACTACAAGCCTCTCTTCTACCCACAGGTGCAGCCTGAAGATAGAGGGAGGAAGGTAGAGCTCTAGTTCTGGCCATAAAAAAGAGCGGACTATTTTTTACATGTAGAAAGTTCATGATGTTGATTTAGGCATCATGTGTGTAGAGTGTGTATGTTTTTTTGTGTATTTTTTGGTGGAATTGTTTTTATCATCCTGTACCTGGATTTCCAAGAACTGCCAAGAAAATATCAGGGAAAGCAGTATGATATTCATCTTTCAGGTGGATAAAATAAATAGATTTTTCTTGGTCATCTTGCATACAAACAGGGCTATCTATCTATCCTTCTTAGCAAAGAATGGCAACATGGTCTAGAAACACAGGATTTCCTGGAGGCCAGTTTCTTTATATCTAATTGGGGTTGGAGCTACCCTCAAAATTAGCTTGAAACCCTCCAAACAAAATCAAGTCAAGAAAATGTGAGAGGCGCCCTAGAGAAGTTGTCCCACTCGACAAGAATATACAAAGACAATCCTACAGTATCAGCTAGTAAGCAAGCAAAGAAGAAACGGAGAAAGGAGGAGGAAGAGGAGGTAGAGAAGGAGGAGGATGAGGAGAAGGAGGAGGAGGAGGATGAGGAGAAGGAGGAGGAGGAGGTAGAAGAGGAGGAGGAGAAAGAGGAGGAGGAGGAAGAGGAGGAAGGAGGAGGAGGAGGAAGAGGAAGGAGGAGGAGGAGGAAGAGGAAGGAGGAGGAGGATGAGGAGGAGGAGGAGGAGGAGGAGGAGGAGGAAATACCGATGAGATGTATAAGAAGAAGATACAGATACGTGTTTGTTAATGCGAAAGACAAACTGCACTTGAGAGAATAAGTTCACTGACAAAGTTGCAGCTAGGTTTCACAGAAACAATTATACCTGCAAACTTTGCAAAGGTCACCTGTTTGCTTAGTTACACATTTCTTGAATGGGGTAGTCTCAACCAATCAGGAGACATTTTCTGTACCACCGGAAGTGCATCCATCTTGTTTTCTGACAAATTGACCCCCTGGTGGTATGAGCCAGAACGATGCATTATCTCTCACTCTCTGACGTAGAAGATAACAGCCATAGATAAAAGATAACAGAAAAGTGTGAACCCCTCTCTAGGGGTAAGATCTACTCATTTACCCCAGGGTAGATATAGAAGGGCAGTGGAGATACTGCACTGCACCCTGTCGTTCACTCATGATGGGGCACCTGTCTAGGATGTTTCAAAGCCAAAAGCACAGGTAATTTACTGAAAGTAATGGGTGTTTGGGTAGCTTGAAAAGTTCAAGATAGAAAGAAAGAAACAGAAACAGTTAGAAAATAACAGAAGTCTGACACACATATGTTTAAAGAAAAAAGAAGATGTATAGCAAATCAGTTGAGTAAACAAACATAAGGACGTATGAAGGGTTCTTCAGTATATTATGGCTTGTAATTTAGCAAATTTGGTAGGCACTGTATAGTGGAAATGAGTTTGTCACACCAGTTGTGATGTGTATCTTCCTTTTAGCAAATTTTACCTTATCAAATGCATCGGCAATGTAGTCTGGGAACATACAGTTAGTTTCATTAAAAACGGCCTGTCATTGCTGGCTTCACAAAACCGGAGCACATATTTATGATATATTAGATTAATTTCTTACATTTACCAATGTTTACACTTTTCTGGTGATAAATGTAAGCCGACTGTTAGCTATAGAAGTGCACAGAAGCAGCTGGCAGTAGCAAGTTTAGATCACAGTCAGGTACAGGTCGCTGTCTAGAGACAACAGTTTTGTATGAAACTAACTATAGATTATAAAAGGATTTTACACCAAAGTGGAACTCATTTTTTCTCTACCACTATCCATACCACTTCCATCAGATTTCAAAAGCTTACAAAGAGACTATTTAAAAGAAAACAGCCACAATCAGTTTTTTTTTATAGTAAGCTTAATTGAGCGAAATTTAGGAGGCATTTCCTTGTTTTTCTAGATATTCAGAATATAACACAGCCGTAACGTGACTGTATGCTTTAGGAAATAGCCTCTTCACCTCTTCAACCCATCAGACCAAACTGTCTATCAAATTTAGACAATTTCATCCATCTACATACTACAGTATCATCTCAATTTTACGATAATCTTTGATCCAAATTTTGGCTTTAATGGTCAGATGTTTATGTTTATCATTTTGGGGTAATTAAATCATGATTGGAATATAACTGGGTCATACATTCAATGGTGTAAATTCCAAAGTGATCTGATTAGCGAAGTCATCTTACTATGAGGTTCAACTGTATTTATGAACTAAATTGCTACATTTCACCAAAATGCTTTCACAATGTAACGTATTAATGGAACTATGCATCGCTCCAATGTGGTATGAAACATTTGATCACGAAATTCCGAGCGACCTGTTTCAGTAAATTGCCTCTCAAATATGACTGTGCCCAAATTCCACATTTGACCTTTAGTTTGGACTGGGGCCAGTGCATTACGCAGTCATGGGCTGTTGTAGCTGTATCATTGGAATACAGTGTTTATCTATTGCAAATAGCACAAAATGAGCAATGGTGATAAGTGCCAATTTTGTATGGATGAGTAATATATATCCAGTTCGCAGTTTTTGTATAGAGGAATGTTTATCACACTGATAGGTAATAGTCAGACGGTTGTTTGGGTCTGAACATCATACTTTCCCTCAGAATAGAATAGAATAGAATAGAATAGAATAGAATAGAATAGAATAGAATAGAATAACGAGTAATGATTTTTCGTCAAATTCCTTGGAACTGGCGAATGTATGAAAGAGACGGATCAGACTACAATCATTCAATTATAAAAAAATTTCAAATCGTTGCCTTTCATTTTCATAATATTTTGTTGCACAACAGAATCCCGGCAATTCTAAACACTCTTTGCTATTAAAACAGTCTCTTAGATCATCCGTATATACACAAATTATGCTAGGATCCATTTTTACTAGCCTATTGTGTTACACACATGTAATAGGGCAAAGTTAGTCACCCCTGAGTACTCCCCATTTCAGATCCCATCAGAGATAGTACAGGCTGTGGCAATGCAGATACTGACCATAGAATATGTTGCTTTGTAAGTAAGTAAGTAAGTAAGTAAGCAAGTAACTAACTAACTAACTAACTGATTGACTAACTGACTGACTGACTGACTGACTGACTGGCTGACTGACTGACTGGCTGGCTGACTGGCTGACTGACTGACTGGCTGATGATTATGCTAGTAAACAAATAATCAAGCGATCTTTACAACAGTTACATATATCTCACTCAGACTTGAAAATGGCAACCTTTCCTGTCTTACGATTTCACACTAGAGGCAGGAGATCTAAAGGTCACCGAAACAACTAGAACAGAGTTCAGAGGTGGGCGGGTTTTGTTTCTCTGTAAATGCCAGTGTTTCAAGCTACAAATGTACACTTGTTTACTTCATTCAAGAAACATATATGCAGAAATTGATCAAATATTCTGACGATATTGAAATGTTATACACTGGAGCTGCATCTCATAGTCACTTACTAATAAGATCACATTTGAATTGGGTCACCACAAAATTGCAGCCTATTAGATGTATATAAATATAATGGAACCTCATCATTAAGAACATTTCCTTAAAATATCTGCTGGTATTAATGGTGAGGTTCTCTTGATAAAGAGATAGAAGTATATATAAGCAGAAAAATTCAGTGCAGCATACTTTCATAACTAATTGTATCATAATTGAGATTAACAATACATATGGCAAGACATTTACGTGTATTAATTGCTCATTCTGCAAATGCCAGATCAAATCTAGCAATATTCAAGTGTTAAGATAATCCAATATGGCTGCCAGCACGTGCTCTTCCAAGTTCCTATCTCATCACGTAATCTAGGTTCCAACGTCCTTGCACCAACGTGGAACGCAAGATGGAAGATTTCTTGCGTTAAATAATAACTCACAGATCAAGGCACCTCAAGCAGGTCTGCTGTGCAGTATCTCCAAGCAGATAACAGACGCTCTGGCTGGGGTAGCATTACTTGTTCAGGGCCAGAGACGGGGTAAATTAGTTTGCTGAGGTATCAACAGAAAGCATTTGAGCTGAGAGATCTGTTAGGGGAGTTTAAGAGATTTATTGGGGGTATCAACGAAATATCTGGCAACAGCATCATAACAATTTGGACAAGTAACAAAAGATAGATTTTCAAAAACAAAAATTTGTACCAAACCTGCCACATATATTTGTGGCATTCCAGGGAATATGTCCAAACCAACTTAAGAATTTCAGATGATTTTATATAAATAGAGTGTTTTGTAAAAGTATTGCAGTAAGGTGAAGTTTTGGTAAAATATCTGATCAGCCTGCTGATGGGGTTATCCTCATAGGGTGACCGGTTTTACAAGAACAGACCACTGTACAGGCTCATCACTTTTCTGCATGATGATTATTAATGATATGATATGATTTGGAGTCCACACCAAGGAGTTATCATAAGGATGCATGGGGAACTTAGAAAAGAGTGAATTTTTAAAACTTCTTGATGAGTCAGTTAGTGAATATTCTTCAGGGTAGTGTGTAATCCAAAGTAATATGGTAAATTACTCCAGATATTTCACCGTAGTGTATAATGCTATTGTAACTCCTGAGAAGTTAAGAGTTGCACTGAGGAAACCAATCTGTTGGGTGGTAAAGTCTCTGCACACGAAAGTGAAAAAAATCTGGACATCTAATGAAATTTACTATATCACTTTTAAGTTTAGACAGAATTAGTCATTTTTCACTTCAATCTTATAGTCTAAAGTCTCTAAACAAGACTGCTATCTGATGAAGCAATGGGAAGAAATTACCACCAGAGGTTCTTGGCACCAAAGCAGATAACCATTAATGACGTCATCTATTCAGTGATGTCATTTTTGTTACAATAAATGATGACATCATCTAATTGGGCTTGATCTGCTTTATTGGCATCTGGTAGCTTTTCTCCCCATTGCAGCATACCTACTGAAAAGACTCACCAAAGTTTTGATGGTTTCTTCATAACCAGCCTTAACAGAGTCAAGCAATTCAGCCTGTTCATTCTTCCACTTTCGGAGTTGTACCCGACTCTGTTTCTCGGCTAGGATCGCATGCGCCAGATGATCTTCGGCGTTTCTCTTCGCTGTTCTCAGTTCGTGCACCTCCCGTGCAAGGCGGGTCCGCTCCGCCACGAAAATAGCACGTGCCCCTCCCGACAAGCCTTTTTTGTTTAAATCTTGCATTTCGCTTTGCAGCCTATTTAAGTCGCCCTGCAATCGATGAATTTCCATGTCTTTCTGTTTGACAATCTTGTGTAACTCTGTCTCCATCTTCCTCTGTTGGGCTTCCTTAATCTGTAATAAACAACATTGCAGAAGAAAATTAACATCTTAGCAACTTCTGCCAAGATGGTAATGTTTATGGTTATATTTGATAATTGAATATAACAAAAACGACAATGCACCAAAAAATTAACATCTGAACAAATTCTGCCAAGATGGTAATTTTTATGTTTATATTTGATAATTGAATATTCAAAACAAAAACGACAATGCATCAAGAAAATTAACATCTAAACAACTTCTCCCCAGAAGTCATTGTTTTTGTTTACATTTTATTATTCAATAAAAATAAAAAATAGTTTAATAAAAATGTAAATGTTAACAACTTCTACTAGGAAGGTAATGTAAATGTTAACATTTTCTACTAGGAAGGTAATGTTTTTGTTTACATTTGATAATTAAGTATTTGCAAATGCATGATTGGATTCCAAAGAAATTTAGCAGTCATAGCAATAATACAGCAGGGAAGAAATGATGAAGATTTGAATACTCTCCTTGGTCTTACAGGCTTACAGATAAGGGATAAATTCTAAAATTGACTGAAGTGCCAACAACAGACAAGCAACAAAATAAAGATTTTCAGAGAAAACGCAAATTGCATTAACATTAAAACTGCCATGTAGTATTTGTGGCATTCCAGGGAATATCTCAAAATTGACTTAAGAATTCTCAATAATTTATTTCGGTTTTTTTAGCATAAACACTACACGATGATTCAGATGTTACAGTATTAAAACCCATTAAGACTGGAGGATACTTTCAAAAGCTTTTGGATTCCCGCCATATTTTCTCTCCATGCTATAGTGCTGCCCTCTTGTATAAAACACCAAAGAATAACTGTCGCTGAGATTCTTTGATCCCTCAGGCATAACGTTTAAATATATGGTGCAATGTCAGTAACGTGGCACCAAGTCACAAATAATAGTGAATTAGTTACAATAAATGTATCAATAAAATAATGTAATAGTGTAAGAGATGTCCACAGTAGACTCCTTCAACTAAGTCTCAAGATTTCAAACTGTTTGTGCTGTGAGTCATGACTCATGTTGCACCAAGTAATAAATAAAAATAATGATAAGGTATATTAAATTTAAATAACATCTATCATAATTTAGTGGTATAATGGTAGTCCACAATAGACTCCTCCGTGCTTTGAGTCTCAAGACTTCCAAACTGTCTAAAGCAATGAGCAGATCATGTATATGGAACTTGGCCTAGGCTGGCTGATGGTATTACATGACATTGCCAACGTGGCAGTGCCAGGCTGGCATGCAGGCAAAATGGCTGATGCTGGGGGTACAGCAGTACTTCAACTTCAAAAAATTACCAGGGATGCTAGATAGCTTTATTTTGTGATTAATCAAATTTATGATCACTATCATTCAACAGCAAGATGACACTTACATGCATCATCCTACAGCAAGATGACACTTACATGCATCATCCTACAGCAATATGATACTTCATTGCATCATCCTACAGTTTTGTCAGATAAAAATCGCGCAGTATGCGACTGAGTAACATGTACCGGATGAACTTGCAGATAAAACTAAAAACACCAACTTAAATCAGTCTGAAAGTGTTCTTTAAACGGACAGGGAAAAACTTTTGTTTTCTTTTTGGGAGCAAGACTGCCCCATTTTCCCTATTTTTCCAACTGCCTTGCAAAATTTATTTGAAAATTTTGAAAATAAAATATTGAAAAACAGACTTACCTGCAAAATTTCCTTTGCCTTCTCATTATGCAATTTACCTCGCAGTTCCTTGAGCGCGATGGCCAGTTTGGTATGACTCGTCTCTTGCAGCTGTCTGACTTCCAGCTGCTTGTCGCGGTTTATCTGTCTCAGCTTGCTTTTGTGACCATCGAGCTGTGAGCGCAGACGAACATTGGCATCCTTCAAATCTGACAGACTGTGGTCGGAACTGTCAGAATAAGCAGAATCACTCAGGACTCTCCTTTTAGATTGCGGTGACCTCAATGTGGGGACAACGCTTCTGGTGGCCATCTTTGATTCCACCACGCCAAGATCCGATGAACCTTCGGAACACGTGGAATCAGTCATGACCTTCCTTGCAAGTCGCGGCAACTTCGATAGAGTGGCACCACTCGATAAGGTCAATCTCGACGACACGTAGTGATCAGAACTTTCAGAACACGTGGAGTCGGTCATAACCCGTCTTGTGAATCGTGGTAGTTTGGACAATGAGCCACTGTTAGCTGCCATCTTGGACGCCATCTTGGTTCGTCTATGGAACTACTTTTTTCTGCCTCTAGGGGCAATGATTCCGCTTCCTCCTCGCGGAATAATTTGTAACATTAGGAGTCGAAAGGCACGTGATTAATTGTTGTTATACATTGGCTGGAAATAAAAATAAAAATGGTATCAATATTTGGTCATAAGGTCATAATGTGTAGTACATGCATTTGTATGTGTTATATGCAAAGAGCTTGCCATGAAACAGAATGTGTCAAATATTTGTATGAATTAATTTTTGTTTTGTAATTTTTATGACTGATTAAGTAATGTATTTTTTAGTGTGAAATTTAGATAGATTTCAATAAAAAAATTTTGGCAGTAAACAACGAGACAGAAGCATATATTTAAATTTAGGTATAACTTCAGATTTGGAAAAACATGTTTTCAAAATCGTAACTATTTTATTGTTTTATTGCTTTGTGAAATTTTTCAGATGACTAATAAATAAGTAATAATATTTAAAAGCTGAATATCTGCATCTTCACCATACATCGAATGACTCATAAAATGACTAAGATTAGAGGTCTATCATGTTAGTCAGATCACAAATAACCTGTATATATTAAACCCCAAAGTGACTAATATATATTTATGCACAACTGCAGAGAAGAGAACCCAGTCTGAGCTGGTGGGATGTTTGTGTAGTGAATCAGTCGTGGGGAGGGTATTTGGCTGTAATTTTTGCTGCAGCATTTTGCAAGGGTGGATGCTGGTATAACCTAGTTCTGCAGTTCTCAATGTTTCTGCATATAACTCATGAGTTATACAGTATTGGACAGAACTAGTTATATTGTGCTATAAGTTAATGTTATGTTTGTTTACAGAAAGCTCACTTAATTGGTGTTATGTAACCGAATATTTTTTGAAAATAAATCATAATTGTAATATGGGTTTAATAGGCTTTATTAGTTAAATGGATTTAATTTAATGTGATAAACAATTGGTTAAGTTGTGATAAAACAGAAAGAATGTGACAAACTTTTATATTCGATCAAACCAATTACAAAACTAAACCAAAACAATTTGTTATATTTAACCTTCTAGCTAATCTAAATTAGAATACTAGAGAATCGTGATTAAAAATATAATTTACACGATTAATAAAACATTTATAGAAGCTATAAGAACAACAATGTCACATTGAAATTATTATGTATCCAATTGATTTATTACGAAATGTGCTCTTGATTCATAAGAACAGTTTCAGTTTTAGTTAAGGGTAAAGAACCACAAAATTGTGGTAACATTATTACATTAGTATAACTTAACTACAACATCAAGTAAATTAAGTACAACATCAAAATAACAAATCATTGAAAACACTTACCTTGTCGGCACTCCTTTGTCAGGCAAAGGATAATTACAGGGCCTAGGCCACTGATTGCCAAGGGTGTAGTAATGATGGTGGGGATTCTGTGTTTCACCCCTCCACCCTTCCTTATATACCCTGGATGCTGGCACATGCATGCTGAAGCGCCTCTGGTGTGAAGTCTGTTAACTAGAAGTAAGCTGGTTAAAAGAGAAGACCAGTGGCGACTCAATGTGGATGGGCTATATATTATGCTGTGAGAAACAATAATTCAATTTGAAATGTTGCTATGTCGTTCTCAATGGCTCATGTTTCTGTGTTGGCCTGCCACAACATTCAGTAGGATCTTTGAAGGCAGCTCCCTGATGCCAGTCAGTGAAAGAGACAGATCAGACAGTCAATTTATTTCATAAATGTGGACACAATTTTTAATAATGACTGGCTCATAAAAAAAATATGAAAAAATCATATAAAAAAAAAAAAAAAAAAAATAATTAAAAAAAAAATTATAATAATAAGAAAAATCCTATTTGTATATTGTTACGGAAGCGTATTAATTACCTAAGTTTTTTTTCGTAATTACCAAAACGCTTTTCGTAATTATTAAAAGTTGTTTTCGTAATTACCAAGTTTTTTGTAATTACCAAAAGTTTTTTCATGAAACCTGATCATCTTCTAAATGTTATTTCAATAAGGGGACGCATACAATTGTATATCAACTGACACAAATACATTGGCTATTGATAAAGATAAAATGTATAGTTCCCGCTAAGAAGCCAATTGCTGTATCAAATTACATAATTAAAACCACATGTATGTGCAAAACCTCCTATTTAATTATTCATTTATGTAATGATGGCACCCTCTCCATAACAACAGGGATGCATTACAGTATGTATTATATCAAAAACCTTATTATCATGCCATTTTATTATTTTTCTTTTTACTTGTAGTACTCTGTGTGTTCCTAATTGTCAGCAATCCCTGCAGTTTATTTGCTGACATGTTTCAAATCAGATGTACCAGTGACATAAATCTATCCTAATGTTAACACCAACAAGAAAATAGCATCTGTATTGGCTTAATCATTTGTGTCAATGTTATGTTCATGATTTCCATATAATTTATTGAACTTGCCACAGTATAGCATGGAGCTAAGACCACAAACAATGCATCGATCACATAGGAGCCCAAAAAGTACAATATCGAACAATTATAGTCACATACATAGAAAGTCTTTGGTATTTTGTGTGTGTGTGTGTGATTAGGGCTTTACGTCCTGTATTTCTGCACTAGTTGGGCTAATTAGGACAGGCAGAGACCATGGCAATGAGATGAAGGATGAAACAGCCATCCAACTTAGGCTCGACCGGGAATCGAACCCGGGACCCAGCGGTTGAAAGCCCAGAGCGCTACCTCTGAGCTAGGCCCCCACCCTTGGTATTTTGTGGCCTCTACATGTCGATAAATGTAATTCATTCATTCATGGATGGTTAGTTTATAGCTATTAAAGTGTCAAGTAAATCCATGCACAAATCAATTGAAAAATAGACCCCAATTGAGTTGTTCATGAGTTAATTGCTATTGGTGATAGATTTCTTTTTCAAAGGTTTCACAAAAGTGCAATTAGCATTATTTATCCAACACAGCCAGCATACGCTGCCTGCTTTTCATCCAAACTACAATCTGCCAAAAAAACAGAAAAACATTTTTGTATAATTATACTTATTTAGTTAATTGAAGAAAGCTATATTTTTCTGTAAATAACACCCAATATACTTCATTGTGAACATGAACTTCAGGCACTGACATCATTGTAATTTTCTATAGTTAGTGTTGGTTTGTGGGTGACCCCTCGGCAGCAATGACATAATTGCCACTAATGATATGTAATTTTTATTTTAAATGGGGGAGGGAAATATGAAGATTTGGTACTCTTTCAAACCCCCATATCAGTGACACTATGATCCCTACATTAGTGAAATTTTGCTAATAACATATCTTAGTCATAGTACTAGGCCTTTTAAGTGACATTTTGACATTGTTTCATCCTTCTTTCATTTTTTTCATAATAATGGAAAATCTGGAAAAAACTTATAAAGGTTTGCTACATATTTCCTATAGTTACCATCCCATGGAATGACAGCCATGAAAGTTTGAGGAATATTCAAGTGCATACAATTATAATTTAATATTCATAAAATTGCCATATTTTTTGTATATAAGGCATTACAGTAAGTTGCTTCTCCAATTGCTTTCAAGATTTTGCTGCAGGACTGATCTTTCTCAATTTCACTCTCAGCATCCATGGAGCAACACAGTCAACAGTTTTTGTTTGTGATTAGCAATTTTATAAGAATTAAGTTCATAATAATCTATATTACTTAGACTTTTACTCTTATACATGTTATTATTCTTGATATTATGTAATTTTATATACCCCACAATCAGTTGTATACCACATAGAAAAGCCATGTGGTATAGCCTATGTGGTATACATGTGTATACTACATGGCTTACCTTACAAGGATGGGAAATGTATACCACATACTTCTATGTATGGCAGGCCAATGACAAAAAATCACTTTTTGCAGCTAAGCGCTTCGCCGTTTAAACTAGCGCCGCCACTTCAAAACAATATTCGGAGTCACACCACCATTCAAAAGATAAAATTGTCAGCTCCCTAAAAAAGTTTGAATTTTTGAAATCGGACAAGAATTAACGATTCCAGGACCAAAAAACGTAACAGAAAGTCAATGGTCTGTTCAGTCCACAGATGCAAGCCATTGTGTGGCTGTGTTGCTATGGGCAACACCACAGGAGCGTCATCGCTTCGGTAATACAATCTAATAATACTGAACAATAAAACATTTTCTATCCAAATCTAGTATAAAAAACAATTCTGACAAGAAATATTTAACAACTGGTTTGTAAATATCATTTCGTAATTTTTTTTATCAATGTGAAAATGTCCCAGAAAGTTTTGAGGTGATGACGTTGTTGACAGTTATGCAATGCTCTGATTGGTCAATGGCAAAAATTAATATTCATGAATTTTTTCTATACTACATAAATGCATAGCCAGGCAGCTCAACTAAAAGTGAAAATTGTGGGGTATAAATAAGACCCAAGTGGATATGTGGTATATTTTTATATTCCCTCACTCATGGACAGATTGGCTTCCGAATTCACTCGTGGCTAACGCCACTCGTGAATCCTGACCAATCTGTCCACTCGTGGGGAATATAAAAAAATACCACATAACCATTGGGTCTTATTATAATACTCACACCTGTAAAATGTTTGGTAATGAATGTATGTATTATTTAAATACCATAGATTTGATGCAAATCAACAACCCAACAATCCAGTAACTGGTGAAGGAAATGGCAATTGATTATGTATAGTTCCTTCAGTTGCCAACTAAAAGTAATCAGTGGGCATGAAAAATGGAAATGTTGAGTATAATTCCAAAATAAACCTTTAAGATTTGTATTTAAATTCATTTATTCAAATACAATTAAATACAAATATAACCCCAACACAAAATGCAGATGCAGAATTTCATATACATTCCTTAGGAAGCATTGTCAATTAGTCATAGCCCATATGACTATTTTGGACATAGAAATTATAATCTTTGGTGTAGAATATTTTGATACTTGTTAAAATGCAATTAGCAAAGGGATAAATTCAAGAATTAAACAATTAGGTCATCTTGGACTCTGAGTACCATTGTATAACAGGTAGGCCTGTTAGCAATTGTTCCAGTTCATTGCACACACTATATAAACACTTAGTAAATAAACTGGTCTCTGGTGGACTACCTGCATTATATAATTGGTCATCCATAGCCATAAATGATTATCTTGGATGACCACATACAGTACTGCTCCTCTTAAGAGACCTACCCTTCTGCAGGCTGATGACGGTTGGAGTTCAGCTCTGGAAAAGAAAGTGTGGTAGAGTTCTGTAGGAAACGAAAGTGTTACACCTGCCCTCCTGCCTGTCGTATGAGCACTGAATAATTTTAATGATGCCTGTGTGCTATGTGGGATTCACTGAGGGTTTTGCTGCAGCGCAACCTATGTTTTTCATTTAACACTTCATTAAAAATAGGGACACATTTTTCTGACATTCAACGGCAAAACAGCCATATCCATAACTATGCTACATTAGCTACGATTATTGATTCTTTTGAATGACTTGTAATTGTGACTGAAACTTTATCATCACACACTGGTTATACCTAAAATTGTGATGAGCATAAAGTGACTTACGCTAACTTCCTAGACAATTTGACAGTGCCTAGAATAAAGATTGTTAGTCAGCAGAAGCGGTAAGTCAACTTTGCGTGTTTGTTCTGTCAGAATGACTAACCTCACAGAGAAAACCTTAATCAGTACCGACTAAAAATGACTAACATTGGCTAATTTTGATAAAGCTGACTAATTAATAGTCAAATGACTATTGGGGGTAGCAGTAATTCCAGAAAAAGTCAAATTGTCTAAGATTTAAATTTTTTTATTTTAGTGTAATGGACAAGATGCTTGCGAGCAAAACATTTTGCTTTTTGCGTCAGAAAAAATGGAAATCTCTTCTTATCCTCAGCGTATTCACGGTGAGTTTACTTGCCAATGGATTGAATGTCGGCTTTGCAAAAAAGGTATTCTTCCAGATACAAACTGGAACAGATATGATGGACTTCTAGCATTGGTGAATGTGTTCAAAGCACTAATCAACCTAGATGATAGTGCCAAACTTCCCTCGGTCCAGAGAGACTCAAACAATAATACCCAATACTCCACTCCAACGATTCTCAAAATAACAATCTGGCACAATTATCAAAACAAAATGACGCCACAAAACAACCGAAGCAAGTTCAGGATAACAAAAAGGAAACAGATAAAGCAAATATTTCTGGCACAAAGTTGAGTTCCTGGCCAACCTCAAAGCAACTTGCAGATCTCATACCTCATCCGGAAGCAGACAATGCTAACTGCGAAAAAATCTTTAGCAATGATAAAAAAGAGATTGACACTGTATTTAAAAAAGAAGAGGACACAAACAAGTTGCCAGTCCATGATGAAGAGTATTCAAAACTGGCAGAAAATTGTGACAATTTCAAACAATCAAGAGGCTATGTGAGTCATCCTTTGAGCAAGGAGGAGGAGGATTATCCTTTAGCCTACAGTATCATGATGTTCAAAGATGTTGAACAATTTGAACGCTTGTTGCGTGCAATATACATGCCGCAGAACTTTTACTGTATCCATGTGGACTCTAAATCTAATGAAGCAATACATAAATCTGTGGCTGCAGTAGCAAAGTGCTTCGATAATATTTTCCTAGCATCCCATCAAGTTGAAGTTGAATGGGGGTCATTTACCGTTCTTGAAGCAGACTTGATTTGCATGGAAGATTTGTACAAAAAATACAAGAAATGGAAGTACTTCATTAATCTCACTGGACAAGAATTCCCAATGAAAACCAATCACAACTTAGTAACAATTTTCAAGGTGTGCAATGGAGCTGTTATCATAGAAGGAACCGTGAAAAGGTGAACAAATTGATAATTTTTGTATTTTTCACTAATTAATCAGTTAATCAAAATTTCCAACAAGGGGGAAATGTAGATTGAGACTGAATCTTTTCTGTGTGTAAGTTACATTTCAGCCAGCATGAGGTTATTTATTCATTATTGCCATTTTTATAGGGCAAAATGATGTACATGCCATGATAAAAAGTAATTAAAAAATAAAGTAAAAAAATATAATTAAAATAATCTTGCTTCACTTCATGATAAAATTAAAGCATATTATAAACAATATCAAACCATGACCAACACTGTGAACAACTACAAACATTCAGAGTTGAGTTGTTTGAACTCAACAAGTATGCCTGTACTTATTACATTTTTTTGAAGTAAGAGTGGTATGCTAAAATCTTTACATATTTACTTGAAGTGAGAGCGAAGTGCTTGAATTGTGTATGTTTTTTTTTGAAAGTTGGAGTGGTATGCTTTAACTACCTATATGTTTTATTAAAGTTAAAGTGGTACGCTAAAATGTGTATGTATTGTCTGGAAGTGTTGACTTTTATTAGTGTTTTGTTGAATTTTGGAAGTAGAATGCTTGTATTCTGTAAGTGTTTGAGTTAGTGTGCTGCGTGTAAAATCTGTATGCATCCCATGGACATAGATTTAGAAGTTTTTGTAACATGCACATTTTTGGAGGTGGCAGCAAGCTAATAAATAAGGCATTTATGACTAAAGAAAAAAAAATTATTGATGTTTACTTTTCAGACAAAATGTCGATAGAACACTCTTTGTGCATAATGGCCATTCCCTAGTGAACCCAAGAATAAACAAAACTTGAGTACCTGTTGATGTGTGTTTGACAAAAGGAGCTGTCCATGTAGTTGAACCAAGGAAGTTTGTGGAATATGTTTTAACTAACATTGTTGCAAGGAGTTTCTTGGAATTGGTGAAGGACACAGGAGTGCCAGATGAGACATTTTTCTCATCACTAGGTCACAATCCTCATTTAGGTGTTCCTGGAGCTTATAAAGGTATTGTGGGTGAAGGTTTCTTGATTCCGAATCCATATAGTATATTTAAAGTTACCATAATCATTGAATCATAATTTCAATCCAAAGCAGGATTTCCAGCAGAATCTCACTGTCTTCTTCAGTGCTAATGATGCAGGGACTTAGCGTCCTGTGTTTATTGTTCTTCACAAGAGAAAAGCTGTTGATAAACCGTAAAAGGTTAATGCTCACCATCTCTGTTGAGGTTGGGTTTCAGCTGTTGTATTCTGATGGCCTCCTCAGTTATTTGGCGGAACCAGGTTTCCTCCTTGTCCAGTATTTTAATATAATAAAAGGAACATATATGCCCTGAATTACTGACCAGTATCTAAATTGGCATTCCAACCACCATTTGGAACACAAATGGTCAGTTGCCAATAGCTTTTCTCCAGTGTACAACAAGAAACACAGGAGACTAAGTCCTGTATAATTAACACTGAATAATTATATACCAGATCTTAATTATTTTACTCAAATTGCCTACTGGAGAAATGATTTTTGATGATGAGCAATTAATTTTCGAATGCTTTGAGCATTATATTGGTCGTCTATACTGGGACAAGTAAAAGACCCACTCATAGGGAAATTGTGTAACATGGTGTGGACATCTTAATGTCTGCCACTGGTAGATGGTCATTGGTCAAATAAGAGCTAGCTAAGTTTCCATCCAGGAATGTAGAGCAAATACCATACCGTGCAAAAAAAAAAAACACCAAAAAAAAAAAAAACCTGGAATTCACCAGTACTGCAGTAAATACTTTATCACACATGATATTCACTCTGCTAATCCAAAGATGCTTATGTCAAAGTCACTAATATCACTATTAATTTTCCAAAAGCTTAATAGTTTTTAATTGATTGTGAAGTCTAGCTCTGACAGTTTTGTATTCTTTATTGGTTATTTTAATAATGTATAATTATGTTATTGGTGGCCTTTCGGCAGCAGCTTTGTGAAAGGTGTCCAAGCTCTTGAAAATAAATGATTCCTGAGTCTGAGTCTGACAAAATAATCACTACTGTAAGGTACTTTGGCATTGCAACCTCTACTTTGTCATATCCCCTTATGGGTTGTATGGCAGAAAAAGCTGCACATGTACAATTGTACATACAAAGTCACTAAGGCTTGTTGACATTTTCTGGTAAGCCTTTGCCAAAGATGCTAAAAACCTTACCAGATCAGCCAGCTAATCAGAAAGTTATTGCAATTGATTGCAATAACTACACATGCCAGTGCCATCCAGGGATTAATAGCTATAAATGAATTAAAGCGGCTGAAATCAGGTACTTGAAAGAGGTAGATAAAGATGCTTAAATAGTGACTAAGCTGAATATGAAAATAAAAAGTCAGTAAAACCTTTTGAAATATCCTGGTGAGCCTCTTGGGGCAGATTTAAGTCAAATTTTCCTTGCGCTGGTAAGAGGGTCAGAAGGATTTGCATCATCAGCGTCGGTGACCTCCATTTTATCAAGGATCGCGCAGAACTGTACATCAACAAGCTCCACATAGACTACAGCCCATCAGCTTATGACTGCTTGGAACAACTCCATTTCCAAAGGATGAAGGATGAAGTTATAGGTGTCAGAAAGATAGATCTCAGTTATTATGAAAAGTTGGATTTTGTGAAGAATCATGTGTAGTGTTATTGTTATCATGTGTGTAGAGGACTATGCAAGTCTCCTTTACTATCAACTTATGTATACACATAGGTCTTACATATCATGAGGGAACAGGATGACTTTGTGAGGGAATGCAATGTATCATGAGGGAACAGGATGCCTTTGTGAGGGAATACAATGTATCATGAGGGAACAGGATGACTTTAGAGGGAATGCAATGTATCATGAGGGAACAGGATGACTTTGTGAGGGAATGCAATGTATCATGAGGGAACAGGATGCCTTTGTGAGGGAATACAATGTATCATGAGGGAACAGGATGACTTTAGAGGGAATGCAATGTATCATGAGGGAACAGGATGACTTTGTGAGGGAATGCAATGTATCATGAGGGAACAGGATGCCTTTGTGAGGGAATACAATGTATCATGAGGGAACAGGATGACTTTAGAGGGAATGCAATGTATCATGAGGGAACAGGATGACTTTGTGAGGGAATACAATGTATCATGAGGGAACAGGATGACTTTGTGAGGGAATGCAATGTATCATGAGGGAACAGGATGACTTTAGAGGGAATGCAATGTATCATGAGAGAACAGGATGACTTTGTGAGGGAATGCAATGTATCATGAGGGAACAGGATGCCTTTGTGAGGGAATACAATGTATCATGAGGGAACAGGATGACTTTAGAGGGAATGCAATGTATCATGAGGGAACAGGATGACTTTGTGAGGGAATGCAATGTATCATGAGGGAACAGGATGACTTTAGAGGGAATGCAATGTATCATGAGGGATCAGGATGACTTTAGAGGGAATGCAATGTATCATGAGGGAACAGGATGCCTTTGTGAGGGAATGCAATGTATCATGAGGGAACAGGATGACTTTGTGAGGGAATGCAATGTATCATGAGGGAACAGGATGCCTTTGTGAGGGAATACAATGTATCATGAGGGAACAGGATGACTTTAGAGGGAATGCAATGTATCATGAGGGAACAGGATGACTTTGTGAGGGAATGCAATGTATCATGAGGGAACAGGATGCCTTTGTGAGGGAATACAATGTATCATGAGGGAACAGGATGACTTTAGAGGGAATGCAATGTATCATGAGGGAACAGGATGACTTTGTGAGGGAATACAATGTATCATGAGGGAACAGGATGACTTTGTGAGGGAATGCAATGTATCATGAGGGAACAGGATGACTTTAGAGGGAATGCAATGTATCATGAGGGAACAGGATGACTTTGTGAGGGAATACAATGTATCATGAGGGAACAGGATGCCTTTGTGAGGGAATACAATGTATCATGAGGGAACAGGATGACTTTAGAGGGAATGCAATGTATCATGAGGGAACAGGATGACTTTGTGAGGGAATGCAATGTATCATGAGGGAACAGGATGACTTTAGAGGGAATGCAATGTATCATGAGGGATCAGGATGACTTTAGAGGGAATGCAATGTATCATGAGGGAACAGGATGACTTTGTGAGGGAATGCAATGTATCATGAGGGAACAGGATGCCTTTGTGAGGGAATACAATGTATCATGAGGGAACAGGATGACTTTAGAGGGAATGCAATGTATCATGAGGGAACAGGATGACTTTGTGAGGGAATGCAATGTATCATGAGGGAACAGGATGCCTTTGTGAGGGAATACAATGTATCATGAGGGAACAGGATGACTTTAGAGGGAATGCAATGTATCATGAGGGAACAGGATGACTTTGTGAGGGAATGCAATTTATCATGAGGGAACAGGATGCCTTTGTGAGGGAATACAATGTATCATGAGGGATCAGGATGACTTTAGAGGGAATGCAATGTATCATGAGGGAACAGGATGACTTTGTGAGGGAATGCAATGTATCATGAGGGAACAGGATGACTTTAGAGGGAATGCAATTTATCATGAGGGATCAGGATGACTTTAGAGGGAATGCAATGTATCATGAGGGAACAGGATGACTTTGTGAGGGAATGCAATGTATCATGAGGGAACAGGATGCCTTTGTGAGGGAATACAATGTATCATGAGGGAACAGGATGACTTTGTGAGGGAATGCAATGTATCATGAGGGAACAGGATGCCTTTGTGAGGGAATACAATGTATCATGAGGGATCAGGATGACTTTAGAGGGAATGCAATGTATCATGAGGGAACAGGATGACTTTGTGAGGGAATGCAATGTATCATGAGGGAACAGGATGACTTTAGAGGGAATGCAATGTATCATGAGGGATCAGGATGACTTTAGAGGGAATGCAATGTATCATGAGGGAACAGGATGACTTTGTGAGGGAATGCAATGTATCATGAGGGAACAGGATGCCTTTGTGAGGGAATACAATGTATCATGAGGGAACAGGATGACTTTGTGAGGGAATACAATGTATCATGAGGGATCAGGATGACTTTAGAGGGAATGCAATGTATCATGAGGGAACAGGATGACTTTGTGAGGGAATGCAATGTATCATGAGGGAACAGGATGACTTTAGAGGGAATGCAATGTATCATGAGGGATCAGGATGACTTTAGAGGGAATGCAATGTATCATGAGGGAACAGGATGACTTTGTGAGGGAATGCAATGTATCATGAGGGAACAGGATGCCTTTGTGAGGGAATACAATGTATCATGAGGGATCAGGATGACTTTAGAGGGAATGCAATGTATCATGAGGGAACAGGATGACTTTGTGAGGGAATGCAATGTATCATGAGGGAACAGGATGACTTTAGAGGGAATGCAATGTATCATGAGGGATCAGGATGACTTTAGAGGGAATGCAATGTATCATGAGGGAACAGGATGACTTTGTGAGGGAATGCAATGTATCATGAGGGAACAGGATGCCTTTGTGAGGGAATACAATGTATCATGAGGGAACAGGATGACTTTAGAGGGAATGCAATGTATCATGAGGGATCAGGATGACTTTAGAGGGAATGCAATGTATCATGAGGGAACAGGATGACTTTGTGAGGGAATGCAATGTATCATGAGGGAACAGGATGCCTTTGTGAGGGAATACAATGTATCATGAGGGAACAGGATGACTTTAGAGGGAATGCAATGTATCATGAGGGAACAGGATAACTTTGTGAGGGAATTAAACGATTGTTAGTGAACATGGAAGTGTAGTGCATTTTCTGCTGCTTAATTCCATAACAAATGGTGTTGATAAGTAATTGCACAACCCCTTATTAATCACCCATGCTTTTATATATCTTTTATGTCCTCAATATACTATCGCTGTTGAGTTCAGAAAACTGCAACATCCAGATAACTACAAACGACTTAAATTTATTCTGTTCACAGATGATATCATATTGTTTCGGATTGTGAGATATTGGATAACTGAAGCTTGTTATAACAAGAAATGATTGTATCTTTACAATTGCATCATTATTTAGGGAAACTAATGGATACATTTTTGTCTTCATTGTCATGGTTACTATTATGGTTAATAATGTTGAATATGATCTAGTATATTTTTATCATTTTGGGGGAGAGGGTTGTCAGTCAACATTTGATTGCTTGTTTCTGTGTGTTTATTGATTGGAAATAAAACTCTAAAACCTGTACATTCCCACCTTGCTGAACGGCCTGCCGAACTCCCACGAACTACTAGTTTGGCAAAAATTTCGTCAGACAAGTTTGTTGCTCGTCAGTTTTTCACAGTTCCTGGAAGCCAACAACAATTTTTGGAAGTTTTCAAAAATCAACGTAGCCTTCTACGAACTAAAATAGTTCATAGGAGGTCTTAGGACATCAGAGGTGGGTTCTTAATAGTTCCTAGATGGATCGTAGCTGTTTATGGAAGTTCTTTATGGATCGTATAAGTTTGTAGGAA
The DNA here is from genome assembly GCA_932294295.1 of Alitta virens. Taxonomy (NCBI): domain Eukaryota; kingdom Metazoa; phylum Annelida; class Polychaeta; order Phyllodocida; family Nereididae; genus Alitta; species Alitta virens. Next base: position 16,910,316 of record OW028580.1, on the reverse strand, counting down.
TTCGTAGATGTTCATAGCTATATCATACGGGTTCGTAGTAAGATCGTAGATGATCCTCAAGATGATAAACTCAAGCAGAATCTAGAAGATTGTGCTATTTAGAAATTAGACCTATTTTCAGATGACATCGGCAAACTGCCAGGAACTTTTTTCCACTAATAATTCGTGACAGTTCGGCAAAAAGTTTGCAGCAGTTCTTGTAGGTGGGAATAGGGCTTTTGAGGAATCTCCTTCACACAATGTTGTCAAAATGCTGATTCTTTTTATCTGATTTTACTGATTATACATTTGATGTATCATTCACCTCGTCCTCATTCAAGTCTTGACTCATTCTTTTATCTGATGAATACAAAAACTGTTAAGAAAGATAAGCAAATCTTGGTTATATCTAGCATTGATATATTTGACCCTTTTCTGGCATTCTCATCAAGATAGTGTACTCAGTTCCCACAGTAACTCGGATTTAACAGGTATTCTTAATAAAAAAGGTAAATATTGCCTTTGTTATTTTATTCTGTAATAATGTTGTGTTGTGAAATGACAAATAAATGACCTGGTACTGGAATAAGAACTTACAAACATTTTGACTGTGAGGTGATTGACCCTCCATAATTACTATGCTAGCAAGCCAGTCATTTTTTTCTAACTTAACATATTTATGAATTGAAAATGGCTTTTACTAAGAAGTTATCCAGCTGACTATAACATTTTTAGAAAGTAAAAATGTCTCAAGGTAGTGAAAAAAAGGTCAAAAAAGTTAACTGGGTAGGGCTGATCAGGACAGCAGGTGCCAAGGCATTGAGGCAAAAGATGAAGCAATGTAGTAGAGTGACGAACTTTCCACTGAATGAGATGTTGTTTTAATCAACTGACCATCAATCTTGTCTGAAGCCTTAACATGTGTTAAATGTTGACATAACATAAACAAGAAACTTATGTGTGGATGATGTACCATAAAAAAAAACTGCTTTGGCAAACTTTATTTTCAATAATCAAACAAACACAGAGCAACTAATGCAGTTCATGCTACTTACATTTACCATATACAGCTTGTTGAAATTCAAAATCGTAAGAGATTATCTAGCAAAATTGATGGCCAAAGTTACTATGCATCAGGATAAATTTGGTTGTCCTAGGCTTTTACAGCAAATTTTTGGCTATGATATGAAACAGCAGAAATCGCAATAGCACCACATCTGACTAACTATAAACACGATTGAATAATCTAGTACTGTTCGGCACAAATGACTTTTTGAATCTCGATGTGTGTAGGACAGGCAGGGCTAGCCACCTTCCATATCTTAAGAATGCATACTCCTGATGGAGAGAGTGACAAGGATCGTCCATAATCTTTTTAACTAGCTCTAGTACACACTCATCATACATAGTTTCTAGTAATATGACATCAGCTTTTAGTTTGGCAGACACCTTAACAATGTTGTATAACATGTTCGTCAAAATATTTACCCCTACATACCATACATTGAATGCATTTTATCGATGTAGAGTTCATAAAGAACTACACAGACAGCATGCAGATTCTTTGATGATTGCGCAAAGATTTGACCATGTCATTTCATACACAGGTGATTTTGGCAACAAGTACCAAATATATCCCAAATTAAACTGCTGCGGGTGAGAAACACTTGCTGAGTTATGTACATTATAACTACACACCAATTTTATCTGTGAGGCATTCTCAACATAATAAATGAATTCCAAGTTGCTGGTATGTGTACCCCTACCTTGTTTCCTGAATCAAAGTAAACAGCAACTGCTGTGTTATTAAAAGCTCACAAATTAAACCACACATTCAAATTCCAATGGTTATTTATTTAACTGTGATTGATTAATAAGTTACTTATCAGTATGATTTCAGAGTATTAGTATGTTTGTTGCATGTTGACAATTTTTCGATTTATTTTTTGATGGAACTGTGTCTGATGTTTTAATCACCAAATTTTGCTATTTGGTATTAGAAAATCCTCAATTTGAGTAATTTCAAAATGCTGTGTCCTGTAACTTAATAAAATTCTGTGTCTATCTCTAAAATAAAACAATTGAGATTACCAGTCATTTTGAAAAACGTTTTGTTGTTAAGATAGTAAGATTGTAGAGTTTGAAGAAATCTGAACACTATAGTGTAAAGTTTTAAAAGGCACATATGCAAAATCACTCACAAAGTATAAATATCATAATGGGAAGCTCACTAGCATGATCTCATAGACCAACCTGTGGACTGACTTACAAAATGCAGATCAGTCCATTGGAAAACTGAATTAATATCTACATGCTTTTAAACGATTTTTCCAAATTCCCAAACTTTATGGCTTTTTTGCAAATACATAGAAAGTTAAACCCATCAGCCTATAACTGTCATATAAGCAAATTGCTACACACAAGAAGATACTGTCACAGGAACAGCTATTAGAGACTTGGTTCTTGTATCACAAGGACAGTTTTTTTCAATTATGGACAGACATGATGCTTTTCAATTTCTAAATTTTTTATGTACATCTTGATTTTTTTTTTATTGATGCTTCTATAAACTGTTTGATTTAGTTTTTCCATAATTTTGTACGATTGAATAAACATAATGATAATAATGATAATACAGAGCCAATGACAATTTTTTTTCCCACCATATAAAGCTCACAAAATCTATGAAAAACATATCCTTTCTGATAATATTCACTTAATCTATGACCTTGTCACACAGATAAGTTTCTGCAAGTGTGCTAAAGGTATCACCAAGTGGAAGAATGACTAATCTGAAGGGATTGTTGGTTAGGCCTACATTGTGAATTTTATCAAGCAGGATGAAAGTTTTCGAAATAAAGATCAGATTTTGTATCATCAGTGAGTCACTTTTAAAGTGATATGAAGTCTCATATCTAAGTCAACTGAAAGTTTCTTTTAATTTACCACTGAATGATAGTGGATGATGTGTATTGCGCATCCATTTGTTAGTAATGAGTATTTCAGTCTTAAAATCGGCTGTAGTGATTTTGGTGTACACCGAAATAATTTGAAACTTATATGGTACACTGTGAATGGAGGACAAGCCCATCTAATTGTTTCTGTTAGTTTGACAGCTCTGACCACATGGGCCACATGAATAAATTATGATAATACCCCATAGCCAGCAGCAGCAGCAGCCAGTCACACAGTAACTCCTCCATAATGCCCAAATCTTGCCTAACGGATTTTGCCAGTGCTTTCATGCTGTGTACTGTCAAGATTATCACTTAAATGTTCAAAAAAGTACAAAACAAGTAAGTTTAGTGGTAGATGTAGCTATTTCTTTAGTTAAGGGCTGGATTTGCCTGGGAAGGTCTGAGACATCATATCACTTTAAAGTGTATACGAAAGCATTCTTCCTGACTTTATCACAAAATCATTCTAATCACATTAAAAGCATAAGTTTCCCTGCACCTGTTGCGCATCCTTCAACCATCTGTCTATTACAGCCAATTTCATAAATTCGCATAGACTTGGAGTCTATGAGATTGGTTTCCAAGTCTATGAGATTGGTTTTCAAGTATTGGCAATTGGCTGTAACAATTAACAACACCTTTATGTGACTCTGTGGGCACGCATTTATGCAAATTAACTGAATAAATTATGGCTATGATACGACAAAAGGCCTTTATTCCTAATTGGTGATAATGACACTCGATCAAAATTCCTGACATCGAATAGGCCTTGCCGTATTAGGTGACAAGCAAAGTTCATGTATTTCTGACGATTATAATGAAAAAAATAAAATAAAAATGTTTTCATAACAAACACTGTAGTTTAGATTTTTCTTGAAAAGACTGATTAGAAGTGTAATTAGTAGCAAACTAAGAGTTCAAGATGCCATGTGGAAGATAACTGGCTCTGCTGAACACCTTGGGCAAGAGTTTTTTGTCCTATCCTAAGTGCCCCACTATCAAAAATATAAAAAAATTTATATATATACTCATCATAGATAAACATGGACATTTTTTTCTGTCAAATCTAACCGTGGCATATTAATCAATGACATGTACACATGTACCCATTTTATTTAATGACCTGATATGTTTCTGCAAAGTTTTATTTGTTGCTTGCCAAGTGTAATTTGTGTAACAGTTTTAGATATGAACAAGTCAGATTTCTCGGATATAGGTTTAGAAATTGCCAATTTTAAGGCCATCTTTTGACTAATATATCTAAATGGACATGTGCATCAGATATATCACATGTTACATTATAATTAAGTTGCAGATAAATCTCATGTTTTATTAAAAATAAGTTCTTATTAACAGTATTATATATCTATAGGTAGGTATGACTAGGTTTGGCTTATTGTAGGATAACTAAAGCTGAATGATCTTTAGGGTCACTGTGACAACTAACATAGAAATATGCCATTCCTTTGCAGCAATCAAAATGCAGCAAGCACAGCTCGCCCCTGGTCAACAGTTGACCCCTGGTCAAAGGATCATGATTGGAGATCAACAGTATGTTGTGCAACCTACTCAACAACAGCCACAACATCAACAACAACAGCAAATACAACAGCAAATACAACAACAACAGCAAATGCAACCACAACAACAACAACAGCAAATGCAACAACCACATATCATCATTGTTAACAATTTTAAGCAGAATGATACACAGGTTTGTTCCTTTATTGAAGTGATTTCATAACCTAGCAGAAATAGTCTTTTCACTGAGCAGTCCTGAATTCAACAAGACATAAGTCTTTCTTCCCCTCTTATAACTCATTTTGTTTTCAGACAAAGATCATAACTAACCTATTGAATAAATACAACTTTCTCAGGGAAATAACAGATACCAACTGAATGATAAGATTAAATATACATCAAAATGCACTAAAAATACTGCTGCTTGGATGCACTTTAATTGCCTTATGCAATCACAGTGAAGGGTGGGGACTTTCCCATCCAATAGTATTGTAGTATTCTGTTTTAGCCACCTGGTGGAAATACAGAGAACCTTCCGTGAAAATCCACTATTAGTAGAAAATTGTTATTTAAACTGGTGTAGCCAACCTGAAAATATGAAAAAAATGTATATCGGCTAATATGCAATGACAGACTGTGAAGTTACATAGCGTTTATACATCTACAGTTAAGTGATTGGTACAAATAATTATTTTCCATCGGAGGTTGAAGGCTTCAAAGAAGGTTGACAAAGACCTTGGATTGGTACCCAGCTAGCATTCCAAATTGGGCCAAACGACTTTTCAATATTGGCCGAAAGCGGGACAACAGCGAGTCGTGCCGATGTCGTGCCGATGTCGATCCGACCTAGCATGTTATTTGGATACAGCAAATGCAATATGTACAGAGAACGATTTAAAAGTTTTCATTGATTTTGCTTTTACAAACTAATCAAAGTTTTGTTATATTTCAGTTACAAAGCTACAATACTACACACGCTAAAATATGCGGAGCTTTACAAATAACAATGGGAATATTGGCTATAATTTTCAACATGGGTACAGCAATTATAGATTACAACATGCTCTGGGAAATTTCCACGGGATTTTGGGGTTCACCATTTGTAAGTATAAACCACAGAGCAAAAATCAGAGAAGTCACTCAAATACTTTCAGTCGCAAGTTCTCAAATCACAGAGAATCATGGGAAAAGTAATAGCAAAATGATAAGCTGCAATGTTCAATTATGATATAATAGGCAGCTATGATGTCATGTAATCTTAATTAAATTAAACTTCCTTTTGCCCGTATTCATAAAGCATTCTTTATATTTTTTTTTTGAGATTATTGCAGCTGGTGCCCTTGGCCTTGCATCAGCAAAATACAAGACAAGAACAATGGTAAGACAGACAATTTTTTATAAAAAAAAAAAAAAAACACAAATGAACAACAAAAAACTATCTTTTAAGCATAATGTACATAGTGAGTGTGCGAGAAATGTGTCGTTGCATCCCTCTAAACTGAAAGTGATGAAACGTTTTCTCATTAGATTATAACTTATAAAGATTTGTGCAAATATAAAATTAGGCTAAATAAACTAACATAATTGAACATTAGATGTTGGCGTACCTTTTTTTTTGCTGACGTGATATTTTGACATTTTCAGATCAATTGTGCACTAGGCTTTTCCATATTGGCCAGTTTAGTTGCCATTCCTATGCTGGTGAAGTGTGGACTTGCCATAAGAGCTGGATGGCACTGCTGTGGCAACGATACAAGGGTGAGATGAAATAAACAATATCCCAAATAGGAGGGAGTTAACTAACATTTTTGTTGGTTATAAGCAACAAAAATGTTAGTTAACTCCCGACTATGAGGGATATAACACTCCACTAGACATATTTACAAATTATTTTGAGCGTTTGATTTGTTTTGCTGTCAGTTCTGTTTGCACTCAGGAGGTAGTTAACTAACATTTTCATTGGTTATATCCCACTCAGAACAATATGAAAACTATCTAAGTTGATAACTGACATTATAAAGGGTCTGAGTTAATTTTTAGTAACGCATTTTGAAATTTCTTTAAAACTGTTCAGTGGAATAACAAAAAGCATATGAATACATGAGAATACGTGTAGCCTGTGAAACCAATATTTTCCAATAATCTAAATCTTTTCAATGTATAATGTTTATTCAATGTACATCGTCTGTTGATTTTTACAGATACCTTATGATGCCTTAAATGGAGTGCTCATAGCAGTGACCCTAATAGAAGTAGGAATTGCATTATACCAAAGTATGTTGTGTTGCTTGGCAACTTGTGGATGTTGCAGGGAGATTGCATTGACAAAGGTAAGGATGCAGTGTAATCGAAACTAGACCTGGTGGCTCTCACGATAAAGAAACAAAACAACATTATTGTAGACGATTTTGAGGAGTTTCAATAGTTTGTCAAAGCACTCAATAAGAACGCTGGGTTCGAATCATGAGCCATGAGCAGTATTTGTTGTATGCATAACATGGGGCACTGAATATTTAGGGATACGTTTTGGGTCATGAATATGATTAATTTCAGTAAAAATAATAAAAATTTCCCAATTTTGTTAAGGAAGGGATGTTTTTCCCAAAATCTAGTTATATTTCAGTTGTCTATTAGTATAGTAGCTCATTTCAAGACCATTCTGGAGTCCCCTCAGCAGGCCCTCACTCACTCCCCGGACTGTGCAGCACTCCCCAGGTAGTATTCTTGACTAAATGGCTCCATTTATTATGAAATATTCATTATTTTGTAGCAACAATCTCTGACACAGCCTAACGCTCAACCTGGTCAGCAACAATACGTTTATTACAACAATGCGATGGCTCCCAATCAACAACAAATGCAGATGCAACAATATACACCACAGCAGCAACAACAGGCAATGCAACAACAACAACAACAACAACAACAACAGCAACAGCAACAACAGCAACAGCAACAACCTATTCAACAGCAACAACAACAACAGTTTATTCCACAGCAAGGTATGTCACAACAGTAATGCATTACATTATAAAAAATTGTAGTTTTATGTGAGAAAAATAATACAAAGTATTTTCATTTAATGATATAACATTTTATTATATCAAATATTATATTTATAACCAAAATCATAGATGATAATAATATCTAAAGACTGACAATACACATTTCTGGTAAAAATGGTAGATGAATGCACCCATATTGGCTCAATATCGGGACAGTTAACTATATGTTATACTATTTTGACATACTGTAATCAGAACTACTAACCATGAGATTATAGCTGTTCCAAATCTTAAATAAAGAACCCTTCAGGGTCATATATAAAGAACAATTAGATGATTCAATTTTTATTATATTTTTCTTTGCAGCTCCAGTGTCCTTTAGTGGTCCAAATTTACCATCAGGTGGCGCAATGGAGGATTTACCCCCCTCTTATGACAATATTGAAAATGATCAAATTTGGGAGGCTAATAATACAATGTCAAGTGCATTGTGAATTGCTGTTTCTTATTCATAAAATGTGCATTATAGGCCTATGGTTGTCTTACTTTAGCACAATTTTTTCTTACTCATTATTCAAAGTATACTTAAAATATATATGATAACTTCAGAATAATTCGCACTAATCTGATATAAAAGTCTGCTCTGATAATGATTTATTATTTATTTATAAAATATATTTTTTAAGGGTATTATCCAGGTGACTCTCTTACAATATAAGCCTGGCAAATTGGCATTTATGATATCTTTGCATATAACTATACAGACAGACAGACAGACAGCTAGACAGCTAGACAGACTGACAGACAGACAGACATAATTATTTACTTTTCATCGCATACACCATACATACCACACATATACCATTAACATACACACACAAATAGGTAAATCTAACTTTAAATAGAAATAAAAATAATAATAATAATAATTAGAAAAAGAAATAATGATAATAATAAAAAGGAAAAAAGAAAGATGAATGAATGAAAGGTCATGGATGAAAGGAGACTCCTCAAAGGCAAGAGGGTTTTGCCGCTAAAGAGGAGCCACCCATGTGTTTTGTGGAAATTCCTGCAAAAAGATTAGTCAATAATTAACATAAAGCCACAAATAAGGATTAAAAGGAAAAAAGTAGAAATAATAAGGCAGTTTTAGGAAATTCACTTCTAATACCTGTGGTGGGAGACTTGGCAGTTAGATGAGTCTGACAATAGTGATTGAAAATTGTAGATACAGAAACATCCGGATACCTACAGATTTGCTTAAATCAAACCTAACTTCTGTGATAGTTCATAAGGACGTCAGTGATATTTTGTGTAATCATGTCTAGAACGACATGCCCAAATGTGCCACGTGCGTTTTCCATGAGAAGGATAAACGCATAGAAAACGCATAGTTTTCAGCTTATTATAATGAGGCGAAAACCATGCGTTTTCCATGCACTTGGCACATTTGGCCATGTACAGTGTATATATTATATTGTGTAACCAATGTATTTTGTAGGATAACTGCTCGAGAAATGTTTTTCAAAATATTTTGTTATTTGAGTGTTTCTCTCATTTTGCATTTTTGTAAATAAAATCATAATTCACACAAAAGCCTTTTTTTTTCATGGAAGGGTTTAGAGAACAATATGTTCATTCCACTGTTTTGCTGAATACAGTAACAGTATCCACTTAATTTGTTTTGTTATATTTTATTTATATTTTATAATGAAAAGCTTGAAGCAGAAAACAATCGATTAAAACTCCTCTCTGTGCCAACAAACTTACCACCATTTTGAGCTTTTATGGCTATTTGTCATGCTAACAAATAAAGCGGGAACCTTAAGTTAATTGTTACAAAGAATAATTTTTTTATCAGCAAAAAAGTTAGGGGTTGACTTGTTTTCAAAATTTCTGTCAATTATGTGCTGCTCTGTGCTATTTATATCAAATACGACCGAAAAACAGACGGCCATTTATTTTTAATCTTACTGTACAGTAGTATCTTGATTCCAAAGACCAGGTGCAGCAAGATTTCAAATCTATAAGTACACTTTATCTGACCTATTTATGGCATTCTGATCAAGATAATGTTTTGTGATCAAATTCTAGATTGTTAGCGAATCAGAAAACGTAAACACAGTAAACAGGTAAATGTTGAGTAATATACTTTCTAATCACTTTTGGCATGAAATGTTACTCTCATGAAGTATTGACAGGCCTTTTAAATACCTTTACATCGTTCTTGAAGGGATTTTAAGATACAGCCAACATGTTTTATCTCTGGTTTGCAACACGAGGCAGAACTTAAACATGGTAGATGATTGATTTATTAATCAGGGTTATAATTAATAGCAGGACTGGTGGTTATGGGGTACTGTTAATAGAGAGCACTGTGACCTAATGGTAAGAGCACTGGCCTGCCAAACCACTGGCACTCAGGACGTGGGTTCGAATCCCACTCCGGCTCTCAACAGTGATACCAAACTCTGATACCAAGATTGCTCAAGATACCAACACAGAATGACCCCCGATTCCATACTCAATGCCAAGCGCCGGTGAGCAGAATCCAATTCTGATACAGGCACTATACAAATAAATACACATTGTTATTATTAATAATACAATCATCAAATATGATGACTTAATATACAATTATAAGGAATTAAATTATTCAAAACCTCTCACGCTTTATTTAGACATTTCAACAGATGGATAACATTATATATATATATATATATTCATTTACTGATTATTATTAGGCTACATTGACCTCCTATTCATCGAATCTACTAGCCCAATCATATCAATGCCTGCCAAAAATTTAAATGATAGAAGTTTCCTCTTTTTAAATTTTTTTTCTACCCAAACCAAAAAATGTAAATTTTTACCCTCTGCTATTCTGTCTAGTTTCATCTATACATACATTTTCAATGATTGTAGGATTTTTAGATTTAATTGCTTATACACTTTTTGAAATAAATACTTTATGTAGTATTATGAAATGTATAACATAAGAAATCAATAAATCACTAAATGTTTAAATTGATCAAATTTGTTATAAGTTGACATTGTATTTACTTGATCTTATATCGGGATTTCTGGGCTCAATATGCAAAATATCAAACAAGATAAATCATACATTATACTATAGGCAATATAGCAACATGACCTTGTAAAAACGTGAATTATATTCTTGTGTTTCCTCAGTGCATTTGGTCTGCTTATCCAACCATCTAACCATGGGCAAATTATAAGACATGGAATCATGTTACAAACTTACCTCATGTGTGGGGTCTTTTCCTTGCACCAGCACCAGCATAGACACTGGGTACAAAGCACCTCCAAGTTATCGTCTTATAATTACCTTCAGTCTGGGATTTCTGTGTAAATTTTTTTTTTCAGGGACCAAAATGCAGCAGGTACAGATAGCCCCTGGTCAGCAGTTGACCCCTGGTCAAAGGATCATGATTGGAGGTCAAAAATTTGTTGTGCAACCCATGCAACAGCAACAACAACCACAACAACAGCAAATGCAACAACAGCAAATGCAACAACAGCAAATGCAACAACAACAACAACAAATACAACAACAAATGCAACCACAGATCATTATTGTCAACAATGTTCAGCGAGATAACAGGCAGGTTCGTGTATTCTGTGTGGGCAATTTGTGTCTTTATAATATCGCGCTGTAGATGTTGAGCTTTTCAATCAAATTAAATTAAATTTCAGTTGCAAACGTACAATGTTGCAAGAGCTAAAATATGTGGATGGTTACAAATATCAATGGGAATCTTGGCTATAACTTTCAACATGGCTGCTGCGATCATCAATTACAACACTCTGTGGGCCATTTCAGCAGGATGGTGGGGATCACCATTCGTAAGTATAATGAATTTCAACCTCATGATTAACAGTACTTTAGAGCATTTTTCTTTTCTTTTCAGTAGTATGAGTAAATTAAATAACAGAGCATTTTGATGAATATCGATGAATATCTAAAATTCTCTGTATAATGAGGTTTTCTTTAAGTTTGAATAACAATAAAATAAATTATCAAACTGACAGTATACATTTTTCATGCAGATTATCACTGCTGGTTGCCTTGGAGTTACTTCAGCAAAATACAAATCAAAGACATTGGTAAGCAATGACAGACAAACTAATTAGACAGTCATAAAAAAGCTTGCAAACACCTCAAGTGGGCAGACACCTTGATAGCTAGACAGACCAGCAGACAGACAACTAGACATAATAACAGATGGGATGACACACAGACAGTTTGGTCGACAACAAAACCATTTGAAAGATACTAAAAATGTTGATGTTTTTATATCTGGCATCTAGACCTATTACACGATATAACTATGACTGATGTTAGCATTAACAATGCATATAGCGAACAGATACTCAGATCTGGAAAAAGATTAGGTCAATGACTGATAGGAGATAGGGATCTGTAACGTACATAGATGTTATAGCAGTTTGCTTGGTAAAAATTGAGAAAAATTGATAAACCATTTTGTTGAAAGTTATGGAACACAAATCTGAAGACTGCGTATATTATATGATTATTTTGTAAATAATGTCAGATGAAGAAAATATATTTTGTCTAAATTTCTATCTTGACAACTACAAATCAATGATAACTTACACAAATGAGCTGTAAAGTGACCATAGTTTTAGCAAATTTTGGATTAAGTCCTTGGTCACCACTTCCAAAGTTCATAAATTAAAGTTTTAGCCATGATTGAACTTGTAAATATGGAATTTTGCTTCAGTAGAACAAGCTAAACAACATCGTATTTTCAGGTGATAGACCGCATGGCCTATATATACAGTGCCAGAAAAGTTTAGTTTCTTGTAGCAAGCAGTTCTGGCTGAATTGTCTAATAAGGCATTGGTCTGCTTGCAAAGGGCTGATTGTGAAGCGGTTCATATCCAGTTCGGGAATCTTTTTTTATTATTTTTTATTTAATAGTCATTAATATTTACACATCTGGTACCGGTCTCTTTTTAAAGAGAGCTTTACTTGTTATACATTTCTTTATATTAAAGCTTTCTTGTAAGCTATCATGTAATTGCATTCATTCCGTTTCACACTGGACATTTAAACACTCCCATTTCTCTGCTGTTTACACATTGCCAGATATCTATTCCTTGTTTTAAAAATAATTTTCTTGTTAAATAGTGTAAAATGATTTATATGTCAATATTTTTAATGTATTTTCGTTTTGTAAAATTTTGTGATAATTATTTGTAATCCTTAAAGATATTTATTGTTTTATGGGCATTGTTGCAAACCAGCACTATCTGCTGAACTATTTTATATTTCTAAATTGATAGATGGATCATAATACTTAATAAAATCATGTTAATTCAGCTGAACAAGGGCTGAGGGCGATCAAAAGTAGGCGATTGTAAACCAGCATTGAGCCAACATATTGTGGTGGACCAACGGCACTAGAGACACCACACATGACAGATCAGCAGACAGTTAGACATAGAGACAGCTTCACAAGAGAGACAGACAGTCTGCCTATATACTTACTGACACACAGAATCTGATATAATAGCAAGACAGCTCACATATATAACTAGTGAGTTTGATCAATGTAGGCGATTGTTAACCAACATTGAATCAACTTATTATTAGGATCCAACCGCGCCAAAGCTGAACACAATGGCAGCTTAACTGCAGAAACAGACTTATGCCTTCTTGATACACAGAATCTGACGTTACAGCAAAACAGCTTGCGTCTGTAACTAGTGATGTAGTGGATAATAAGAGCATTCACTCTTGACATGCTATATTGGCTCGACATTGTCGCAATGTTGGTCGACATCGGTGCGGCATTGTCCCATGGTGGCCAATGTTGAAGCAATGTTGAAACAATGTTGTCCTTATTTGTAAAGTCATCTGGGTCATACCATTGAATAATCATAAATAATATCAAAACATAATTTAAGTGTTATTTGAATATTGTTTCAATATTTTTATTGAAACGATATCAAAATATATTATTTCAAACAATATCAAAACATATTATTTCAGTGTTATTTGAATATTGTAAAACATATTATTTCAAATAATATCAAAACATATTATTTCAGTGTTATTTGAATTTTCCAGATAAATTGCACACTAGGCTTATCTGTTGTGTCCTGTTTGATCGTTATCCCTCTGCTGGTGCAAGCTGGACTTTCAATCAGTGTTGGTAGGCAGTGCTGCGGTAGTCGGGATAGGGTAAGTGGTAAACTTTTAAAG